>WIXG01000052.1:0-309256 GCA_009869945.1 Mesaphorura yosii | reverse complement strand
CATTCCGCCACGGAGACGGAGGACCAAGTGGAGGGTGGACTCCTTCTGAATGTTGTAGTCAGACAGAGTGCGCCCATCTTCCAGCTGCTTGCCAGCGAAGATCAAACGTTGCTGATCTGGGGGAATTCCCTCTGTAGATTGTGAAACGCAAGCATAAATTAAAACTCGAGTTCGAAAACGAATTCGCTTTTTTAAACATTTATGTTAGGTTAGGCATACCCTTGTCTTGAATCTTGGCCTTGACATTTTCGATAGTGTCAGATGGCTCGACCTCGAGTGTGATGGTCTTTCCGGTTAAAGTCTTTACGAAGATTTGCATGCCTCCTCGCAGACGGAGGACCAAATGAAGGGTAGACTCCTTTTGAATGTTGTAGTCAGAGAGAGTGCGCCCATCTTCCAACTGCTTGCCAGCGAATATCAAACGTTGTTGATCTGGAGGAATGCCTTCTTTGTCTTGGATCTTCGCCTTCACATTTTCAATTGTGTCGGAAGGTTCAACTTCTAATGTAATCGTCTTCCCAGTCAGAGTTTTTACGAAGATCTGCATTCCACCACGAAGTCGAAGAACCAAGTGAAGGGTTGACTCCTTCTGAATGTTGTAGTCGGAAAGTGTACGCCCATCTTCTAGCTGCTTGCCAGCGAAGATCAAACGCTGCTGATCTGGAGGAATTCCTTCTTTGTCTTGGATCTTGGCCTTGACGTTTTCAATAGTGTCCGAAGGCTCAACTTCCAACGTGATGGTTTTTCCAGTCAAAGTTTTCACGAAGATCTGCATTTTGAATATTTCTGAATCCTGAGAAGAAAAAGTTATCGATAATTAATATACACTGTCGACTAACGACGACGTGAACAATTGAGAAGTGTAAAACGTAAATGAGGATACGCATAGGCACGAACTTTTAAGAGAAAACCGTGTAATTTGCAAATAATATGGAAAGGACTGCTATAGCCGAGAGTGAAATTTTGGAAATACCTAAGTTAAGATGTTAAAAGCCTGACTTGAGAGCTATTAATAGCTCTCTATGTATTATACGCTATTCATTTACCACGTCACTACTACTGTCGTCAAGCCGTTCCATTGATCTCGCTCAGCGTACTTATTTATGAAGCCAAAACCTAAATCCATCCATTTGTTGGTTTTACTTATCTGATCCAAATGAACCTATGAATCATCGAGTCATCCACTCCATTACGACGTAGCGTAGCGCTATCATCGTATTCAGGGATGTCGAAGCTATGAAGATGCCACTACAATATATGGTCATTTGATACTAGGCGTTCTACTGGCGATTTGATAATTGCGCAAAATTAGCTAACTTCATACATCTTTTTTATGCTCCTATTGTGAGGTCTCTGTGATGTGCACCAGTACAATAATGCAGTGAAACCATTCAAACTCAAGACAAAGAACCAGGAAATGAATAATTCGAAAAATACTATTTCCACTATCTGAAATGGTTAATTACAAGAAAAGTGAGTTGAAATCGATTACTACAACCGAAGATCAACTATCAACTAATCTTACAGGGTTCCCGTTCAGTTAAAGCCAGCTGGTGAACTAATTAGCACGAAAACTATCATGGCGGATGGAATTGCGTCATGCACTGCAAACGGCGTAAATTAGCTAAAAATAATTGCGAAAAACTTACCTCTGTTGAATAAAACTTGTGTTGTGATTGTTGAAGTAGTGGCGACGAGCGAGTAGTAGTAATTTCACTGGTTAAAACAATAAGTTGACCCCGAAGTTAATACAAAGACGCAGTGGTGACGAGAGTAAAATCGATTGATGTTACTGAAAGAACGACGAACGTTACAATGAACAAAATAGAAGGGATTCGCTTACAAAGTGAACAGCAGCAGAAAGAGCGAGAACAGGCGAGAGTTCAAAGTCAGCCGAGAAGCGAAACGCAAAACGACCACAGCGAACTCGCTGCTGATTGGCCCAACAACAGAACGCGATGCAGACGTAATCACAAAGAAATGAGTTCGTGTGCTGCTGTGTACAAGGAACTTTGCACTCCCGTACAGCGTGACAATGACATCATATTTAAATCAGTTGCTTCGATTATGGGAAGGTTCGAGACTTGCATCATGTGAATGGACTTGGGTAAAGACAAAAGAGTCATGGATCGTGTGAAGTGCATGCGAATTGCAGTTACCTGAATTATGATCCAGCTACGATTTGCGAGCATGTGAATGTAAATTTGCCTTGCTCTGTCCAACCTTGTGGTCTTAATGAAATTGTGGTTACATTTTGGATCATTTAATGCGAGTTGCGATGATTAAAATTACACGACGATACGCTGGGCATTTGATACATGCTCGGCTTTCCTGAAGAAATTGATCGGAGCAGCTGCAATTGCGTAGAATCGTTGGAACCAAGACTGTCTGCAAGTTTGGAGTTCCTGACCCGAACTAAAATTACATGAGCCGTTGGGATTATCAAGAAATTTTCCTGGCTTTGATTCTAAGAACTCAGTTCGAAACGTTTTTGCGCTGGCAGAGGCAGAGTTCATTCGTGTAAATAGAAAAACATGTTTTTGCATTTCGCACGAGCAGTCTACTTCAATCATACCACGAAACGAGCGAGTCCAGCCAATAGTCGAAGAACCTATTTAATACGTTGTTTTGTTGGCAAAAGCAGCTGTACATGAATAAATCGCAGTTTCGTTTTTGCACACATGTTTTGCATTTTCGACTAACCAACTTGAGCTACTTGAACAGTTCGCAGTTGGCAAGTTGGCATTAGAACGTACATGCAAATCTAAATAACATTGCTTGACTTCTGCGGACTGCAGTTCTTGATATGTGAAATGACACAGCGCGAATTTCCAGACGTATTTTAACCTCTACATCAGAAAAGAGAACGGCACGAAATAATTTTATTATAAATCTGACAGTACTGATGATTCTAATACACTGCATAATTTTGACACGCGCAAAAGGGAATTAAGTGAAACGCAGCCATAATTTGGAGGATTTGCTTCGCTTTTGGCACTTGAATGAAGATACGTGGCCTAAAATTGAATTCAAGAACGAAAGCAAGCTAGGACAAGTCTTTCGATGATTTGATGGTCGTTTCTGAATCTGACACTTGGAAGCTTACCTTCTGAAGCCGCAACCACCGACTTAATAGTTTTGACCTTCAAATCGCACGCGTTTTGGGAGTGTGGGTGCAACTGGAGAGTCTGGACCACGGACGATAATTTGTTGCTTACCATTTCCTTCTTCATGCAAATTTCGTCGAAAGTCCGTTGTTCCTTTGCTGTGCTCGACTCTGGGGCTCATATCATCGTCATCGAAGTATTGCGGGCAGTAGTTGGAGTTCAACTCAATTTCTTCGAAGTCTCCATTCTCATTTTCAAATTGCTCAATATTCCGACGCACATCTGCTGCTAAGCGCATGCTGGTATTCGGGTCAAGTGTTTGTATCGCTGTTCCAAATGTCAATCCCATCGCTTGTAGTTCGTTGCCAAGTTTGTTGAGCACGTTGTTCATGACCCCAAACGCATTGCCTGTTTCTGGAGCTCTTCGAAAATGCGGAATCTCGCTTCCAGATGGACCGGCCGTTTCAGCCTTGAGACCGCTGCTGAACACTGACCGTGGTGGACCACCAATTGCAAGATTTGAAGTGGGAAGGGTAGGAACAGGTAAGCCAGGTGCCGGACTTCCAGTTGTAATTTGACGGAGGCAGTGTAGCAAATGGCTGAACCACTGCTGGACTTGCTCCTTTATTCTGCTCAAGCTGAAGGACTGGAATTGGTCGTCAGAAACGTTGTTGGCGAAATAGGAAACGATGAAAGCTGCAATCCAAAACCATCCAAAGTCAACTGCATGGCGAAGGAGCGTAGCCAATGAGTAGCAAATTGAAAGGAATAGCAGTGGCACTAATGCGATGGTAGTGGCCATGATTGCCGCCTCGGAGAATGAGCCATGTCCTTTGTGACGTGAGTAACGTCTCCCAGTGGCGTGTGATGAACTTTCAGCTGTCGATGCTGGTGTTTCGTGCGACCTCCCGTGGTTTGCACGATTCGCAGATGCTGGCATCTTCAAATAATGATACTAAAATTCAGGGCACAATTTTGAGAAACGATAAATCGCTCCGTTTGAGTCAGTCACAAAGGAATGGAGCCTTCAGACTTGTATGGTCATGCTTTCAGTGGTCTGAGGCCTATAACTCTGTCAATTTAGCGAAAAGTGACCGGCGGCTGGCGGAAGGATTTTGATGCTAAGGATACGAATGGTACTGAACAATCTAAGCTCAGATTGGGAGCGAGGAATTGTGTGCGAAAATGCAATACTTGCCCTTTTTAGAATTTGCACACATTCAACGCTCTCACATAATTTTAATGACCCATTGATTGACAGTTTACGCTACTGATATTCTTGCGTGAGAAGATGTACTCGCTTTCAAACCATTTTGATATCACGAAATTCTTTGAATGGTGAATGGATGGATGCGACTTTTAATTGGAGTACTGCCGTAAGAGAATCGGACATTCGGAATAGGAGCACCCTGGAAGTGCCGCCAAGTTATGTACGCCTCTTCCTGATAAAGCCGCACGTGCTCGTCCTGGAAGATTAGAAATGAAGGTCATGAAGTTGGGCTTGCATTCTTGGAAAAATTAAGCATGTAATGATGAATACCATGTCAGAACGCAAATCGTTTGTCATCTATACTCCACAAACTTCGTGACACGAGGTCATGTCAGCACATTTTGAGCGATCAGCTTCCCGCTCAGCTAACGATTTTGCCAACAGACGTGGAAATAGAAAGGTTTTCACGTGCAGTTTCTCTTGGACCTATTTTTCACATTTGAAGAAAGACATTAATGTCGGCGAACTACCCACTTTCATTTCTTCACCATCATCTTTGAGATTTGACCGATAGTACGAAAACTTGCAAAAATCATGATTCTTGGACAAATCCACATAGTCATCGCAGCAATACTTTTTATAATCATAGCCTGGCTGAGTTGAATCTAATGGGCTCATCTTCTCCACGCCGGGTTGCGCCTTTTTGCACGAGCTGCCTTGGCCGTCATTGCGGAAAATATTTGAGCCACAGACGAAAGATGGAACTTTAGTACTCATTGTGACTGAATGCGAAAAATGAGAAGTTGTGACCGGCAGACGTCTCAGAATGTTACAAATTGAATTTATACCGCCTACCGGTGCGGTGTCACCGTTGAATTTATCTTATCACCTTATCTTACAATAAGGTGACGAAAGGGACGTTATCGTAAATATCTAAGCAGTTCCTAAGGAGCAATGAACATTTTATTCTCCACGTACAACATCAGCCAGATAAGCTTAATGACGCTAACCATTCGAATTTTGCAAGCACATAACAATAAATATTTTGTCTGGATTTACATGTTAGAGTTAGAGGTTAGAGCCAGTTATAGACGGCATAAGATAGCACTGGGATTGGAACACTGGGAAGGAAAGATGACTTTTAATCAATTCATCCGTCGACTTGATTAGGATTCTTTGTTGCGATATTTTCTGACTTCATGGTAAAATTCGTCTTGGTGCGATTAGAAGGCATTGAACGAGCTCTTGAACTAGTAATCTTGCCTGTAAGTGTTGTGCAGCTTGATTCTTGAGATGTTGGAGGCGTCTCAAATTCGGCTTCTATAATCAAGTCAAATAGTGATGAATAAATTAGTATTCTCCCTCGCACATTATTTCCGACAAATTCAACTCTTACGTTCAGTGTGTTCTATCTCCTCGTTATCTTGTGTACGGTGATCGAGTGCCAGTACCCGTTCGTTCTTAACTGTCGGAACGGTTCTTGCTCTTCCATACAATTGGATAGATTCCCCCATTTGATTGTCATTAGTCAGAGCTTGCGCGGTGGTCCAAGTGGTCCTGTTTCGTTCTTGGACAATACGTACGCAGTCTTCGTTGAACTCGACCAATGACTCCGCAGCCATGTTAATCAGATATAGGAAGCACCACAGAATCGCACATGACAAAACAGTTGTGTGCATCCATACCAAGAATTTCAGGAAGAAGTACGCAATGAACGCAACGTCGACAAGATATGATTTTTGACTCAACGAATTCAAAATGGCTGACACGTTCGAATACAATTTGGAGAACAAGCCATCAATGGAATCTGAATCTCCTACGTAGGCAGGGTTGTGACTTTCTACCTCCATCTAGTATCTGGAACTTTTCTATTTTTAATTATCTGCTGACCTGAGGAGGGAATCAGGGAACATTCCAAATTAGGCAATCAACGAGAGGCTTAATAGCTTAGGTTGCAACAACTTCCCCTTCTATTTCACCGATCGATTCGCAGTTCAACTGTTCATTCGCCAACTTACAAAATACGATTCGTCCAGAACAATATGTTGGCTGGAAGCTTCTTGCAAGAGAGTAAAGTAGACAACGACAGATTCCAATCACACTTGCAATTTCCAGTTCCAAGACGGAGAAAGACGGAGAATTTTGCAGATTCAAACTGATTAAAGTTGAAAGACTACACAAGTTTTCAAAGACGATGGAGAAAGAAACGGACTTCAACCCAAAAGAGAAAAGCGACTGAAAGTGTAAATTAAGACTTGTTTCATTTCAGCGACAAATGTTATTTCATAAACTTGCTATCGAAACGTGAAGCTAACTTTAGATGTATTTGGCTGGTTTTGGTCATTTTGACGATGAGAACACATCGTGGCTTTACAACCTGCCTGGAATGCATTATAAACTAAAGGAGTTGTAAATGTGCTTAAAATCATTAATTTACCCGAAAGTTCCGAACAAAGCGGTAGAAAACCGAAATCCACGAAATGCGTCAAAGACACCAGAGCAAAGTCCATGGCCAATTGAAATGGGTTCATACTCAGCAGGCTTAGCAAAGATCGAACACGTGTGACAGCCTCGAAACCAAAGAGATGACATTTATTATTTTATTTTTATCCAAAATCCAATCTATTGTGTTTTCACATCTCAATTCTCCACGTTGAATGAAATTGGTGTGGTTCAGTGATTTAGAAAGAGGCTTTTGTTTGAACACAGAGAAAGTCAAGTCAACCCAGGCAGTCAATAAAATTAGAACTAAATCAAAGAACGACCAACCGCTGACCTTGATATTTAACGACCCGTCTAAAGCCAAGCCGAATTGGGAACCGTGAAGGAAGGTTACCCGCAGCTAAAGTCTCCTACGTCACTAGCACAGCGCTTTGAAGTTATCGTTCTGTAGTCTACATCAGGTCCTCTTGAAAATGACAACCTTTTAACAGAATTTATTTTTAGTAAGTAACAATGTTGAGATTGCAATTTTGCTTCAGCTCTAATTTCAGACGCTGCGCTGCGGGAATATCACACAACCTCTCCTTCACCTTCTTGGTGAGACTCTCGAATTTAGCATATTCAATTAATCACGGACTCAGCCCAGACGAGACGCATGTTTTCTTATTTATAGAAGTGACAATGTGACATTTATAAGCCACACCAGACTGGCTAGACTTCTTGCAGCTGGTAAAGCGAATACAGCAGCTCACGAGTACGCAGTCAATGCGGAATGTATTTACGCTTTAGCTTTTGGATCGACCGTTCCAGGAAATACGCTCTAAATCAAGCAATTTATTTTTATTGCTTCGTCTACCACAATTATTAGTGACATGACATGCATGTAATGAAGGAGAGAAACGAAGAAGCAAGAAGCACCCTCGGCTTCTATTGCATTGCGCTGCACAGGATATTGAGTAAACTCTTATTTATGATCGGGCAAAGAATCCCATAAAAACGAGAGGCAAATGCCAAAAGCCAAGCCAAAAACTTTAAATGGATTTACCGTGTTTTTCCTGTCACGATTTGATAGGCTAAACTGCAAACGAGGGTTCTGTTCGTCTCAATGGAATTTATTCGCAACGATGGAAGTAATGGCACAGCAAAATGGCAAGTGGCAATTCCCTCGTTCACGTTCTCTACATCGTAATCCCATTTGGCCACTTCCTCGCCCCGCAGTAAAGAAAGTGAAAGATCAAGTTGTCGGGAGTTTATCCCATTTCACCCGCTGTTGAATCACTTTAAACTTTAAACCGGATTGCTATTTATAAACTTGGGACTTAGAAATCGATTTGTGCTTTACTTCCTTCACGATTCACGACACAAGAGACTACGTTCATTCATTCACAGTTTGCTCATTCAAGTTTACGTTGTGTTTATTTTCTTGAATGCAGCGGCATGAGACTCGAGGCAGCTTCCACCCAAAAACAGATACGGTCCGCTACTGAACGGCAAACGGCATTCTTCCTTCCTGTTTCTGGAACGCGAACGCGGTCTTGCCGCTTCTCAGTAATCTGATTGAGTTATTTTTACCCTCTGTTTATTTAAAGACGAAGCAGAGATCTTGACTTGAAAAACGCTAACCTGAACTGGGATGGCGTGCGAGACAGGCAGGATCCGGAATGCATAATATTATTGCTACCATAATTGGGTAAAAGATGAGAACAAAATTGCTTTAGACAGCCCCAGCCTGAACTTAGAAACTGGAGAACTTTATTTACATTTACGTGATACATATTAAATTAAACTTGAGTGACGCTCTCAGAGTTTAGAAGCGAGGCGCGTGCTTTACATGTATAAGTACATATGAGTGTCTCATAAGAAAAAGGCTGACTTTATAAATTAATGTTACCTGGCCTGAAAACGAATCGGGCCAGGGACACTAATTCCGAGTAATACTGAGAGCCTGGTATCGTACTACTCACGCGGAAACTTTACACGCTCGCTTCTCCAAGATCCCTCAAGCTCATTACACAAAATAGTAAATTACGTTCAGAATTTTTTGTATACGGAAAAGTAAAAGTATTAATCAAAAGAAAATTGCAAAACTCTGTCACGCGTATTCAGAAGACAAGAGGAATAATGAGGATTTGGTTACAAGGTGCAATTTTAAGACGATAAAAGTTTCCGTAAGCATGTTGTACTAGACTGAAAATACAAATACACGGATTGTTTGACCGCGAGGCCAAGAGGTAATGGAAAATTTGGTATCAAAGAAGACGGATTACCGTTATACATTACTGCAAACGAGGAACGGAAAACAACAGCGAAAAGCACTCGAGGGATTTGGACTTGATTGCCTGTCTCGAGCTCGGTCCGAAACCTTGTCAAAAACAAATCAATCTTAACTTCCATGATCAACTGCTAACCTAATTACGGCCCACGACGAAGACGGACCTTGGGGCACTGGTCAATACATTTGAGACTTACGGATGCGGAGCTTTCGCAGGATGCTCATTACAAGTCTACTTTATGAGATGTTAACGCCTAAAGCGCAAAACGCAATGCATTGCTTTCATCTTTTCAATTTTATACGAGCAACTATTTTATTTTCCATTTCACATTTTATTTGGTTAATACGAGTCCGTCGCACGTACATGAAATTGAATAAACATGTCCTCAAGTAATCTGAGGCATGTTAAGATCTCATTGCTCATTTTCATACGTAACGTAACTATGTTACAGCACTTGTGATTGGCAAGAGGCAGACGTTCTGTCTGTTCATCTGTCCAAAGCAGCCAACGCGGAACCATCTAGCTAGCTCGACAGGTGATAGATTAGCATGACTTGCTTAGAAAGAACAGAGGACAACCGAAGTTGCGAAGCAGAGTGAAGCAAATGAAAAGACGAGACGCGATGACGCCAAGAAGTCGAAGTCTAATTTGAGTTCATAACCTCTGCAGCGTGATTTCGCTTTAATAATATGAAACCAGAATAAAGAAAGGATTAAATCCTAATTTTAGAGTCCTCATTTGCTAATTTGATGACATGCTTTCATTTCTCAGCACCACTGCTCACGCTCAGTCGAGTATTGTGCATTGTTCGATATGGCCCAGCCGGGCAGCATATTAGAAAGGCTCGGAAAAGCAAAGGTTACTGTACAAACTCATGCACGAGTACGAAGCGGAGTTTGTTCTCGTTTGCTAAAAATCAATTCAGCACTGCACTGGTGAGACGAACGTGGTTTACCTGTTCCGTTTCATGGTAAGATTGCGATTGAGTTCATTAGGGCGTTATTTAAATGCACGGAGCACGGCATTCATGAGAACCTCAGACTTCGATCTCCCAGGCTGCATGCACAATGCAAAAAAGAAGTTGGAGAACAAGAACGAAATCAAAATAGAAAATAGAATTGAAGACGCTCCCATTCTCGCATAATAAAAACGCGATTCATTTTTCATGTCTCTTTTTATAACCTTTGCTGCATGAAAGCAGCGCACGGAATGGGTTTCATTTGTCCAATTAAGCGAGACGACAAGTACCAGGGAATGGCAATCCCGGTGGCAATTCGGACTACAAGAGTCGCATTATTAGTATCAGAAGCGTCGGTCGTCAAATATGAACGACAGTAAACAGCACGGCACGCACTCAGCGTTTTGGCGAAAGTCCTCATGGAACTTCTTCAAAGCGAGTCCTCGATGCTCGCTCGTGCCTAACTTTGAATGAATTAATTATAAAAGTTTCCCGAAAGCCCGAATTTTTCCCAAGCTCATTATGACTCCCTCAGGTTTGGTTCTTCGTTATTAGTTAATAAAGACAGCACACACCACGCCACGAGCAAAGTGAACGAGAACGAGAAATGCGAGAAAAGGGTTCGTTTTTTTTACGTTTTCCTATTCAGCATTCTGCGCGTTCATCATCTGGACTTGAGCACATCAATTTGCGAGCACCAGCATAGCACCCAGGAGCATTTCGTTTTTCCTCTACTTCTGGTCTGGACGGTCTCATCTCATCCCATCAAGTTAGAGTTGCAGTTGGCAGCCTCTTTTCATTAAGTTTAGGCAACAAGAGGGAATCGAATTGGAAAAGTCAAATTACTCGATTCGTGCTTTCGTGTACAGTGCACATATGCGGCATATGCATGCATGAAGCATGCAGCCAAGTCGTAAGTCGTAAAACATATTCCGCACACAGTGCGGATATTACACGCTTAAATTCTTAACAGCCCTGGTTACGAGCTTCCAATTCTAACATGTGGACATTAGTGTCTGACTCAATGCCGACTGCCTACTAATGTGATTTTCAGAAGATTGTATTAGTGAAGTCGCTGCACAGTCGTGTCTCGTGTGTGTTGGAAGGGGAAAGCTCCAAGCCCTTGCCTGTGCCATACTGAAAGCCGTACGTGTGCTGGAGTTATTCTCCTCTGCCTTGCTCTGCTCTGCTGGATGAACGTCATGCGTAAAAGTAGTCGTAATGTAGCGAAACATGCTGGAAGCCTTCACGGAACAAAGTTTTATTGATTTCTTAGGGATGTTCAGGTTCGAGTCGGGGTTTCACTTGCTGGCTTGCTTTCCTTTCTCCGTTCTCCCCACGCACGAAGCATGGAACACGAACACAGCATCGCATACACAATGAACACGAGTCATTATTTTTAGCAAGCATTTTCTCCTCTCTCGCTGGCTCCGTCCTATTGCTTGACTGCTAATCGTGTACTCACACTGTGTGCACATTTGAGGGAGTCAGCCCAGCTCCAGCAGCATGCCACGGCGTCTGTTGTCTTGGTCTTGAGAAAAGCTTTTAGATGTGGAGTGCTTACTTTTACTCGAACAACTGACAGAGACCCTCATCACTACACATCATTGTGCTGTTGCTGTGCTATTCTCTATTCCATTCCATCATTTAACCATTATTGCTTTTCTAGTCACTCACCGTCGTGTCGTAGTCATTCACTCACGTTGCCCATTGCCGTTTCCACAACACAATACTCTTGAAATCCTACACACGGTAGATTAGCGCTGACATTTCTTAAGATTCACGAATTCTAATCTTCCTTTCCACTGGCGCATTATTGCGTCGTGTTGAGAGTTCGTCCTCCAGACTCAAGTCGCCAGAGTAGGAGATTAGTTCCTACGTCCTACGTACTTCCTTTCAATATTGCACCATAAAATATTAATAGTGTTCATTGCCATTCCGTATTTCGTACTTCATATCAGCACCAGAATCTAAATTCGACGAAGTGGTCTACGCGAACGTCAGTGAGATTGGCTTGACTCGTGTAATTCAGCGTATTTCATCTTTCTCGTGTAGTGTGCAAGTGCGCCTTGTACGTGAACGAATGAGCGAGCGACTCTGTTCTGTCCCCCAAAGGAAAACCATATGAGTCATCATCTCTCGTCTCGGCGCTGCAATAAAAAGCTCGAAAGTGAAAATGAATAAATATTTTAGCAGTTTATAACTCATGTGCGATGTACTGCGACTGCTCGTGAGTAGGAAGTTGCATAATACAGGAAGCGAGAGAAAAGTCAAGCAAGAACTCAGCTCTCTCATATTTCATAACTGAAAGTCCGAGTGAGATTCGATTACATCAAATGTCAAGTGTTCAAAACTTTATACGTATGCCGCACACTTCTTGAACTGCCTCTACCTGCACCAACCCATGACACTTGTGCCGCATTACTGGCACTGGCACTGTAATTACGCCATGACAACTTTCTCCTGAGCGGATACGAAGAACCAGCGACAGTTACCAGGCTAGTTCTGTGAAGGTAACTTAACTTTCTCATTCGGGCATCAGGGACCGGAGAATACCTTGCGAACTTTTGTACAACGGGACTTCACACACGCCCACGAACGACATTTCCAGCACGGAGATTATTGATGATCAAGACTTCATAATTTAATCGCTCCGTACGTACATTCGTACATCGGGCTTTTATCATTTCCACAAGCGAGCATTCCATTTTAAGCCTTCAATTCAATACGGAAACATATTCTTCGGACCAACTTAACCGACAAAGTACAGACATCATTTCCAAGATGTCCATATCGGCGTCCGGCATGATTGACCGGGCCTCGGCGGAAATCTCCAAGTGCATAATGCGCATCAAACGGAAGGAGACCAAGAAGCCTCCAGAGGTACCGCCGAAACCAACTGGGAACGGTGGCGCTTCGTCATCTTCCTCCTCGCCATCCGGTATTCCAATCTTGGGCTCTTCCATGCAACAATCTTCTCCTTGCTTTAACAATGCTGACATGATACGAAATGGCATGGTGGCCGTCCTTCCTTCCTCTTCACCCTCACCACGTGGGTACTTACTGTCAGGATCTCCGTCGGGAGCTTCCAACTCTGGCAATAGTGGCATCGGCAACACGACTCCGCTGACTCCGAGAAAATTCGTAATTTCTTCCAACAAGAAGAATAGTTTGACCGGTGGGCCCATTGTGGGTCTTGTGAAAGCACCTCCAGGGGGAATCGGAACCGGCACTCCGGTAGTCTCAGGCATTGGACGCTTCAGCAGAACCTCGTCAACCGGAAACGGAGCCGGAGTGGTCGTGCAACAAGTCGTCAGCACCCCGGAACAACTTTGGCAGAATGATGAATTTCTCAAATATTTGTTCCTACAATTTTTCAGCGGGTCAGAGAAACTGGTCCTTTCATGCGTCTGTAAGAAATGGCGCGACGTCTGTTACAGTCAACCGCAGTTCTGGAATGCTGACCTCATACCTGTCCTCAAATGCAAAGAACTAAGACGACTAACTAACAATAACGTTATCACCGCTACAAGTACAAACGTAAACGGGAGTGGGAATGGAATTGGGCTTAATAACAACAACTGTCTCAATACCCAGCCTAATGGCGGCTCTACCAATGGAAAGAAGGGTACCGAGCAGAACGGAACAGGAGCTGGATTCAGGCGACGCTTCTACGCCGGGATTATAAAAAGAGGGTAAGTCGAGTCAAAGCCAGGCAGAGAATGATTACTTTCATTGCATTTCAGATTAGGCTTTTTTCCTGGGCATTGACAATTTGTAATCTGCCTTCAAAACTATTCCATTTTATTGCGTCTCACATTCACATTCGCAATTCATATTTGAAAAATTAATCTTATTCACGGCATCAAGGCGCTCTCATTCACAAGCAGCCCCAGGAGCCACTATCCAGAATTAAAACCTGTGCTGGTAGATTTCTGTATTGTTGTTTGGTTCTTTCCCTCTCGGAGCCGGGCACCGAAGCTAAGATAAATATAAAGACAACGGCCTTGACTTTCTGCTACACGCAAACTCGTGCCTGGGTGCTCGCTCCTCTAAATGAAATAAATTTTATATCGTCCGTAGCAGCGTAGACTGGCAGAAATTCGCGTACCGTGCACCCAGTATGTTGAGATGAAGGTCGACAGTGCAAACAATGCCCACTTGAGTCTCTCACTCGTGAAATTCTTGATGAGGAGAGACGGCCTGGTTATAAGAGACAGATTTTACCAGCGAAAGTGAAAAGTCCTCACGGCAGACATCTGTAGCCGCGGCAGCAGCAGACTGAATTGAGTCCTCTTTAACTTTCACAGAAGTTTGACGCGCATTAATTAAATTACATGCATGCTCCCGATTTCGCGCATGCATGAAGATCAAAGCGAAAGTAATACATAAAGCAAGGTCTCATATGTAAGATGAAAGAAATCCTTACGACCGACTTTATTAACTTTCGCACAGAAAACCAATAATAATAGGAGTAGAACTCGGAAGAGTCAAAGTTCCGAGCTGTAACGATACTGGAGACAGGCGGCAACAGCTAATCTCCAACATTAGCGTCAACACAGCATCACTTCATATCATGATGCCGCATCAGAAAATATGATTCAATGTAATGCAAGATTATGTCTTCTGCTTTACTTTCCAAAGCGATTACAACGGAACGGGTATAGAAATGACAAAGAGGTCAATACGAAGTGCTCGACCACCTGAGAACTGCCGTGAGACCCGGGTAGTCCTCATGGAGGAATCGGCACCATGGAGTCCGTCCGTGTGGGCTGGAGAAGTCGGATGCTGAACCGTAGCTTCCGTAACCGGTGGTGAAGCAGGAGCTTGCTTTCTACCAACCCGAGACTAGAGCTTCTGAAACAAGCCGCAAGCTCAAATCTGGAAGTATCTTTTCGTTCAGAGAGTTCAGACGGAATACTTCCCATACGGAGCTTAAACTTATGTATGAGATTAAATAAAGTTGACGAAACGTCAAACTTGGTTGTCTTTCCCGTCCTCTCCGCACTTCTGCGTATCAGACAAGATAAAGCTGCTGCTCACGCCTCAGTAGAAATCAGGCGTGTTTCCGAGCTCAAATCCGTAGTTCAATATTGAAACAAGTTTATTGGATGTCTGGTGACAAATGGCGTAGGAAGGACGTGGGCCATAAAGCAAATCCGACATACGAAACGGAAATCGGTAAATCCGATTAGCATTTATGAATGAAAGATGAACTGTATGAACTCAGAGAAAGGCGAGCGCTTTGTGATAGCGAGCAGCAAAATGTCCAGGTTCGTGCAGACAGCTAAGACTGTATAGAAAATCTGTGACATTAGTCGAAATGAATATTTTATTAAGACTTCAAGCCCTTTTTCTCGTCGCCGTGCTCATCGGTTGTTTCATTTTCGTGCCATGACTGGCTTCATGTCAATGCCACGCCTATCCTTTTATTACTTGGATCCATTACTAATTAAATTATCACCTGCTGACTTGCTTCACAGATTCACCTCTCTTCGTCTTGACTCTGCGACGGACGAAGACGCTGAAGATGTCATCATTCATTTCTCTCAAGGAACTCAATTAATCCAATCGCTGAAGATTACATCCTCCAGCTTAACCGACAAAGGAATCTTCAATTTACTGGACCACTTGTCGTCTCTCAAACAGCTGGAGCTGAGTTCATGCAATGAGCTGACAGAGGATGGAATTATCGCAGCTTTACCGAAGAAACTGGAGAAACTTACCATTTACGATTGCATTCATGTAGCTGACTTGGTTGTTGCGTTCGTTGCAAAAACATTACCATATCTTGGCGAGTTTTCACTCCAGGTAAGAATTTTCCCAAATAGGTTTTACCTTCGAAACTGAAAACTCTTTGAATTTTCATATAATTGCGTGTGGGCAGGAATCAATGATAATTTAATCTTCAAAAAGGTATTGTGCGCGTCCTGAAGCTCGACTAACGAAATCATTTCAATTTCAGGCTTATCATGTGACCGACTCAGCACTGATGGCATTTAACCAAAAGACAAATTCCAAGTTGGTCAAATTGAAGCTGGATTCATGTTGGGAATTAACAAATCAAACCGTCCTCCACATAGGTCGGTCATATTCCAGTTGATTATAGCATCGACTCGAGGTGGATTTGTTTCAATTGGATGTGTATATTTCAGTGTCGGGTCTCTCTACACTCACACATCTGAGTCTTTCCGGATGCTCCAAAATCACTGACGAAGGAGTTGAAATACTAGCCGAAAATTTGACACATCTTCGTGCTTTAGATCTCAGTTGGGGACCAAGAATTAGTGATACCTCCCTGGAATGCATTGCTTGTGATTTGGTTTGCTTGGAAGAACTTATTCTGGATCGGTAAGAAATCACTCCATACAAAGTACAAATCTGAAATGATGTGCATTGTTCTTCAGTGAATTGAGACACTTTTCGGTATTTCTCCAGTTGCACACTTATCACTGATCTCGGAGTTGGATATTTGGCGACAATGTCTACACTCAAAAAGTTGTCCCTAAGGTGGTGCACAATTCGAGATGTGTCCGTCCATCACATCGTTGGAATGAGGAAGCTCCAATTCTTGTCTCTAGCTGGTGAGTACGGGAGAGTTGTGCTTATGATTATAAAACGAGTTTTCACCTGTGTGCTTGTTTTCCCACAGGATGCGTAAATATTTCTCCATCAACTCTCTGCTCCTTGTCAACTCTGCGCAGCCTGAAGGAACTCGAACTAACAAATTGCGGAGCCACGTATCAAGTACTCCAGTTTCTGAAGAATACTTTGAACTGCATTATAATTGAATGAATTAAGGCCGAGCCGTGAGACCCTGTTAAGACATCAATAGACACTGTAATTAGCCCACCTATTTTGATGATGTGAACCTCTTGATGTCAGCTGTAAAAATTTCATTACGTATATTAAGTAATTATATAAAGGTATAAAGCCTATTTTTGTGAATAACGAAGCCATTTATCGGCTTCTTTCTCGGTGTCAGTGTATTTATCTCAATGATTAATTAAGCCAGTCCAGTGCAAATTAGTTATTCGAATATTTACATCCTTTTGGACTTGTGCTCAGTCTGACACGGTTAAAGTTCCAGGTTAGAATGAGATTGCGAGTTTACTGCGAATTTCGGGACTGTGGACTCATTACTTTTGAGTATTAATTTCGTGGACACGCAAGACATTTAAAATGCCTTGCTTTGCATTACTTTATGATGTCTCGCCATTTCTACTGTACAATTTAATTGTGTGTTGTATGAAATACATTACATTTACAGATTACTGAATAAATTAATATTGTGAGATTTACTTTAAAAAGTATACCACTGAAGTTCTTGGTTCTTGTCTCAAAATAATGGAGACGCATACAAGCAGCCCGTTCCAAATCGCTCAGTGTAAGTTGTTAGGATAGAACTGGCAAGAAGTTGTACTGGAGCATCCTGGAAACAATACCCTGGAACAATTCTCTAGAAACATTTGTCTGGAAACAATTGCCCGAAACAATTGTCTGCGGATAATTTGTACCAATTTCGATTAATGGATCAGCTTAGTTCAATGCTAATAATAATTTGGAGTTAATTAAACCTGTTTTTCACTCATTTTTCGGGGCTGATGCCGCCAAGAAGTAGGTGGTGGTGGTGTTCGAAGTAAAGTATGTACCATCGGAGTCCAACTTGCTTGCCAAGTTTGAGGCAATCGCAAACAATGATATCCTCGTCAAGTCTCAATTCCTCAATAGCGACACGTGGCGACATCTTCGTTGGGTCCGTGCATTTGCTGTGTCGTGAAATGGGAGACCGCTCGCGTTGAAAGGCTGGTGAACGCATGGACGGTCGGCTTTTGCTTTACGGAATGGGCTTTTGTATTTCGCGTAAGCTACGGGAATAGTATACCATAAGGTAAAGAGGTCATCTTGGATTTGGTACTATAATTAAGTCGAAGTTAAGGTAAGTCTGCAAACTTATTATTTCAGTGATCATTTTCTAATTGTTTCGACATTCATTAAATATTGCGTGTATGTACAGGTTGGTAGAGAATAGACCATCCAATTCAGCAAAATGGTTCAAAGATTGACTCTGCGTAGGAGACTTTCCTACAATACCGCCAGCAACAAAAGGCGAATGTAAGTACTGATAAGATTAACTGTTAACTCTGGTGTCAATTGTTACCTTTTGAAATGTATCTAAGGTCTAACATTTGAGATTTGACACTATTTTCTGGTTCAATTAGTGTACGAACTCCTGGTGGCCGTCTGATCTATCAGTACGTGAAGAAACCCAGACAAATACCGAAGTGTGGAAACTGCAAAGTTAAGCTTCGTGGTATCACGCCGGCGAGATCACGCGAGTTGTCACGTCTTTCCCGTCGTCATAAAACTGTCAAGAGGGCATATGGAGGAGTTTTATGTCATAAATGCGTGAAAGAAAGGTAGATAATTACCATCCTCATAGTCCTGAAACCTTTGCTTTTGCTAGATTGAAATTGGTCGCAATTAATTCGAATTTTGACTTTTTGACGAAAAATTATGAATACGGATTTAGAGTCTTAGAGAATTCAAGTAGAGTCAAAGTGCAAAGTCAGCTATTTCATAACTGCCAAGTCCAGCAGTCAATTCAGAACCCGTTCGGAGTTTCGTATGATTTTTTACTTCATCTTTCAGAATTGTGCGAGCCTTCTTAATCGAGGAACAGAAGATCGTTGTTAAATTGATGAAATCCACTCATCAGGAACCAGCTGCACCCGTCGCACCTCCAGTAGAAAAGGCTACCAAACCCACCAGCGGAGGCAAGTCTGGTAAAGCGGCACCATCAGCGAAAACCACGAAGAAGGGAGGAAAGTAGAGAGTGACAGAATATTTAATTGATTACTTTTACTCGTAATTTGTAATTAAAATCTGTACTCTGCTGTTTATTCTTTGGAATAAAGAAGTTACATAAAATTGGGCAGCATAAACTTGATTTATTCAACGAACATCACCACCGTACGTAGAATTGTAGAAAAATAGCGTGATTCATAATGTGCTTAACTTTTAATCATACCTTGGGAAAGCCGGCTCAGGTTGATCAGGTGGCTTAGGATTTGGTAATTGTTGGAGTTCTTGCAGGCCGCGAAGGACTATGTTGATTTTAGCTTTGACTTCCAGTTCTTGTGTGGTCAAGGCCTCGATTCTTTTGTTGAGTGACGAGATTTGTTGCATGCAGCATGCCAGGGCGTCTGTTACGGTCATTTCTAACCAGATTCCACAACCAATATCGAATATCACGGTTTGGAGAGGTGTTGGTATTTCACCTTGCACATAAAAGTTGCAGCCGATGTCGACTTTTGTCCGAAGAGGCTCCGGCTTATATTTGTTAGAAGAATCTTGGGTGGTCGGCACCGCTGTGACTAACTTTTCGAAAATATTCTGCTGTTCCATGTATTCAGCTACTTTTTGGTAAATTTCATCTCGACGCTGAAGGATCGTCTTCAAATCTTCACGAAGAACTTCATTCAAAAAGTACTCGTACGACTGAGTTTTTGAAGCTGCCTTTTCAAAGTCTGCGTCCATTCGGTCGGCCCTAGAGTCCATGTCCAAGCCCTCCCTATGCGTAATCTTTGAAAACGGTAGATGACTGCATTATCGTATACACGCTATCAATTCTCCAACAATTCGATTAAACCTACCTCGAAGTTCTCGAATGTTACAGTTTCTCTTTGCTCTGTGACTCCAAATCGACCATCTGATTAAACGCTTTGCACTGCGGGCTTCTAAACCAAAAATGGTTAATGACAATTAAGAAAAAGACAAAGCACTAGAGGACTTAAGTAGTGATTGAAATGGTCACCTTCTCTTCACCGGATGTTAATAGTTAAATTACACAAAACGAGCCTGTCAATTTGAGAAGTTTCGCTTTCATTCCCACAAAAAATACAAAACGCACTCTTCTCTTACGTCCGCGTCCCTGTCTCGTGTGTCTCGGCCCTCTCGGCTGGCGTGTCTCATAACTGCAATTTCGTATTGCTGCAAAAAAATACAATGCAATGCATCACTAATTTGGGACTCCAAACCCAGAATAGAATTTCCTACAGAATACTTGCTCGCAGTAGAATTGACTGGAACTCATTCCTGGAACATTGGCCTTAGTCGTAACTCAACTCTAGAAACTATAATAAATTATTTGACTCCAGACTCCAATTCAATGCAAGATGCTGTTTCACCGGTCTCGATTTTCTCAAATTCTACCGTACAGTACACACGGTCAGTCATAATTAGGAGAAGCTCGTGGATAGCAATACCACTGACCAGATAATCCAATGAATAGATTAATAATCGGTCAGCTAGAGCTACCAGGCGAATTGCAATTGTTGTTGACTTTAGCATTTAAGTTCTGATACCGAGAGGCATTTGTTATTCCATGCTGCAATGGACCCGAATATTTTCCAAAAGTTCCAACAGAAATTGTTTGGGGAAGGTAAAGATTACGTAGCTTGTCTCAGTCTAACCCCAAATGGCTTATCTGGTTATTTTGCCGTGATTGTCACCATTCCCACTTGACAAGTGCTGACTCCACACTCATGAATGCCTAATACATGTAGCTGCACAATGCAATATTGGCATTATGCTAATTTGCGGATATGTTGCCTATTCATGAGGTTAAATCATTGCTTTGCCGTATTGTTAGCGTTTGGATTAGGGAAACTCCTTCTTCTGGTACAGGTCTTGTCTGTCGCATGTTAAAAATAATTGAAGGACAAATAATTGACAAACCGCACACAATAAATAATGTATTCTGCCATTTGGTGTACTGCAGGCCGCACGTGTGATAGGCTGCTGTGTTATTCGGTATGATGAAAGAGCCAAAGGGAAAAGATGCAAAAACTGAATACGAAAATGCGAATACAAGGCTCAGTTAATGTTAACCATTTGGCGTGCTAAAATGCCAACGATATAGTTAACGAAGTACTGCATTCAGTTCTATGCAAGTGTGGCGAGCTTGATTTAAATGCATTCTTCTGCAGGTATTCACCGAAATCAAAGTCGCAGTCGGAGTAAATATTTACACTAATCAGCAACATATCCTGTGATCCTGTCTAAACGCCTTAGAGGGGCGAATTCCATTCAAGTTCAGGTATCAACTCTCATCAGTTTGTCGGTAAGTCAGTTTGCTCAGTTCTTCAGGGCACGGCATTCTGACAAGTCTCACCGACTTGACAACATCTCACGAGCGCCAGGTACGACTGCTGTGTGTTAAACTTTAACTGCCCAGAGGTGCATAGGATCTCAAGAATCTGCGTTTCGCGAGTGAGGTTTTGTATTTTCATATTACGGACGGATATTCGCAGTACTGCGCAACAATTCCATCGAGGCCTGCTGAGCAAGTGACAAATAAGGTACGATTCGTTTACATGGATTTCCAATTTTGGTTATGATAACTCTGGATTCGAGAGTGGCACAAAATTACTCGTCTTTTAATCTATCCTTCCTACACTCGATTTGATTTGAGTAACGACACAATTATTTAGGGTAAGGTACAATCACAAGCAGATGGTTTCTTTTGACATCATGGCCAGGGTGGATTCAGGGTTCGAGTTACAAGCGAGACGTGAGGCACGCTGAACATCTGCCCTCCCTTTCAACAAACTCATTTCCTAATAATACGCGAACTGTTCTCCAGTTCTAGCTCCAGTCTCACGTGCTTTCTCATTTCTGTCTTGTCTTCGTATAAAACCGGATTAAAGTTCGTCTCACTCTGAATTGCGTTGTTGCAGTTTCGGTTTCTTCCAGACTTCTCCCGCTACTCCAGTCTTTAGTTCGAAATTCGTTTGTGTTCAGCATGTGTATTAGACCGTTAATAAGTTTTAGTTAAATTCCTGAATAGTGCTGCCCGAAATCTGTAAGGAACAAATTCAGCAGGTTAATAAATTGTAAGCTTCATACGAGGGCTTGAACTTTGTCCAGGTGCAAGCGGAAATCAGAGAGCTAAAGAGTTTTTCAGGCATTGACATCCACAAGGCTATCTGCATTAATGTTCAGTCGTATCAGGCGCAGAGTTAAATGCTAAACGTTAAACGAAATATTCTCAACTTCCTCATTGTCATTCTTGCAAAATTACTCACATTTTCTTATTTGTTACATTTCTAACTGCTTATTACGCAATTGTGGTTAAGGCCATTCAATTGAATAATTCACGGAAGTAAAGCCGTAGTAATGTATAGTCATAATAACGTGTTTAACGGAGTGTTCGACGAATCTTTAGTGTTCGGTTTCAGTTTCGTGGGAAGCAATTTCACAGTACTTTCCTATTTATAAGCTGTCAGTGCATTTTTCTCTTTCTTGAGTCTAAGTCTCATCTCATCATGCCGAGTCCCTGATCCATGAACTACGGCCGTGGTTATTTTTATCAGCAATTTTAAAGCAAGGCTTCCGCTCCAAAGTAGCACAGTAAGCATGAACTGGAGTGACTGATTTATGCTGACGATTTATGCCACGTGAAAATACCCTGACGGACCGCGCAATGATCTTATTTTACATTTATGTGTGCATGTCTCACAGCTCCAGTGGAAGGTCTACGTTAAATAGTTTTATTTGGAAATCAGCTGACTTATTTCTACATTCGGCTCGCAGTCTTCAGTCTTAATCAATCCTTCCCACGATGTAGTCGTTTTGCGTAATCATTTGTTTTTGTGCCCATTTCAGGATCACGGCCTGGACAGAATTCGTGCAGGTTCTTCAAATTAAACAAGGACTTTGACGACAACAAAGTGAGCGACAAGTGAAAGACGAGACCGCCAGTGCCAGCGGTGTAGCGTGTACATGATCCTCATGATTGTTGAGAGTGAACAGAGCAAACTGCTGAGTGGCTGAGTTTCTCAAGCCTTCACCTTGCGACCTTGTGAATTGAGTGCCTGTCTGCGGCCTCTAATTAAAACTGCATTAATAAACTTCAAGACGGCTGGTTTCTAAGCGGTAGGCAGACTTCGACGGTCTGGTTCTTTTGGTTAACCTTTCATGTCAAGTGATTCATCTCTCCTCATTTGTACTTCAAACCACACGCAAACGTGAATCGCTTGGGTCTTCGACTCTTCGTCAAGTTCAAGAATCTCATTCCTGGTTAAATTGAACTGCTGGTCGCGCACAGAAGAAAACGCAACGAAGTGGCCCAATTCTCTGTTCTCTTTCTTACTGAATTCCCGAATTTCCAACACACGGTCCAAATGAGTGGTATGGAGAAAGAAAATCACAATTTCAAGTCAAACGACTTTGCGATCCGTGCTCAGAAGAAAATTCTGGGCAAGCTGAATCGTCACACTGCTAAAGCATTCATCAGTGACGGGCTTGGAAGATTGCTAGATCTCTTGTATCAGTTGGTGAAGAATCACGTAAGCAATTTCATGACTGTTTTCTTAACTACGAGGTATTTCCATCTGACGGAGGCTTCTCTCTTGTGGTGTTTACAGACAAAGGATAAGAAGACTGCAGAGAAGTTTGTCAAGAACATTATCAAGTTGTCCATCAAGATTAGCTTGTTGGCACAAAACGAAAAGTTTTCGAACGACGAAGTACGAATTGCAAATAAGTTCGCTGCAAAGTTTAAAACCACTGCAATGACAATTACCAGCTTTGTCGAGGTAAGAAAAATAAGATGGCAAAATACAGTTTCTGACGTCAATGAACATTTTCTCTCTTATTCCTCAGGTTGACTACAGCTATGACCGTAATTACTTAATATCAGCAGTCAACGAATGTGAGCAACAAATCACCACGTTGATTAAACCTCACCTGACCGATAAGTCCGTGAACCGCATTCATTTCATTGCAAATATACTCAAGGACCCAACATTGCTAGATGAAGCATTTCGCCGGGACAGCCAACAGTACCAAATCATAAAGAAGATGGTGGAAGAAATTAATAAAGCTATTGAAGATGGTGATCTATAAAAGAATGCAAAGTTTGATATTGCACATTTCCCATTTCAACCAACAAAGCAATTCCTTTTTAATCTTGTAAACCTTTCATACTTGTAAATTATGTAGCCCTTACGAATCCTTACCTCGGCTCGCTTGAAGTATGCAATTTTAATACCTGAAAGTATTTCATGGTCTGACTCGTTTGTACTTTTAGTTTTACGGTTTGCTTTAATTATAAGCTAGCTGACTAAAAATAACTTCTAGCTATTTCCACTTCGAGATTTTATCTGTGTCTGTATTCATTCCAAGTAACTTTCAACTAAGAAGAAAACACAAACTTCTAATAACATTCTTGAAAGTTGAAACAATTTTACTCGTTTACCTTAAAATGCGATAGCGAGTGATAAAATGATAAAAGTTCAGTACTGTCATTGACTTTGACTTCGACTTTGATTAGCAAAACTTGATGATAAATTAATATGAAATATATTGTCGCCTTACTCAATGTATAAGGGGAACTACACTACTATGTGCTCTTTTACAATACAACTCGCAAAAATAAAACAAGTTTCTACTTATTACGTCTGCATCATGTCTATGGTGTCCATCAAATAAAGTAAACCCGGGACCAATTGCTGTTTTAAGTGCATTCAGTAGAAACTTCAGGGAGAAAGATGCCGTTCTCTCCTCCAGGAAATCGTTGAAACATTTGTATGGCTGAAAGACATAGAGGAAATCATCACTCATGGGTTCATCGTACTGTCTTGCGTCGCTGGTGATCACTTTAACTTTGTAACCAGCCTTTTCGAGTAATGGGATATATTTCTGTGGATTCCAGATCCAGTCGATTCTCGTTCTACTGAAGTCCATGTTGAGTAACTCTTCATTCTTGTATTCAGGGTATGAAACATTCGTTGGTCGTGCATTTATGTACGCCTGAAAAGCGGCGTCGGTGGCCGACTGCACAGTTGTATAACTAGGAACTTCAGGTATGGTCTCATGAACTTCTGCGACAATTGTTGAGAAATAATGTTTAACGTTGGCTCGGACTTGTGGAGACGGA
The DNA here is from genome assembly GCA_009869945.1 of Mesaphorura yosii. NCBI lineage: Eukaryota > Metazoa > Arthropoda > Collembola > Poduromorpha > Tullbergiidae > Mesaphorura > Mesaphorura yosii. Next base: position 284,322 of record WIXG01000052.1, on the reverse strand, counting down.
TGTGCTACATTGGACTCTGGAATTAACATGCAAACCATTATTAGCATCTCTATTCTCTTCTCGTTGCTGAAAGTCCTAATGGGAAGATTCAATGCTTACCCTTTGCGTCGCCATATCGTGTGATGATTTCTTGAAGACGAGTAAGATTCGGTGGCTTCGTTGGGTCGTACAGTTTTGAGTTGTAAGTCTCCGCACTCACAATTCGTTTCCGATACCGCATGAATCTGAACCAATCTTCTATCACAAATAACTTGCTCCATTCAGAATTAACAACAGTTGATTCATTTTTCTTCGCCAGAGCCTCCATAACTTTGTTCACTGTCTCCGCGAACTTTGACTGATGCCTTTCCGTGATGTCATCAAGCGCGAATAGCATACGCAAAAATGTACCAATGCAGCAAACGATGGGAATTTCGATCATGTATTTCCACCTCGGTCTGGCGCATTTGATTTCAAGCAAATCTTCGTTTAGCGGATACATTTTGTCGATCTGTAGCAATAGACATTCAAATTCTCCTGCAGAGAATCAAACGACCGAAGTCAATAAAATTAAGTACGGGGAAGGCTTGTGCAAATGCAAACGTACTTGGGAGTGCGAGTTCATCAATAAACTTAGGTAGAAATTCCTCGAACGTAGGGAAATGAAATCGACTTAATCCAATGTAGCGATTGAACATTTCAATAGAATCCAACAACTGCAACGGATTTCTAAACTTGTAAATGGTATTCAAAATATGGTCACAACTTGCATCCACTTTGCTATACTCTTCTGTTCCAAGAATAGTCCTCAAACTTTCAACCCACAACGATCCATCGTCAACCAGTCTACAAAAGGCAGATTTGTGTTTACATTATTACGGTATTTGTTCTCATATTGCATTAAGCAAAATTGTAAAACTTTTACCGCAAAATATCTGTGAATAAAACTTTGCATCCAGTTTGCCTCAATGCAACAAACAGAAGCACAAAAATCTGAAGAAGTGAAAACGCCTCCGGCTTCAGCAAAAGTCGAAAAGATGCATACTCATTCGGTGCTCTCTTAAATGGCGTCTTATAATTTGGTGCAAGGGATTTCAGTTTTGTTTTCCAGTAAATTGATCTCAGAATGCTAGCAGGTTTGGTGAAACGATGTCGGATCCTAGGGCGTACCGTCTTAGAGGTCTTCGCACCAGAAGAAGCGGAAGGAGTCACTGGTTCCGGCGTCTCTTCTTGTTGAGATCCATATTGGCTTTCCAAGGCTTTTCTCTGAAGATAGAAATTGCGTATTGGCACAACGTAAATTATCCCTTCGTCATGCATATGGCAGGAGGAATGCGAAGTCATTCATGTGAGTACTTTAAACAAGAATGTTAGTCAAAGTAGAAAGTGTGCTTACTCGCGCAATAGTCTGCATTCTCTTTTTTGCAGACAAGCTGTGAATGGGTATTTTTGAGTCGAAATCTCGTATGCCCTTGAATTCTCTGTTTCTAAATTGAAATTCTTTCTGTCCCCAGGGTTGATCGAACAACTTTACCATGTTTCTGAAAGTACGACAAAATATGTTCGAAATTGCTCTACTCAATATGCCTTTAAAATGCACTTACTGCTTAGCTTCATGAGTCGAAAGGGACGGAATGCCACCAGCCCTTTGCTGCTTCCTCCATTCGGGGTCAGTTGCGTCAGCTCCCAGCACACCACGCCTTACCAGGTACGCTGACCACAACTGGAAAACTTTTGCCCTCAGCAGAGACGGGAAGCCCATTCGAATTAATTCTTCCGTCATGGCTTTCAGAACGTGGTTGTAGACTTCCCAGTTCGTTAGGACTACTTTCTCTGGATGAGAAATTGACAAATAGAATAGTAAAATGAAAGACCGAAAATACTTTATTCATCAAGCCCGTGGCCTGCACGCACCTTTGCGTCTTCTTAGTTTCGCAGCTTTCTTCCTGTCAGCTGCAGATCCACCTGCTACACCACTGGCTGATGTTGTTAACGCTTGACGTAGATTGCCCGCTCTCAATACCAAATCCTCGTCAACGAATTGCCGTGATTGCTAGACAAGTTAAAGGTATGTGATACGATGGATAATCGCATGGCATTCCAGACTCTAATTTAACACTCATCTACCTGGGATTGAGTGTTGCACTCTGAGCAGAAATACGTTCCTCCTCCATCGTTGTAAAAGTGTGAACTTCCACAAACTTCACACTGAAATTCTTGCTGACTGTGCTCTTGAAGGTCGTCGTTTGTATGGCCGTATCCACCTTCGTCCTCGTACTCCATCCCCGGAATCTATCAATTCTTAGTCTTAGTGAATCTTCAAACGCTCAGATCCCAGCTTCCCAGCTCTTTAAATAACTTCCCCATCACAGTGATCAATTGATTGAGCTGTGAGTTTAGCCCGAACCCAGCGAGCGAGCACATGGTTTAAATTGAGAACTTTAGCGGTCCTTTGTTCGAGTTTCAAGCGACAAATCGTGTTCTTCAACATCAATACTCAAATCGAATGAATGACACCTTCTTTATTGCAGTCATTCTATTTGATTCCCTTTTGTAGATTTGATTTTCGCATACGCAGGCTCCAGGGCTAACATTTTGTATTCTTTTGTCGGATTTTGACAACTCGTGCACCCTCTTCAATGATCGTCTCCTGGTTGTACTGAATGACAAAGAAGGTGTTCCACACGATGAAATGGAAAAGAAAAGTTCATACACATTTGTTTCGAAATAATTTGATTATTATTCAGCTATTTAGAATGATGGACATGTTGGATGGAGCAAGGCCGACAAAGTCGGAAAACGAACCAACGATGATATGAAACGCGGAGAAAAGGAAATAATATTTAACATTGCATGGAGAATGGAGAGTTATTCCAATATTTAATTACGACTCTGTTTATTTACCAGTTTAGTGAGATACAATCATATCATACAACAATTATAAGACAGGAGTTTGCATAAATGTTTATTCGGCTCATTCTGTGCTATGTAACGTGGTTGCGTTCAAGAGTACTAACTGCAAGATTTCACAGCTCACAGTCACAGAGATTTGTACAGACAAGCATTATTTTACAACGTTACAAATAAAGATTGCAGCTGTTAAACTCTGGTATTGCAAAATATTATTAAATTGTGTATGTTGGTAATTTTGCCAACGTGAAGATTAAATGTCTAACATGTCAGTCCAGTTGAAACAATATCGACACCATTTGGCATGTCTTTGTGCATAGAGAAGATTAAGTTGCTTCAGATTTATAGTGTGATCAAATGCATTGCTTGAACCTGCTAAACTACGTTTTGAGATTTGTGAAGCATTATTGCCTGGTGCCGAAGTCCCGAGACCAGTTGCTGTCTCATGGCGAACACAATCGACTAATCTTTTCTCGTCCAAGTAGATGCTGCTGACTATTGCTTTCAAATCAGGTACTTCCTTACCTGCGTCAAGAGGCGGCGTCACACTGAGACGCGTCTGGTTCGGGTAAAAGTCAGCCCAACTCAAAAATTGTTTCAAGACAGCTCGTCGGTGGTACCACAATGATTCATGTCCATTGAAGTAGTCAATCATCCTACAGTTTTCTTTCAATTCGTCCATGTACATCTTCACAATTCTGTTTCCGTTAGCTTTTTTCTGCAGGTGGACTTGAATCTCAAAGAGCAGTTGCTGCCTATAGTGAAATCCGCTATGATCCGACACATGAGTTTGTAGCCAAATATTTGCCGAATTCATTTCCATGTCTAGAATCATTTGCTTTTCTTCAGAAGTTATCAGATGAGGTGTTGACGAAGTGTTCAAAAATGCTTTCAGCAGATATTGGCGGTATGTCCACGCGTGGTAGTTGCTGAAGTATTTGGTTGCTGCTCGTTCAATACACTTGACCTCATTTTGAAAAAATGTAATTGGATGTGTCCAGATGAATGAGTCGTTAATATCGTCACTATTACTTGGGTTCAATTGCTCCTCCACAATCCATCTGGAAGTGAATCAAATTAGTTGGCATAAGAGCTATCATAAGAAATTGATTCTCTGTGTGCTAACCGTCGATAACTGAATGCTTCTAAGCATTTCGGCTTCCTTGAAGAAATTAGTGAAATGAAGTTCAACTCTGATGCCAGCTGGATGTCTACGTAGTCCCGCTTGTTGAGGAATAATTCTCTTCGGAAATTCCACGCAGTTGTTAAATCAGGATTAATGAGCAATAGGATTCTCGTGAGTTCATGGCCTCTCTTCAATCGCTCGATCTCGGTGAATTGTGGCTGTGGTTTGACTTGAGCGTAGTAGACCTGCCTGGAGCAGGATTTACAGGTTGGATTTGAGTTCTGAACACTCTCGGGTTGCTCTGGTCGAGAAGTTGACGGCGCTGGTGTCATCAAGGAAACCGCGTTGCCATTTGAGTAAGCAGCAGAATTCGATGTATTTGAAACGCTTCTTTTCGCTTTCAGTTTCTCATAATTAGGTACAACTATTGTCGAGATGAAATGTTGTAAGGAATGTTGATACAAAAATGGAACGCACCAAGACTCTAGTGCCAACTTGTGATCAGTGTGAAACACGGGCGAATGATTCGATTGACTTTCTTCTGGGATTATGTCAAATTCGTCCCTACGGAAAATTAGCGGGCAATGAAATACTAATTACAAAGCATTTAAATGATTCACTTGAAGTTATATTCGTTATGAACTTACAGCAAATCATCTTTGTCCAGAACAGCATTAATTGTCAGCAAGATTTTCTCGGTGACCTCAGAAAATTCAACGTCGGAGTCTATGTCGGGCCCCATCTCACAATCAACACGATTCTTGCGCATTTTGCGCGCTCCATTATTGTTGACAGATGACGGAACTCGGTGACTGCACGTACTCATTGCTGAATGGGTAGATAAAGCAATCGCTTGTGGATTTACGGGTTTTATAGAATTTTAAACGAAACAAGGGCATTTAGCTTACCCCTCTGAACCTGGCGCGGATGCCGAGCTTCATTTAGTAACTCAGTGTCCAAAATTGTCCAAGTTCTTCCAAATATATGGATTTATTTTGCCTTTATCGGATTAAAAAATTTCAAGATTTGAATTAGGCTGGGGTAAATCAAACAGCTTGAGACTCAATTCCTTACATCTCGTAGAGCGGGGAACTCAAAGGGATGACTCATCCACTGAGTATCATTAGAGAGACTCTCAGCAGCCCGACACCAAGGCACGGTTTATATCGACAAATTGACATTGAGCCGATGAGCATGTCGTTGTCCCTTCATCCAATTATTCTGATCCCATTTGCAAAGTAATTTAAACTTGAACGCGACTTAGCCATTACTTCATCATTGGTAGTCGCCAGTCGCAAACTCTGAAACGTGAACTCGAAGGTAAGGTTCTGCCTCCAATCAAAATTAGTTTTTATCCTGGTGTTCAATTTTATTAACTTAACTGTATTTATAGATTGCACGACAAAATGTCGGCTGCGCAAGAAGAAACTAATCTGTCCACAATTCTCCTAACTTTGGACGAGCGTGTAGCAATTATGGAGAGGAAAGTATTTGGCAATGAGATTAATTCCAAGATTCAACAAAACAGACAAGTTTGTAGATTCAAGTCTTTTGATCCTCTGATTAGCGTTAAGTCAAACCCAAGTTGATATTTATGGTTCTCTGGTGTTAGGTTATGAACGAATTAATTCAAATCAATGGTCAAATACAGCGAAGTTTGATGAGCCGCGAAAACGTGACGAAGCTCATGAAGTCGGGTACGAAGTAATTTTTGAACCTCCCTGCCTCTGAATTAATCTCAATTGGAGTACTGAGGTACGAATACTTTGTTTGTCGGGTATGTTCAGTTGAAGATATTTTGGACCTGATACAATTGGAGGACAGCAGCAATCAAGGAAGCGAACTTCTTGGTTCTGAATCCAAAGCTAATGCAATTTTATTAGCCGAGCCCATCGTACGTCAAATGCACAGAATGATAAAAAATATCAACGTCGAGGAAGTTAACGAAGCCATGAATAGCAAAAATATTCGTGGTAAGTCCGCATAAACACTTATCACTTGCATTCCCTCAGGACTATAAAGATTTTAATTCCTAATTCTTTACGTCGCTTTGCTTTGTCTTTTGTAGATATCATCTCATTGAAGGAAGAACTGGAGAAGTTAAAGTTCCAGCAAATTGAGGATCTGGAGTCGCCAATCCTTGTCTCATCAAAAATTCAAACCCTCACGGAAGCTATTGACATGCTTGTAAGGCAATTGAAAAACTTAAAGCTTATTGCAAATATTAATGCCTTCTGTTTTGTTTCAGATAACGAACTCAACTATTTAAGTGGGTCCGCCGTCCAACGCCTGTTGCTAAATGAGTTTAATATTCAAAGCCACGTATTGCAATTGCACGGGAAGAACTTAATTACAACTGAGAAAAACTACTGATGAAGAACCTCATTAGCTGCGAACATAATTCTATCTTCCTGAAATTCAAGCATCTACACACCTAGAAGCAATCTTAGATTGATACTTCGGATACGCAGATTTCAATATGTCGCAGTCACCAGTATTTCGATATTTCAGAAGCAACTGCGTCGTTTTCTTTCCTTTCGTTTGCTATCTGCAGAGGTCATGCACGAGTAAAGTGTTATCTGATCGTTGAAACGTGTAGCCGTAGCTCTGCGACATTCGAGCGCGACTGCACGGTGCTTGCCTGAATCAGCAGAATCCAGTATTACTACATCATAAAGAAAGGCAAAAGCTGTTCTGATAAGAATAGACGTGTTATGTCATTTCTGGAACGCTTGTAATAAAAATTGCTGAGTTCATACTTTTTTGCGTCTGCAACCTTTGACACACTGTCTGGCAATGAAAACATGTTTCCTGGTTTTCGTTGCAACATACAAAGTTGTAGCAATATTTTGATTACTACGTGCAAGTTTAAACCTAATACTCTGATTTTGTAAATTTTGCAATGCAAATAAAATCTCCTCCGGTTTTCGCTGAAATATTGCTTATGTTTTTGTCCAAGTTCGTATCCTACCTTTCCACAAATTTTGCCCGGTTCAATATTGAACGAAGGCCCGCTCCTGTCATTGTTTTTCACTGCTAATGCTCGCTATTACCACCCGAAGGGTTAAATCATTAAATCAAAAATGGTACTTATGAAGTAAACCGTGGAATTGTCGCTTTTTAAAGCGGAAGTGAAACATGAGTTTGGAAGGCCACACGTCGAACAATGCTCTCACCTCACCATGAGTCGTCTTCTTCCTTCCTGTTCTGTACATAGCCCACAATTGTAGTTAAAGGTCAGTACTGGTTAATGGGAACGTTTAGTGAAACTGGTTCTTTGCCTCTTGCTTGCGCTGACTGAACTCTGAAATGAAATCTCGCAATTTCAGAGGCGGTCGGCCTTGTCTAGGGTCTCTCTGGCTGTCATCAATCTTTAATTATGGAATTCTGGAGGGTCATTCATTTCATGGATAAATGCGAGCTCAAAATTTACGAAGGTTGACTTTGGCAATATGAATCATTAATATACTAATAGTGTGAATGTTGCACATGAATTGTGTAACTCCAAAATGCAAAAAGTGTTGTTAACGAGCCCGTTCACCTTGCCCTTGCGTTGCTTTGAAAAGCTTCATTTCAACACGTTAAACAGCAGACTTGAATTGTGAAAATAGTCTGTCTCATGCAAATTTTTGAATTTCGTGGAAGTACTTTTAGCCACAATTTCGAACCTAAATTTTCATAATTACAGGTTCCAAATACCTGAAAACTGCAAATTGAATAAAAGTCAATACAAAATGCTACGATTTGGAATTCATTTGAAGCGCGTGTTGCAATTTTGTGGGAATTTATAATAAGCATATGCAATTATCATAAAGTGTCCATAGTTCGAAAATTTTCCTGGAAAATAGCACCAATACCCAGGTGCAGCACACACCTTAATTCATTTACTATTCTTCACTCATTGCACCACAAAGCTAATAAACCGCAAACATGTGTGCAGCAAATCTATTAATCCAACTCGTCTATCGATAAAAGCATTAACTCGTCAACGCGAAAATATCACACGCGCATTGCAAAGTTTGAAATTCTAAAACAAACATTTCTACACAAGCGAATGCAAGAAAAATAAATACTTACTCGGAAAACTAGACGACGTGTGCACTGCAAATTGTATCAATGTCAATTCTTAATTTTTATACAATAATCGTAATAATCCACGTTTAGTCATTTCCAAGCGTCAGCGTGTCTCTTTCAAAACGGATCCAGTTCAGCCACAGCATCGCCGGAAACTGCAATTATACTTATTATTGTCTAGCACATTCATACATTCGTGTGTGGTTGCCGATTTTACCCTTTTGTCATTCGATGACCTCTTTGCAACCTTTCCAGCACATCATGATAATGGGGAATGGGATTTATTCATTCATGGCATAAGTGGCTCGTGAGAAGCCTGTGCCTTAAGCCTGGCAATGACAACTCGACTCAACAACTCAAGAGAGTAATTTTAATGCGACGGATTTGTGAGCAATCCACATGGCTTGGCGCATGGTTAATCATGGGCAGGGCACATGGATAAACCAAGATTAAGCGCTCTGAAGGCCGTGAACGTGAACTTGAGTGCACGGGATAAACATGAGCCGCACTTGAGATGGGCTTTGGGTTTGATGCCCAACAAACACTGGCTAACACCTGACTGAAATACTTTGAGCGATATCTGCAGCAAAATCCCCAATCTTCAGCACATGAATTTTCCTTTTCACGTGAACCCCGCGAGTCTGTTGTTGCACATCATGTTTTATTTTTACATTGTTCCAAATTACCAATCAACATTTTTGCATTCCAGACAATTTAATCGAGTTTAATCCTTATTGAGATTCATCTCACGAATTCTGGACAAAAATGCCAATAGGGTTAGGAGCATTGAGTGAATCACACGAGCTAAAATTAACTAAGCAAGAAGTAACTTTACACAGAATTCATATTTATTGTTTTATTGCTGCCTTATCAAATAAGTTCAAGCTCGCACCTGCGAGGGACATAAAGTAGCCATGAGTCATGAGCTCATGAGCATCAGTAGCCAATTATCAACCGTAAAAAATGGAAAACAAGTGGGCTTGGTGGGTGGGTGCTGAAGCTATAAAACTCTCGCAGACATTTTTATTACCGTGGAATCCATAATTCCAGTACAGATTCCGGCTCCGCTGAATTTTATAGCTGTTACAAAGTGGCTGGATCTGGATTCTGGATGTCAGTCTCAGTCCCGGCAGTTCAAAGTTCCAACTCACCAGTCAGCTTAAGGGGAGATTATAGCGGTCTCACTAGGCACATGGGACTGCCGCAGGATGTTGAATTTTGATAGATAAATGGATTCATCGCTCTCATAAGTGATCACACATGGGATTATTGCAAAACAAATCCCATCGATCTCTCCTCTTCTGGTAGTATAACCTGCCATGCCACGCCACGCCATGACTCATGCCGTCGTATCACTTTTGTTTTCAGCTTGCAAAATAGATGTTATTGCCCACGCTAAAAGCGGACTCTTGTGTCAAGCCATTTAGTTATGGAGTTACTAGTGCATTAGCTTAAGCTATGGGATTTTTGAACTTGGCCTTGCGCACGTCAAGTTGCATCTCGTTGTCTCTGCACTGAAACTGCATCTCATCTTCAAGCAACACAAAAGTCACAAGTCGCATAATGGTTGCCAACTTTTTGTCGGTGGAAGGATTTGGTTTCCAGCCTCCTTTTTATACACGGACTTTGAGCGCAATGTATACAGCTTGGCAGTTAACAACAGGAGCAGGTTTTGCGAGCCAGTGTGGCTTGAATGGCTATTAATATGCGCGAGCAAATGCGGGATCATGAGCCTCGCGTATCGTGTTTTTATGGAAATATGCTATGTAAATACCAGTCCGTTGACATTACCTTCAGAAATGTCAAACCAAGACGTAGAAGATAAAGATAACAACTGCCGCTGTAGATAGGGGCATGGAGGGTGTGTGAAATAGGTTGAACTCTGTTGACAATCGTGTCTTGTCCCCTCGCTCTTAATTATTATTAATTTAATAAACAGTATTCCAGACTCTGTCTGACCCACGCAGGCAGGATCGTAAATAAATCGTTCAAAAATGACGAAGGGGCAAACCGAGCGTCTACATCAAGTTCGCTGATCTACCGCAAATCAACCACCATGACTTGAGCCCTGAAAGGTCAAACTGTGCATGGACAAAGACAGGCCGAACCATTCTCAATTCAGTCCAGTCAGTGTGGGGTTAATTGTTTGCTCTTCTGCATAAATAGAAGGCGTAGGGTACCGGAAAGTCAAATGAGTCGTTTGTTATCAACGTTAGACTGGACGAGGACAGACAGGAGAAGGGAAGATTGCACAGATAAAAATATGAACAAAAGACAAGCGAGGGAATAAACCAAGGGAGACTGGAAAGAAGCCGCACGAATAAAATTAATTTATTGTTAGTTTAGAGTTCGAAGGTGAATGTGCGACTGAGCCTGAGTTCGAAAATTTCTCTTCATTAGAACTGTGTAACTGTGTTACGTGGCAATTAAAAAGAAATCCGAAATAGCCAAGTTAAATCATCAATCCGAAGTTCGCAGTCGAGCGTCTGGTAAGTATTGTCCGAGTTGTCCAGCGTCACGCCGTCAAATCGCTTCAAACTAAATTTGCTAACGTGTTTGCATGCTTCCAGTTCCAACAGGTAAACGTGTTGGTGATCATGATGCTGTCATCCGACATTAACCATCGTAGTGGTGGAAAAGGCCACAAGAGCCAACAAAGTCGCCGTAATAGAAAAGCTCACATCTACGTGTCGAACAACAACACAGAGGAGGAGCGACTGACTGCTGAGTGTGCGGAGTTGGAGAATTCTACGTACCATCACCACATGAACACGCTGACGATATCGAGTCGTGCTGAAGCAGAAACCCAATATAAATGGATCCACCAGCTCGGCACTACGCTTCAGTCAGCAGTTGAGTTTCTTGCCAAGCTAGTTCTGACTACGGTCTTATTCCTCTGGAATTGGACTTCCAGCGCAGTTTTGCATTATCTCCGCACCTCTGAAATCAGCATATTCAAGAGTTTCTGGAATTACATACTTGCTACAATGACGATCGAAATTGTAACTACGACTGTCTCAACCGAGAAAAGTTCAGACCCAAACTCTAACACGGATTCAACAACAATTACGACGCTCACGTCTTGTCTGCCGGTGCTTCGTCTCAACTCGGTCACGTTGAGTGAAGAAGCGGAGCTGTCGAAACGCATGGACTACGTCCTGCTTGAAGATGACGAAGACAAACTGGATGCCGGAATTGATTGTGGAAGTGATTTCGTTCAGAGCAACTCGAGCAACTACAATTCATCTGACGGTGAGCAAGACACAATTGTGTTTACGGATGATGAAAATTCAAACGACAGCAGCCGAGCTTTGACCACATCGTTGGCGTCTACACTTGAGTTTCTGGAAAAGCAATCGCATCAACAACTGTACGCATCGAGGCGCGATTCTGATTCTTCATGCGATGGGGACGTCTCTGGTGATTCTCCGGACCACAAGAACGATGCGAACGCAGACGACTGCGACGGCACAGTGGCATCAACAGAGGACGTCGAGACGAAAATTATCAAACAAGTTGAGTCCATGTTCTCCGACGATCATTTGGCTAGAGACGGCTTCCTGTTGAAGCATGTGAGGCGTCGTTCCGATGGTTTCGTCTCATTGAAGTTGGTTGCTGGACTTCGTAAAGTGAAGCAGATTTCAAAGGAATTCAATGTGGTGGTTGACGCACTTCGCAAAGCAAGCAAAGTCGAAATCAACTCAGACGGTACAAAAATCAGACGAGTTGACCCGTTGACATCAACATTGAAGTCATTGCCCATTGCGACCAGCAACAAAGATAAGTCAAACGAAAACGGACAGAAGCCAAGGGCCCAGGCCAGGAATTCTATGGAACAGCAACAGCTCTCTGATTCTGAATTGGCGAGATGGTGAGTCATACATTACACGTTACTTTACAATCATCATTAGGTTCATACATTCTAGTATAACGTAAATCGCGTGGTCATGTATGCTCAAAGCGGGCACTACGTGTGCAGCGCGTGACTCATGCACCTTTCCTGTTGATGTCAGGCCACGAACGCATGACGACATCGGTTTCCCGACTTGTGTTATCTTTAGTACTAATACATTGCCCTTGTTTTCTTATTTACAGCATGAGAGCCAATGGTCAGATTTACAACAACAATAGCAATTATCAAAGAAGAAGCCAACGATTCAGTAATGCAAGCTTGACAAGCGGCAGCTCGCTCAGTCCGGCCAGCAGTGCTGCCAGTAGCCGAAATGGAAGCTTTTCTTATCCGCACCATCCAGGCGGCGATCTCTTTAACCGCAACCATTACTACGCACCGGGGGCCGATTTAGATGGACTGGAGCAGGTACTTCTCCGCCGTCGAGGTGTTTCCTTACCCATCAATGCTCATCAGCAACAGAAAAGACACAGTCACAGCAGTGCAATGTCTAACCAGCTGTACCTGAGTCCAGCATCATCACCGCCAACCAACGCTGTGTTTGGTCCTGGACAACACCGTCCTAAGTCCAACAGCTACTGCGAGGGTGCCAACATCACGAATGGTTCCAGTGGTGGCATGAGCGCGTGGCTGCAGAAGCGACTTGCATCATCGCGTACCTCCGAAGGTAATATCTCTCTTGCTGCCACCGTCATTCGCCAACCCCGAGGACCCGACGGCACGAAGGGCTTCAACGCCGGGTACAGAAACATGATTCTTGAAGAGAAACAAGTTAGGGAACGTAAGCTTGGGCAGCAGATGATTTAAGCTCAGCTGCAACTGCATGTTTTTTTGTTCGACATTAAACTGTTACGCGAATTAACTTGTAAAGTCTTCAGAAGTCATTTTCCGTTTCCAATTTCCTAAGTCATTAGCATTGAGTCATTCATTCATTCTTTTTTGTTTGGTTTGTTTTTGTTCATTTACTCCTCATTTACATTTTCCCATTTATTTTCAGTCGTCAATATTTTGAATCTTTTGTCATTTCGAATAACACTCTCGGTTCCAGCAGTGAGAATGTATGACGACTTGACACATTATGCTTTAGTATTTAGTTTTCTGCGTAGATTTACCAATCAAGAATTTAATTAAGTTAAAATTTTATATGCGCGTGGCATATAAGCAGTTTATTTTTGTAGTTACGTCGAATCATGCCTCCTTTCTGTATTTATTGGATGCGATATGAATGATTTTAGAATTCATTTTACGTGTCTGCCTTGTTCCTTCCTTCCTTCACCTTTATATTTAAATAGTAATTTAAATATTACACTTACAAGACTTATCTTTAGTTTTTTATACATATTATTGACAATACGAAGCTTTAGTCTCGCACTTGAATCAGCAAGTGTTGTGCGTGCTCACAATCTTCAAATATCCTTTGATTGACTTGACTTCATTCATTGTGATAATTACATACTAATTGTTACTGTTTCGAACTTACTTTATGTTACGTTTTGTGTGTAGAAGTATTACACAATCCTCAATCATTACACCAATAAAATGATTAGTACTGTTCTATTCAAAAACTTCAAGATCTTACCGCCTATGCAATTTTACGCGTAAAACGCAAACGCCAGATCACAATGCGTGATTGATAATCTTTTGCATTTCATGTTCATGTTACCGGTCGTATGTTGTAATTCAGAGGGGCGAAGGTTTTGCTCATGGCCAACGCATGTGAGTACGAGATTTGCGAGTGGTGTGATTGTCAGGAGACGAAGAATTTAAGGTCAAGAGTAATTCGCATGTAATGCGTTTATGGCAATCGCAATCGCAATAGTCACACCACTGCATGGCAATTGCAAGGCGTCCGATAAGTTGGGCTTCAGGTGGAGGCAAAATGAGACTCACGCTCACGCTGAATCTAAAATCAAAATTTCATGTACAGCGTAAATAAGCAGTAAATGTAAGAATGTATCCATTGAGTTTAGAAAGGAAGGTCACCAGCTTCATTATTGTTTCACATTGTTGTACTGCATTAGTTTAACATTGAAAGCAAGAAAGGTCCACTCTCATTGCATCGCAACTATTACTCAATACTAATTCAATTCCCATTTGCCATTTTGACAATTCATCTTGTTTCCTTTCTGTCAAACCCGTCTTCACGGTCATTTCCGTGTTATTACTACATTCTAATAATTAAAAAATTGTGCCTTCCCTTTTACATAATCGTACTCTGCTGCAGCGATTGTGATTGACAATGATGGCTTGGATTCGCGCTACTTCCTTCCTTCCGCCACGCTTTCTTCTTCCTGTAATTTCCATTCCATTGCAGCAGGCACAAGATCGCCCTAGTCTCATGACGAGAAGGGCAGTCAAGGTTACTGCATGAGATCACAACCACGCTAATCTTAGCAGCGCAGCGACAAGATGCTTCTCAAAACGTTGATAAAATAGCACATGATCATTCGCAATAAATGTGGCACAAGCACAAGTTCAGCGCAAAAACGCAGTAGACAGCGAATCGAATGCAGGATGCGCTCAAGTCTTGGTCGTGTAAATCCGTACTTTGCTCAACTACGTTTTGTTCGACAACTCGTGTTCGCGCATTTCTCGAGTAAAGGAGAACAACATGTTTATGTTTACACTCATTCGATCGCTTCTTCGTAATTCGCAACTGCGAACATGTTAGCATTAACTGAGAAAGAAGGTTATACGAATGAGAAGGAAAAGTAGAACCAGACGCGTGACGTTGGAGTGAGTCTGACTACATGTGGAAAACATTACGAGTCACGTATCGCATGTGTAGTTCTTATGAATCCGATCGCTGACTTCTTGGGCATTTCAACGTTTCTGCTTATTTTCAGTTCAAAAAGCTGTGGATGTGCTCCAGTCTTCTGTGGCGCACTATTCTGCGTAAATTAACATTTACTCGTAATACTCGAATGTAGAGCGATAAGCTTTTGAAAATGAACACATTTTCTGTAGTTTGCTGTCGTACGTTTCTGAATTTGCACGAGATGACCACGTATGATGGCTATTGATATTAACAAAACACGTATGCGTACTCACGATTCAATGGAAATAGCCGGACAAAGGTCAATAATTGCCAATTCAATATTGGTGATTTGGTCGTCTGTTCGGCCTGAATGTATGACGCTGACGGTATCTAGACTACCGGTCTCAAAGTCTACCTCCAATTGAGGCAATTGACAATTCATGGTTCCAAAGTGGAATGCTTGCGTACATTGTACTTGAAAATTGAATTGTGAGTTCAGCTGGTTCAAAAATTAATAAACGATATTGTGTCATCTAATTAGCTGTTGGCCAAAAATCAGAAGTGAACCCTGATTTGCTCTCTTGTTTGTTATGCTATATATCAGGCTCCGTTTTGAAAAATGAGACATAGCCAACGTGGCAATGGTTCACTGTTTCACAGCTATAAAATGAAAGTGCAATAAAACTAACCGCCACCGAACGACCGAACCAGGATCAACATTGTCCTCTGACTCATGAGTCAGACAACCGAACTCACAGACTCATGTGTCATGTGCCAGTGCCAATAAAATTGAGAGTGCGATGCTGATTCATTTTCGCGAATGTGATACATAAGCTCCGAATGTGGATCTATTCTGTCCAACTACTGTGGAATGAGAAGCGGATCATCCGGATATTTTGAATAACCTCCACTTGTGTCATCACTAAATTATCGTCACGACCTCCTTCCCACGACTGAATGAAGATGCATGCGACTGTTTGCCAAAATTAAGCCAGGCAGTGCAATATGCAGTCAATGCCGGCGCATGATAATTTTATGCAGGCAAAGCAAAGCACAATAATAATTGGTAATGGTGCGGTGACATAATCTGTGATCACGACGTCAATCCTGTTCAATATTCCACTTTATTCAACTGCATTGACGTCATAAACGGGTTTGATTGGCTATTGAATGGCTGGAAGCCTGGAGAGGCTGCGTTTTGTCCTCTGTGAGATTGCACCATTTGTCGTCATTATTCTGCTTTGGAACGTCACGCGACCTGCGTAATTGAGTTGCAAAACTCCAAAATCTTTTATATTGATATAGATGGATCTTTGATGTGGACAGTATTAAGTCATAAGCTAATTCTGGACCTCGGCTGCATCGATTGCATAAAACTCCTAAAATTATTTCAAAGCAGGAACTCCACGTTTTCGTGCGTACATGAAGTATGTGCAATCTTGCGAAGTAAATCGCAATGTATTCGTTTAACCGGTCGCCCTTGATCTTGACCATCAACTGTAATTAGCATGTACTGGGCTCAAGCTTTTCAAGTTCTTAAGGATCCTGTATTTCCAACTTGGATTCCCACCTCAGGACGAGTCAATTCGAAATATAAAACTAGAAGGACACTGCTTCAAAATTGCACGAGTAAAGTTTTCAGTTGCACTTCCAGTAAAAATTTGCGACTACCTTTAAAATTGCGTAACGCATGAAATGTAGAGTAGGTCAAGGCGTTGGAATTTTCAGCCGTGTGCGTCACACAGTCAAATGAGGAGCTAACAACTGAGAGTTCATGTTTGTTGTGGAGTCCAGTTTCTTCAACTCTGGAAAAAACTACCATACCAGCTGTGTTTTTGACTGATAATTGCCCTGACGCACTGATAGTCCCTGGATGAGCTTGAATTACATACTCGCTTGTCTCAAGATACCGGCGACCTTTGGATACTGACGCTACGGAGTTTACTCCGTTTACAATGTTGCAGTTGCAAAACAACACTTCTTCTGGATTAAATGAGCCAAACGAGCTGCTGTGGCTGTATCATCTAATTGGATGTGCGCTTCTGACGCACATTTCGGCGCAAAATACACAGCTTGCAAAATTTTTATCCTGCAAGGTTTCCCATTTCATCACGCAACAATATCAACTAAGTGACACCTTGTTGTTTAAAAAATAAACGTTATTATACGAAATATTATAGTGTCATTTGCAAATCCAATTGATAGTTTGTTATGATCTACTGCGTCAATCGAGCTTGCATGCATAAATTGGCTAATCATGCATTACAATAGTCGCATCCGGCGTTGATCCCACAATACAATTGCTCGCATTCAATTAATATTGAATATTTGCATGACGCACGAAAATGGGAAATGTATCAAAATTTCGTTGAATCGAGATGTTTTTGAACCAAAACGAACCAACGAATTCGTACTCTAGCTGCACTGACAGACAAGGTGACCGAGGTTAATGTTCTACTGGCTGTTCTACTTGGGTTAAACCAGACAAAAACAAATAATAGTCGTATTTTTAGCAAATACGGCGCATAAAGATAAAAGCAATTCTATCTCACAGCTTTCGATTTCAACCTTCTTTAGAGGTCTACGCCGTAGAAGACTGATAGGACAATTCAGTTGCCAAAAATGCTAATGACTCATGCAGTCGTACCTTTTTCATGGTGTACGGTCTGGCTTGCGAATTTGCATGTCTCAACTTCCCCAAGTGCCAAGGCACAATGCAACAAGTATTTGCACACTACGATCACATTCAACAAGCTAACTTTGAATTTGCCTTAAGTCGTCTCTACAACCAGCTGCACCATCTCATGAAACTGTTGAGAATCAAGTTGCACGATAATGATTGAGTAAAATGGAGATTGCACTAGCAGTTAGTTAACAACCAAACGATGAAACGAGCGAAACGCATCACAGCGTGTTCATTGCACGCTGTAGACCCTCCGTCAATTCTTTCCTTTGTCATACTATTTAAATAGATCTAGTGAAAAGGTAGACTCGACGGCAGACGTAACTCTTGGCGAGCATTTATTAAGCATCGATTGACAAGCACCCAACCAAGTGGTGCCAAACTTTTATTGTCGATCGTTTGATGACGGGTTAGCCCTTGATGCTGTGTCAGAGTAGAGCACATAGTATGACTTATTGAATTGGATCAATTTTCTGGAACAGCTTATACAGAAGTAATAATCTTACGACAATATTGTCAATCATGCCACAATTTACATTTCCGAGTGTTTGAACAAGTTAACTGATTTTATTGACGTTCAGTCGTAACATACTTTGCCGCAATCCACTGTCAAATATTCATCATCAACTGAGAGAGCCTCCAAGGAAGCACAACGAGTTTATAGTTTTAATGAATGAAAATAATGAAAGTGATTTGCTGCAATAAAATAATAAATGAATTCATTTCTCGTGCTCTAGTTTTCATTTGTATCAGTCTTGTCTTGTTATTATTACAAGAACTTGTATTGCACCTTGTACAAATAAATTACCAATCGGTACCGGACAAACAAGAGTGTTTTTATATTTAACTCTGGTTTCACTTGTGTTGGCTGAAGAATGAGAGTAGTAAGAGTGCCTTGTACCTCATCGCTGTCCACATCCAAAGTAAATCAAGGTTTTGTCACGTTCGAGCTTCAGCGAGCAGGCATTCTACTCTAATTTAGTATCTCACTGCACTGCAATGAGAGCATAAAACAACCAAGTAACAATTTGAATAAATACTGTCATTAAGACCGAACGTCCAACTGAAAATGAAGACGATCACGTCTCACTTGCGACCTTGCTCAATAGCAACTTTTTTAGAACTGAAATATTCTCAAATCTTGATCCCAGATACCAAATTGACTGACGGATTGAGATTGTGATCGAATATGGCAGAAGAAAATTGATCCAATTAGAATACTGCACGGTACTTGAGCGAAAACGAGATTTAATCTAGGTTTAAGTATTTACCTGCGAAATTAAAGAGCATATTCACATTGACAGTGAAAGTTGAGTATTCTTTACTCTCCCAGATAGTAAAACTGCTAAGCTGTTTCAACTTTAAATTCCCTTTCGTTGTAAATATTGAAATAAGAGGCAACATAATATTTTGACCACTATAATTAGTTTCATGGCTTCTGAATTTTTTTGTTAAGGCGTTAATGTTGAGGGCAAACTCTGACAATTCAAATCACGATGAAACATCGTTTCACTGTTTCTTCATCACGCTCGCGCTCTCTGGAGTTAAGCGGCAGTCTGACTCACGACGCCCAAACTTCACGCTGGGTTTATGTAATCCAAGTCAGTTTTTTAAATATTTTACTTCACGACAAAACAATTCACGCAAGTAAGACCTTCCTTTGAGATAGCTTCCTGAATTTTGCAACAATTCGCATTAACCAAGTCTTTGCATTTTGTCATTATTACGTTAGATTGTTCAATGAACACGAGTTCTGTTCCTCAATAACATCGTAGAAAAGTCGAATGCACAATGCTGGTAGCAATTCCATTTCTTATTTCGGAAAACTGTGTTTTAAACGAGATTTACGAGTGCCTAAATCAAACGCTAGTCAACGCTATCCGTGACCGTTAAAAGTTATACTAATTTCAGGGACTGCAACTGATTTTTACTGGGCAAGATATTGCTTTCACGAAAACTAGATGAAAATGAAAGCAGAATTGCATGTTAGCAAGAAATGTACTATCGTTGAATGTTAATGAGTACGATTTAGTAGGAACTCCAATGATAAATGATTCTGATCTCTATTTAAGTTTAAAGATTCTCGCAAACATCACGTACAAAGCCTATATTCGATCTGATTTGAAATCATTAAATCAATACAACTAGGCACACACAAGTAAAAGTCGACGCACATAAAGAAATAGGGATATAAGCCCTTCATGTATATCAGCACGAGAAAACCAGTTGATCAATAGGTCACAATTTCACAGATCACAGTCCATATCATTAATTTTATTGAATTGTGTGCTAACGTGCACGACGTCAGGCGCAGGTGATCTTTATCGGCTACAACCGAAGTTGTCTCCAACCCTGTTTCTCAAAAGGCAATCAGTCTTGGTATTGTCTCATTGTCACAATTTGCCATTACAATTCATATTCGCAGCAAAACCTTAGTTTAGGCCCACAAGAATGAAAATGACAATAAATACAATTGCAAGTTATGCACCCATTGAATGTGACCATTGCCGGCAGACCTACATTTATACGCACGCTACTTACTTTTATTTTTCACTTCTCGTGAAAACAATTAAATGAAGTAATTTTGTTGCTATTGTCTCACGTAAATTCAGTACAACTTCTCAATTTCGACATCACTGTTGCAACTCAACCAGCACTGGGTTTTGCCATGACGTGATCTGAGAGGAGAGAAGCGAGTTTACCAGAATTCATATTTGGATCGATTGGAACAATGCACGCGAACGGCTGAATGCATGATTCACTCATTGCCTAAATCCGGACTACACTTGCATGCACTTGGCAAGAAGTGGCATCATGACTTGAAAAGGAAGGTTTTTTTGCTCATTAAGGTCCTTTTCGTGTCCATCTGAGCGCCTAATGTTTTGTTTACCCATAAAACAAGTGTGGCAAGTAATGAGTAAGGAAATGGTATCAATGCCCATGATACACGACCACACGAAGAAAATGCAGGCTCAGAATCTGGTCTTAGCTGCTGACAAATACAGAAGTCATATTTCTTAGTGATATGATACTGACTTAGGTCCTACGAGTGATAAACGTGATCTTTACGCAAATTTTCTGTATTAAAAATGACGCGAAAAGAGAAAGTGCACTAATTCAGTATTTGCTTTGCATAGACGAGGTGCTTGGATATTTGTCACGCAGGTGGGAACACAGCCTTAAATAAAGATCTGTGTGTGATCTGTATGCTGGCGCTTATTAATTAGCGAGATGTTCTTAATTAAAAGGTCAGAGTATATGATTTATGGTCAGACGACACGCAGCTTAACTGGGACTGGGAAAGAGGCACTAGATATTCAAGGAACTAACTCGCACATTTCTTTCTTGCGTTTTTCAATGACGTGATGCTGCTGCCGGAGCCAACAGTCAAATTTTGAGAACGCCGGTGTGAGAGACGTAATTCAATGTTTGTAGAATTAATGTCAAATGTCATCAAGTCACCATCAAACGTCTCGTACAGTCACGTTTTGCTTACTCTTTGCCTGTTTTACCTTTCCGCTGTCATGCATGTCGTAGAATTTACAAATTTGACAATTTACAAGCATGTTTTCAATCTTTTGGACATAAATATTTATAATTGCCGATCCTCATGCGATGCTGGGTTGCAGTTTCCAATTTTCATCAAAAACCAAATACAAATATGAGACGGCAAATGCATGATTCTGGCCGGCCCAGCACAAGCTTTAGCATTAATTATAATACATTCTTACTTGATTCATTTAAATAATTTAATTTTCTTCAAGCATACAGGCATAAATTATACCGGCGTGTTGAAACCAGCAGGTTGCTGAACAAGTGCCTATTCAACTATTCATTTAATAAAAATTCATTCGATTTGAATTGTGCTCAAGCACATAAAACTGCACCATAAGATTTAATTACCTGACTCGAAACAAAGAGAAAATGTTCGTTTAATTGAAATGTTTCAATTTTACCTCAGAAAAGTCTGACCCAGTGCTCAATTCATACATCATCGCATCTAGGCAGCCCAATTAAATGAAATATTAGGTATTTTGACAAATGGAAAGTAACGATCGAGTGTGTGCTCATTGACGAATTTATTGACTTAAGCCTACAGCGCACGAAATCCGAGCAATGTACTCGTACTGCTGTTGAATGTCGAATCAGTAGACGACTTCGGCCTGCAAAAAATTCGTTTACAAATTGTCTGCTGATGGCATGCACTTCATAAAGGAAGAAATGCGGTTAAGCAGGTTTTCCGAATTCCTCCGCCCGATCGTCTCGTGTTTGGCTTTGACTTTGACCAAGACCAATGAAGAATGCTGTCTACTGAACCAGTGACCACTCGGGCACTGAGCCACAGCCGGTGCGGGTCGTGGCAACGATGAACTTTTACATGCCCAATGTAGAAAGAATTTCGAATTGTTCAACTGTACATGCCATCTCACGAGTTTTTAGGGCTTTTAGCGAGAACTGAGATTGATTCAATGACGTTCTACCGTTTTATCCTCTGGAATGGCTTTGGCCAAGATAGACGTTGGGTTGGGTCTCGATAAGTGTTTTAAAGTATCGATAAAGTACCAGCTAAGCATAGAAGAAGTTACTGAAATGAAACCGAGTGTTACTTATGGAAGTTACAACGAATAAGGACAATGAAGAGCGTTAGGGTAAAGTTAAATGATGCTGACTTTCTCAGATATTCGGTTTCGACCCTCTCAGTGTCAAAGACTTTTCACTCATTTCAGTGTACAACCGCAACCCCGGTACGCATAGCCATAACCATGATTAGTAGCAGTCCTTAGCAGCCATCGTCGATGGTCCGTTGTCCGTTCGTCTTCACCTTCACCCACTGCACTCCAATCGTACACTTAAAACGTACCAAATACTGGGCTGACAACTAATTCAGCGTTGAGTCAAGTGCTGTACTTTCATACATACTCAGCGCAAGTTGCCTGAGACAACTTTTCGCCTGTATGCCCCTTTCGTGCCTGACTTGCATGAATTTATCGTTGTAAAAGTTGCATTACATATTAGCATTGCAATTCTGCAACGCGAAAGCAGCCAAATCTCATTTTATTATAATTCGCTAAAACTAGTCTCACAGGCTGAGGTGAACTTCACTTCCTTATTTACTGTCATTCAGAGTTCAACAGGACACTCGACGTCAGACAACGCTGCTGCCGCCGAGGATTGCAGTGAACTAGCCGCCAATTAATTACAAAAAGTGCATATCGGATTACCAAATGTGAGAGTTTCAACCGAAAAGGCACGGAGCATGTGAATTGTTGAATCCGTCAGAGCCACAGCCTCTGGAGTCGGATCGGAGGACTCCAAAATATATCAAACGCCGGCATTTAGTGTGATTAAGTTGTCAGCTCGGATGTCCTTGAATTATTGTGAACTGTGACTGTGAATGAAGACAAGTTGTGACAGATTATATAGTGCAAGTGAACTCTGCAAAACAGAGACAGAATCCTTTGTGCTGTTATTAGTGCGGTAATAATGGCATTAACATGGATTAGATTCACGGAGTGTCATATTATGTATTAACTTGTTGACTTCTTCAGCAATGTTGCACTCTTGTAACGACAAGGAGCTTTGCTCAGCATATTCAATCTTAACCTCTGCGACAAATCCTAAGAGAAAGGTAAGTTCTGTTTTACTTTCTTCAATTCATGGGTTTCACCATTGCACGGTGAGAATCGACGCGTGTGTCCGATTCGAGCTGGGTCACGCAGTTACAGCAGCTCCTTATTCATGGTCAACAGTGAAAATTGTACTGATCTGATCGCAACGAAATAAAATCGAACCGCTGGAAGCGACTCCTGAAATAATTTTGTACATCACAGGTATCTTCAAAACCTTTGTTCTATGGTCTGTAAAGGCAGGATTTGCAAACGTATTCATCGGCATTTGTGCTGTCGTAACGGTTTCTGTCTACTATCCTTAGGTTGAATTACGGAGCAAGCTAAAGAATTGTCTTTTTCGGCCGAGAAATGTCTTGTTAGATCCTTTGCTGGTGCTGACCTGAATTACGTTTCTCTCAGCCAGGATCGAAACAAAGAAAAAGGTCTAATTGCGTAATGTAAAGTAGGATAATCTGGTGATTAAATAATAAATAAACTA
Organism: Mesaphorura yosii; assembly: GCA_009869945.1. Classification (NCBI taxonomy): domain Eukaryota; kingdom Metazoa; phylum Arthropoda; class Collembola; order Poduromorpha; family Tullbergiidae; genus Mesaphorura; species Mesaphorura yosii. The sequence continues at coordinate 260,774 of WIXG01000052.1, read as the reverse complement.
TCACTCATTCATAATTTGCACATAATCGCCGGACGGTACAAAAAATTCGGTGAAATGTAGGTAAAGGTTACGTGCACATTCGTACTTTTTGGGAATAAGCGAATTTTCCAAAGATGAAAAAATTCGTGGTCGCGTCAGACGGACACAGGCAGGGTGAAGAAGGATGTTGCATGATGACCATCATCATCGCCTCGGTTAGTCGGTTATTATGGTAGTATGGCCGCATGTACCAAAGTCGTTTTTGCTGGTTGACCTAAGAGTAGGTTAGGTGAGGGAGTCATACACTTGTGTTCACGTAACGAACGTTTTTGTGCACGGTACAAGAGCCACGGGAGGAGACGGAGATCGAGAATGATAAAGAGGCTTGCTGATCATCGACTCTGAATTCACGTATGCAAAGGAATGTATGCACGGACCTTGCCGGCCACGGTATATAGGTTGCAGCGAAGATTTTTTGCGGAAAGTACATTTTCACAACACAACAAGGACCAAGTTGAAGAAAACCAGTCTTTTGGGTAACGGTATAGACGGGATCTGATTCGGCTTTCGGGAGGAATAATGAGTCGCGTGCATGCTCGGCATGGTGATTGGCGACGACTATTGTAATTGAACAAGTTTGATTCTTAACCCTTTTAACACATGATAGGCCCAAATATGTGTCACGAGGAGGTATTATTCAATCGGTTACGGCCGAACCCGATGGATCACAGCCGAATTTGTGAACGATGACGCAAAGCTCGGAAGATGGGCTTCATGCGTGCCTTTTATATTGTCATTTGCAACGTCTTTGAAATCTTCCTGCAATCTTTATAAATCGGTATTTCTATGCTCATACCGGTGAGAAAAATCACGGTGGGCATTTTGAGAAATTGTTTCAACTTTGAATGGTGTTTCTGAAGGGCAGGTGCAACCTTATCACTGCTCACTACTAATAAAACCATAAAATGTGAAAACGCCTCGACTCTTTCCTCGCATTTTTGCAATTAATTATCGTTAACGCCTTGATTTTATTGGTTCGAAAGCCATCCAGTGCACCCAAAAGCATTTTCAACAATAAATTCATTCAACTTGGTCTTGTTTTCGTTCTCAACAATCTAAGCTTTGCACAAAGCAATTATAAATCACTAGAAATTGTCTGCCACCATCGCCTCCCTTTGCCTCGCATCTCTCGACAGCTTTACGAGACAATCATAAAATGAAAATATTTGATTCAAACGGTGAAACCAACTATTCAGGACGTGTTGTGTGCAGAATGAACCCACAGCTTTATTGAGAGGGGTTTGGCGCACTCATTCTGCATACAAATGACGGTAAGACGAGGATTTCGCATTTTCTGTTAATCATGATCAAATCTTCAAGAGTTTCTCGTAGCATCTTTTTAATTGTCTTCAGCTCATGTTAATTGTGCTCGTGAATTCTGCCCTTCAGTAGAAGTGAGCCAATATCACAATTTCGGTGATAATTCTTGTGATTATGTTAATGACATGCTGCATTCATATTTGCAATTCCGTATTAAGCATTGGGCTCATTTTCAGGGTGGTATTTTGGCAGGAAGTTAATTAATCCAATACCACAATGACCAGTCCAACCCCACAATTATCACTAATCTCGGGTTTACGACGCTTACTTTCATACTTGGCGTTTGCATCGTCCTGATTTTGTTTTCCTATGCAAGTGTGATGTCTATTTCACGCTTGCAAGGTCAGCAAATCCGTAATTCACGAGCACGGTTATGAGTTTATCATGTATTCTTATCTTGGTCTTGATGTACATGCATCGAAGCCGGCAACCGGCATAAAAGGCACGATATTAATTGGGTGCACGCATCGAATTTCGAATATGGCGTTTGGGCCAATTAGAATAACAAAATTACATGGTTGCAAGTTGCAGCTTTGCAAAGTAAATCATTTAAAGTCGTGCGATTCGAGAGTGTGATGAAGGTTAGCTTGTGCCTGAAATGAAGAGCATCTTGCTGTTGACCACTGCACTGTTATTATCAACAGCGCGGCGCAGGGCATCACGAATTGAGAAGCCGTTTGCATTAAAATGAAATCGGGTTCATTCTTAACTCAATTTTAAAGTTTTGTGGAAAGAGTAGCACGTCTGAAACTGCAGTTCGAAGGTAGAGGCATAATTTTGTGGGTTATTAAAAATGTAAATTGCGTGATCTCGACGAAGAAGCCATAATTTATCAAAATCTTGATAGAATTTTTGGGGTTTATAGTTCGAAACAATATTTTATTGTGGCAGAACAACTCGGCCTTTTCATTTTCATTGAAATCCATTCGAGCGCCGATGTGACTGCCAATTGCATGTGTGAAATTGACTTTGGCGCGTGACTCGTTAGAGTAATGAATTCGAATTGGTCTCTGCAGCTACTTCACGTGGACTTTCCTCCGATGACCCTTATAAAACTTAATACGTGTAGACCTAGCACATGGTCTCAAACTAGGTTTTCAGAACACGGCAATCTTGGCCCTGTGCGAAAATACGCTCAAACAAGCGAAAGTTTTTTGTTCTAGAAGCCAAGCCAGACCCTGGCGAAGGTGACAACCAGTTCTTGGAATGCATTGCATTGAAAATGAATTAATCAGGCTCAACGGAATAAAAAAGACAAACATCGAAATTTGCTGCTGGTCCTCTTGCTTGAATTGAAAATGAAAACTTGACTCGACTTGCACTCGGCAATTAAACAAACACGTACTTCCTTTCCGTCGTCGTCTCGTCCTCAACCAGAGACAAGCAGCAGACCTGCGCAAAAAGTTGGATTTACTAACCAGAATACGAGTATAAGTATAAACTTGTCCTTGCCCGAGTGCCTGAGTGCTTGACGAGTAATCTGACATTTGACAGCAGCGTGGAGGAGATGCCTTCTTCATGTTAATTGATCACGGCAGAATGTAGACCATTGAAGTAGGCGATAGAAGCGTAAACATGTACTCCACGAGTCGTAAGATGAGTTTTCTCTTTGTACTGCCAGATCTCTCAGCTCATTTGTTACTTACCCAAAACCAAAATTTCCGGTCTAGTGAGAAGGGGATGAGTCTACGCTAAGCGATGGCTAATGTAGTAATTTAAATCCAAGTGTCAAAAGAAAAGTACAAGTTATTGCCATTAGCAGACCCGGCATGAAGATGCATTGCTACAGTTTTGAATATCAGTCCACTGTCCACTTTTTGCATTGCGTACTGCACTGCCCTGCACTGCTCGTGCTGAAATGAAAAGTTGATCGAGATTAAGAGTAAATCAGCTCGTGTATCGTGTTGTGGTGCGTGAATTTGGACAAATAAAGCCGGTCAATTTATTAGGCAACTTCTAGCTACCTGGCGCATGCAGTTTTCACCTACTTTACTTTCAAGATAAAAAAAATCTCTCTTTCTTTTGTGGAATTGTGGAGTCAGCAGGCCAGCGTGTGATATTCTTAAAAGCGAGAGCACAAACTTGCAAATTGACGCTATCATCATGACTTTGAGTTATGGAACCAAGTGAGCGTAACCACAATGCAAATATTTATGACTAACTGGCTGGCTTGCTGGCTCCCACAATAAAGACACGCTCACGGTCACAGTCGTACATGGGGTTCTTTCTCTTTTTACCTTTACTTTAGCACCCGCATTCATCAACAATCAACACGGCTTCTCGTCACCAAACAACTCGGGTTACTCGCAGGCAGATTAGCATGTTAACGAACGAAAGCGACAACATTAAAAGCATTTATCAGAGCATGGCGACCATGCTCGTCCCGGGTGCTTATTAATAGCGTTATTGTTCAGAATAATGAAAAGCAGACAAAACTCTATTCAAGTTCATGACTTCGTGTGTATTGCTGATCAAGTCAAAAGGCAAATTCGCAAATTGGCCAACACGAGTTCAAAAGCGAGGAATTTTTACTGGGTGGATTGTGGATTCACAATGCCAGTGACAAAGTTCATTTTTCTGCATTCTGCAATCGTCACTTGGCACAGAAACGATGTCATTAATGTCATCGTGAGCATAAACTTGTTGAGTGTCGAGTCTTCGCAAATTGTAATTTACAAAGACAAAAATTATTTCATTTGTTTCAGTATTATTCACTTAATTCGTTCGTGACTCTCTCATGTGCTCCTTCCGGCAGGAAAATAATGTCTAATGGCAATAGCTTGGTCCGTGCAATGCACCCCGTGTGTATTATGACACTACGTAAGCATCGTATTTGCATTCAGGATCTGGTCGCAGTCGCGTATCCTTCGCACTGCACGTATTGTGTGTGAGTGGACTAGTAGGTTAAGCCTTTGTGCACAGCCACGGCGATAAAGCCATAAACAAAGTAAGCAGGCAGGCAGTTTTTGCGGATAAAAAATTAATAACACGGCACAGGTGCCCCAAAACAAGTTTTTCATGCAGAAGTTTGCTTCGAGCATCATCGGCAGCATCTTCTTCACGGTCGTCTCATCTTTCCCTTTTTTCACCTTTCGAAATGATGCCCCAAAACTTGGCTGCCTTATTGACGGATGAGCAAATGCGAATTGAAAAATGATTTACTGCTGACTGCTGACCGGCTGCGTGCTTGGCCTCTGGCCGAGCGCGTCGCGGCTCCCTGTTTAAGTGAAGCGCGGGCGCACCCATCGCCTTATTCGTTTGATAAGATAAGATAACTGCTGTTTATGAAGAGGCCCCGATCTGGGTAATTGGGTCTGTGATTCGGCTGATTCATTAATTTTTGATTTGCGCTTTCCAGGAACCTCGGCCGAAAATGCTCCTCCTGCGATGCTCACTAGTCCTCTTCATCCTCAGTACAACGCTGCTCACGGCGGCCGTCGCGCAATGGCAGTCATTTCCGCGACGCCCCAATACGGACAAAATGTGGATACCAAATATGCCGTCAGCTCGGATGCTGAGTAGCACAGGTCCTGCCAATAGTCCACACCCGGCTCAGAAATCATTGTCAGACTCACAGGCGGCATCCCCTGAGAAGCAGCCCACGCCACTGAATGATGTCTCAGGTCCAAGCCAAGCGGCGGTCGATTCGCATGCCCGACAAAGTCGCAAGCACGCGCTTCCTCCACCACAATTTCAGGCTCGGGGTAACCCTCCAATTGGGAATAACAAAGTCCCTCGCAGTAACCCAGGCACCAACAACCAGCGAATGGACACAACGTACGCGCTGCCGCCACAACCGAAGAACTACGGCCAGGTTGGACATGCTCAACAGCAACAACAGCCGCAGCTACCACTAAGGGCTGGGAACAATTACCCCAGTCCACAAGCGCGACAAGCTTTGCACAGCGGACCACCACCAACGCAGGTCGGTAGCCATGGCAAAGTAGCCCCGCAGCAAACACGAGGTCCTCCATCGCCAAAGGCAGTTCCTGGCTGGAGTGACTTCCCACCACGAAGAGACAGCAATAAGCTCCAACACAGCTTGAACAAGCTCAGTCATGTCGTCGTGCCACTCGCCCCTCACCGCGGAATGAAATGGCCACAGATTCCACAACAGCAGCAGCATTTCCAAAAGACGAACCAAAAGGCGGCTGCATCGGCACCTAAACCAGCGACCGTCGTGGCTCCGAATGCGACTCCCGCATCAACGATGGAGACAGCCACGACACCGGCACCAATGCCCGCTCACCAGTACCGAGAGCCAAGGCCGGTCTCGCAGCATCCTGGGCAACTGCACGACTCGTGGCCAAACTCCAACGTGCACCATCACCTGGCTCCAGTCGGCGTGACACCGACCGGCAAACCTCCGCTCGTGGCCCACTCGAGTTTTGACGCAAAGATCCGCTTCTCCAATAACACACTTCAACTGATTTCAAGTCCGAGCAGCACAACGAAGCGCTCGGTGTTGCTGACTCCCGATGTCAGCCAACAATCCGCGCTTTCACCGACTCAAAAGGAGAAAATACTGCAAATGACAAACACACTGACAAAACTTTCACCCAAGAAACCGATTCATGTGTTCATGCGCCTGGAAGGAATTCGAGCCACGCAGCACGGCGCCGACGTCGGAGAAGTGATCAAGAAGTACGCTGGATCAAGCAAAGTTCCATTCTTCAACGGCACGATTCCGATGAATCAAATTCCAACCGTGTTCTTGGCGCCAGAGGATATGATACCACCACATGGATACGGCAAGATTCCCATTCCCACGCTGAAGACAAAGGCGAACGATGACAGCTTGAGTAAATGGAGAAGCCCTGCACATTCAGCGCCGAATTTATTCGCTCAGCAGTATCCGACCGCCACACCGGCACCGAAGCCGACCGCTCATCCGTTCACGATCACGTACCTCCCTCAGAAGCAGTACACGACGACCACGACGTCCAGACCAGTCTGGAGCGACTGGGGAACTGCCATGAGTGCGGCCGTGCCTTCGGTGACCTTGGCCCCACCTACACAAAGGAGTCACGTGGCGGCACCTGCACCTTCGTTGCTTCCACCAATGTCCCCATTTGAGGCAACATCACGATCCTCACCTGACTACCCACACGTGCAGACAGCGACATCGAGATCGTCGCAAGGCTTCCCACACACTGCAGTGAGCGGGAGCAGCACACCGCGTAACCCGTTCATCGCTCCAGCGACAGCTTCTCCACCACCGGGCTACACGAAGGTGCTGCTTCCACCGGGCGCATCCGGAAGCCAACTGTCCTCGGATCAAGCTGAGAAGCTTGCTCAGAATCCAAACACACAAACCCTCAACTCACTGACAACCGACCAGAAAATGAAGATCATCAGCATGCTACGGAAAGGCCAAACTCCAGTGTACGGGACTGACGGGTCGAAGTCCGTGCAGCAGGTCTCGCAAGCAGCTCTGCAGAGACAACCTGTTCAAGTACAGCAGCAGCAACAGCAGTCGCGTCAACCACAACTCCAGCAGAAGCAGCAACAGCAATCAAGTGACAAAGTAAAAGCTGGTGCCGAGACGAAGTACACGACTGGGTACAAAGTGATTCAGGCTCCGGCAAACATGAACGGCAAGGACCCGTACGATTTCCTGAAGGGCGTGCTGCCAGAGGGCGCGATTGTCGAAAGCATTTCGCCGCTGAAGGGTGGCGTTGATGGCGTGGACTTTGATTCACTGGGCGCCGCTTCTGTTTCAATCCCGAACCATCTAAAAGTTAATAATAAGAAAGTAATTCCGCCCAAGCAGCAGCAGCAGCAGAGACCAAATCAATTTGTTCAGCAGCAGCAGGCACCCACGCCAAGCCAGAGGCCATTTGTTCAGCAGCAGCAGAGAGGTCCGCCAGGCTTGCAAACACCGCAACAGGGCCCTGCGCAAAAGGTCATCGTGAACCCCGGAATTCAGATACAACTCCCCAAAACCAGCGGCAACACTGCAGTTCTTGATAACAGTGAGCTCTCACAAATCATAGGAGCTATTGTCAAGACGGAGACAACTCCGACATCTCCAACCGGACCCGGACCACAATTGCAACAGAATCCGCGTTTGCCTCAGCAGCAAGGGCCACAACATCAGCAGCATTGGAATAGTCCTCAACAACAATGGCAACAACAACAATTCAATCAACAGCGACCAGGAATCCCTCAACCACAAAATCAGCAGCGCTTCACTCATCAGCAACAGCGTCCGCACCAACCTCAGCATCAGAATCAGCTGCACGGTCCTCCACAACAGCATGGCCATGGCCATGGTCCAGTACAGCAGCCATTCCAACAGCAGCAACAGGGCGGATTTCCACAAAATCAGCAGCACGGGCAATTCCAACAAAATCAATTTCCACATTTGGGGCTCATGCAACAACAACAGCAGCAGAACATTCCACGGCCGAACCAACAATTCCAGCCACAACCTTCTCAGCAACCGCCGTTCTCACCTCAGCAGCAGCAACAATTTGTGCACCAGAATCAGCAGCAATTCCAGCAACAGTATCAGCACCAGCAGCCAATGCAACAACAACACAATCAGCAGCAGTTCCCGAACCAGAATCCGTTCCCTCCACTGCCACAGCAGTTCAGACCTCCTCAGATACCTCAGGCTCCAACTCAGAACGGAGGTCCTGTTCTAGGAGCCCCGCAGACTATTGTGTTCCCTCCGACCAACAGGCACCCAGTGATGCAGCAGCCACAAACTCTGGTCTTCAATCAGGGGCCTGTCGCACAGGAACGTGAAGGTATCGTGTCCGGACCCGGACAATTAACTGGTTCCACAGGAATGGAGCAAGGTCAGGGACCCACTGGGCCTCCAGCTTCACCACAGCAAGAGTCGGTCACAGGTGGCACCAGACTGCCAGTCCTCATTCCTGCTCCTCCGCCAAGCACAACAAGGCCACCACCACCACCTCCGTCGGCTCGACCTCCTCCATCGCCCACGCCTTCTAGCAGGCCACCACCACCTCAGAACGAGCAGAAACCGGTGAATCCCTTCAGAGGACCAAGTGGAAAGCCTCGCAACCCACTGAAGGCTGCTTTGTCCTTCCTTGGAATCAAGTCAACACCGAAACCAGATTTGATTCTCGGCAATGGCAAACCTCATCCTTCAATTCGTCCGGACAGTGGGCCTGGACCCTCACAGCCGCCTGGCAACCAACTTGTGGAGGACGATGACGACTCTGACAGCAGCGAATCTGCTCAGCACGATGTTATTGTAAAGGCACCCAAACCGTCGAAGCAGAAGCTCAAACTTCAACAGGAACTTGCAGGTTTGATATCCGGAGATCCGACAGTGCCAGAAATCAACCGTCTGATAGAATCACTAAGCAACATGCAGCGTGAGAAGGAGAAGACTGCAGATGCAGGACAGGAAGATGGTGATGACGAGGATGATTCAAACGAATCGGTAGCAATATTTAAAGGTCACAGTCCCAGACCTTCGGTTCAACAATTCTTGCCAGAGCAGCAATTCCAGCAACATCAATACCCACAAGCCCATGCTCAGAGCCCGTCATCATTCGCAGGACCAACGACTCAGCATCCTTTCCACTTCCCTTCATCCACTCCATCATCCCTCGGGGGACCAACTCCGACGCCTCCAGGATTCCATCATGGCCACAGTCCCACTCTGAACCCATTTATTACTCATGTGGGTTCAACCGGCCGACCAACCACTCCACTCTTCGCTTACTCACCGTCACCGTCTCCTCTCCAGTTTGTGTCGTCGACTCCCTCGTACGGCGGTCCGGGTCCTTCCGCGCGGCCAATGTTGGTCCAACCCACCGGCACACCAGGAACGTACTTGGTCACCAACCAGTCCCCAGCGCCGATCTTGCTTCAAACAAATCCATCCGCTGCACCCAAGCAGCCGCTTCTGACTTTCCCATCACCAACCACTCCTTCGGCGACGGCTGCGACGCAACAATACATCGTACAGTCGCCATCTGGCCCTCCACAGATTATTACAATGGGAGCGAATGTGAGTCCGGCTGCTCTGCATCTGGCTGCAGTGCAAAGTGTCATACGACAGAACCTCGGAATGAATCTCGGACCAACTGGTGCACCCATTTTGATTAATCCGGGTGCTGGAAACACAGCCACCTTCCTGAATGGTGGAACCGTGACTGGTGTCTCGCCGTCTGGTGGTACCATAATTCTGACGACCAACACACTGCCAAGCAAGACCGTCACGGAGAAGGTGCCTGAGAAAACTCACGCTGGTACTGAGGACCCACAATCGTACGATCATGAACCAAAGAAGAGCGGGTCGTCAGCCGAGAGGAAGTCTAAGGAAGAATTGCTCAAGCTGCTGTCCCCATCTGAGGCGCCATCTTCGAAAGAACGTTATTCGAACTCCGGTAAAAAGGAGTCGTCCTCCAAGCGACAGCCCGAATCTGAGATTGAGGAAGACAAAGACAGCAATCGAGTTAAAGACGAAATGGAGGACGTCGATAACGACAGAGTCATAGAGAAAGTGCGTACTGAAGAAAAGATCATTTGGGACGGACCAACCCCGTCCAAGATCCGAACCGAAGAAAGGACGATCAGCAGGCCCGCAGGCAGCAAGAAGCACAGTTCGGAAACCCAGTCCGAAGACGGACAAAAATTCATCGGTCAGAAAGCGAGCGGAGACGACTTCGATTTGTTCCCAGGGTCCCATCTTAAGAAAGACGAAAGTGATCAGGACCGAGACCGAGACGGGGCCGCATCCGCCGACTTCCCCGCAACCTCGCAATTGTCACCTTCTTCATTCGGAAACCTTCTTGCCTCAAAAATGCGATTCGACACGCTGAAGCAGAGGTTTTATCCAGAAAATCATTTCCTCGGTGGACCGACGGCAGAGGAGCAGCAACCGCAGTCGAGCTTCCTATATAACACACAAGGACAACACATGTTCCCTCAGCACGAGCTGGTGCGACTTCCTGACGGACGTCTAACTTTCATGCCCACGTCCACCTTGGTCCCAATTTCACATTCCAGCACATCAACCTCGGCCGCTCCACCAGTTGCAAATGTTGAGTCTACCCCCACGAGCGTAGACGATGGACATCAGAGCCCGCCAACAACTTTCGAGCCCCCCCTGCACACGAGCCCGGCACAGGACGCAAACGGACGTTTTAAAATCAGGCCGGGAGACTTGTCCAAGTACGAAGACATGACGCCACTCTTCTCGATCACGCCTTCATCGTTCGATCCATCAGTACAGGACCAAGTACGCCACCAGCAGCGAGAACAGCTGAACGATGAACGCTTTAGTTATGTCAGCACTGGAACGGACGAGCAGTCTCCCACTCCACATTACTCGTTTGTGAGTGGAGGGTCAGCCAACCCAAACAATTATCCAACCGACCGTGGCGAGGTAAGCAGCACGGCACCATATGGATCGTCGACAACCGTGAAACCCCGCAGCAAGTCCAGCGAAGAGAAACTCATGTTTTTCCCGAGCTCGACGAGCACCAGTTTCTCAGAGTCCGTAGCATCCGACCCAGATTCAGTATTGACCGACGAGCGTCTGCTCTTCTTCCCGAGTTCAACTCCGGCGCCCGTGGGCCATCATGATATTTTGGGTCTGGGCGAGAAGGAAGCGTCTCAGCCGCAGAGCCACCACGAGGCAGGCGACTACGGTCACGAGCATGAAGCCGCCCCACAGTGGGAACAATTCGTTCACAGCACAAAACGACCTGCTTCGTCCTCAGAAAAGAAGGAACCAAGCTCAAAAGAAGGTGCCGTAGGAGCTACATCATCGACTGAGGGCCCGACAACCACACCAGTTTCGGTTACTTCGACTTCGACTTGGGCAAGCACTGAGCCGTCTTCTGCAGGAACAAGCACGACGGAAGGCGTTAGTGTGAGCGCAGAAGACAAGCCAATCACATGGCGCCCTACTAAGGCTCCATCCTCTAAGACAACTGAACCTGAGCCGGCCAGTTACGTGACCTCAGCTGAACGGGTGCTGGCATCGAACGTTGGAGCCAATTCCCTGCACGCCGTGATGGCTGGACTTCCACATCACCCTTCGCACAGGTGGCCTGAGAACACTCACGTGCCCCAGAAAGACGTGGGAGCGTCTGTGCTGTACGCCATGACAAACGGCGGTATGCATGCTCCACCACCACCGGGAATGATGCCTCTCTACCATCATAACACGATGTACGTGACGCCTGGGCCGTTGCATGGATCCTCTCCATACATGACCGTCACTCCGTCCTACTTCAAACCCACCGAAAAGAGCTACTACGATCACTGGTATGGTACTGCGTCGTTGAACAACGCAGCTGATGACCGAGATAAGTATGAGCACGACCAGCTGGATGGTGTTGACTCAACCAGCGCCAGACCGGTCAGACCCCGCTACAGAAGCAAGTTCCGTATTCCACCAGGAACCAATTTCAACGCGGAAGGTGACTCGAAGAAATTGATCCCGATCTACGTGCAAAAGGGCGGGCTCAACAGACGACACAGGTACAGAACACGGCCAACGACCACGACTACAACGCCGATGCCAGTTGACGAGCTGCCCAGTTCAGAGTACGATGATGACGGACTGCCAATCACGAAAGAAATCTACGACGACATTGAAGATTCGTACAGAAGCAAAGAGCCTTCCAAATCGGTGCTGCCTGAGGATATTGACGACAGCCACCCAGCATTCTCGCCTCCAAAGCGTGGCAGACAAAAGCCAAGAGTTCCCCAGAAGAAATTCAGAGTGCCAGACGAGGACTATCCTGAGGAACGACGACCGTACCGCAGGCGTCAGCGTCCGGTACAGACGGACCCAACCACCACGACTACTCAAAGGCCAAAGGCATATTACGACGAAGACACGTCCGAGGAATCACAGGAAGACTTCAAGCCCAAGGAGGAAGTCACCGAGCCGCCGCGTCCTTCATCGCCTCTACCAGCGAGAAGACGAAAGATTAACAAGTTCGCCAGCACCAGCGACGAGCAGGATGAGGACTATGAACTGAAGCCAATGTTCCAAGTGGACTACAAGACGAGGAAACGTGTACGCACGACCACAACCACGACGACTACAACTACCACCACTCCCGAGCCCACAACCACCACAACAACTATACCGACTCCGTCTACCGAGTTGCCAGTTAAAAAGAAGCGAAAGGGACTGAGACGAAGAACCACCACCACAACAACCCAGACTCCAGAGTACGAAACGAGCAGCAGCGAGGAGGCCACCGTTGAGGAAGGACAACAGGCTCAGGAGCAGCAAGCAAGTGAACCTCAACAACGGGCCACGAGCAGTAAGGAACAGTCACAGTCACAACAGCAGCAGTATCAACAACCTCCAGATCAAGTCGCGACCGGGTCTCAGATGGAGATGGGCACGGACGGAGTCGTTGACCAAACCAATGCAAACTACGTGCAAAATCCAGGCGGTCAAGAGTTCGACTCGAATGGAGCTGAAATGTACCCTGAAAATGCGGAGCAGTCCAGCATTGACCAGCAACAGTACCAACAGCAAATGGTCGACCTCAGTTCGCTCGAAGTTCAGCCAGGGCAGTTTGAGACGCCATTTGGAGGTCAAGTAATGCAGTCTCAGTTTGTCAACGAGATTCCACAGCAGCAGCAGCAACAACAACAAGTAGCCCAGCAAGCCGCTGCTTCGACTGACACCCAAGTTCAGCCTCCAGCAACTATTATGATCCACGGATTCCAGCCGATTCTGACTCAAATCCTGCCTCACCGACCACAGGCAATTGCTGTCCAGGCTCAGCCCAACACGATGCAGGCCATCCAGGCGGCTCAGAGCATGGACCAGCAACAGCAGCAGATGCAGCAGTCACAGTTCCGCAACCGAATTTTGCAAGGAGGACAATTCAGTAACAACAATGCCTTCCAGCCACAGTACTATCCGAACAATCTCATGAATCCCATGCAAAATCAGCAGCAGGGATTGGACGCACAGTCCCAATTTGTCAATCCGAACCAAGGATTCTACTCCATGGGCAATAACATGTTCCAGAGTCAGCAGCAGCCCATGATGGGACAGTTCATGAACAACGGCGGTCAATTCTACCCGAATATGATGAATCAAATGCAACAAATGCAGCAGCAGCCTTTCTCCATTCAAGGCCCACAAGGACTTCAGGTTCCTCAAGTGTTGCAACAAGGCAGTAAAATTAGTCAGGTGGGACTCCAGTCACAAAATGCAAGTGCAACTGAGCAGGTTCAGAACGCGCAGACACCGGCGCTAGCTGCGAATCCTGTCACTTCGACTTCTTCGGTGTCTGTTACCAAAGTAGAAGTGAGCTCAGGCAATGCGAACAATATAAATGCGTCACAGGCAAAAGAGCAATCGAAGGAGACTTCCCCGGAGGAGACTCAAGACCAGGAAAATGAAGATCAAGAGGAGGCAGAAGACGAACCAGAGCAGGAGCACGGGGAGGCTGAACACGACGAGCACGCCGGTGCAGGCGTCGGTCAAGCTCAAGCTCATGACAACTTGCCAAGACCAGATCACATGAGCCCTGACATGTTCATGCTGTCCGGCGAAGGTAGCGATGAAGAGGATGAACGCGAACAGAAAAAGAAGTTCATTTCATCTGAAGTGAGAGATCCATTCCGCAAAACAGGAGTAATAGCTGGAGCAGGGTCTTCAAGCAACGGAGCTGGGCACATTACCAATGGACTTCTGTCCAAGAAACTCGCCGGCATGTCGCTGCTTGGAAACACAAACAGCAAACTGAAGGATAACATCGGCTCATTCTTGACCGACTCCAAGTCAGTCGTGAAGAAGACTGGGTTCGTTGACGACGATGCGACAGTGCCGACTACCACCGTCAGAACAACTACAACCAGCATGACAAAGAAACCAACAACAAAGAAGACTTTCAAGCCACTGATCGTAAAGCCTACGAAGAAAGTGTTCACGACCACGACCAAGCCAACTACGACCACGACCAGGAGAACGACAGCCGCACCAACAACGAGACCGACCACAGTGACAACAACAGTGGCTTCGATCGCGACAGCCAACAACACTGCCAACTCCACATCTCACGAGGAAGATTACGACATAAGTGATCTGAAACAACTTCTCAAGAAATTGTCTTCACGATTCTCGTCCGATGAACTGTACGACGACTACTTTGACTCAGGCTCAGGTGAGTTCTTACGTACGAAGTCGAGATCAACCACGACCACGACAAAGAAGCCCAAGAAGGTCAGCAAGAAGAAGGCTTCTAAGACCAGTGTGAAGGACAAGAAGAAATCTAAAAATCCAGCGACCTCAACAAAAGCTACTGCAAAGCCGGTAAAGACAGCTGCGAAGGACCAGAAACCCAAAGTGACACCAACAACCAGGAAACCGGTCAAGCCCACACCCACAAAGGCCCCAGTGAATAAGTTTCAGAGGCCAACCATCACTAAACCCACGACGACGACAACCAAAAAACCTGTCGTGATTAATAAGTTCACACCTCGTCCAACTGGCAAGCCATTTCTGAAACCAAACCCAAAGAATGCGACTAAAATTACAACAACCACTGCGGCGCCGACTACTCGGAAGCCTTTCCGACCAACTATCAGAACCATGAAGCCCGTGACTTACGTTTTGCCTCAAGTTCAGTCGCTGGTCAAAGAAACGGTGCCCACCACAAGCGCTACGGTCGCGACCACAAGTGAGCAGCCAACCCTGCCACCATCGCCAGTCTACACAACTACTTTCGGCACGAAGAAGCCAATCGTTGTGCCGCAGAAGCCGTTGTGGGTTCGAAGGCGGATTCTCAAGAACAACGGAACTGTCCTCAGTGAGGACAACGGCGCGGGCTCGCCATTCAATCCGTCAGTCAAGTTGGCTGGCAAAACAAAGATTAGAGTAGTTCGTAGAAAGCGTCCAGGTGTTACCGATCCAGCCACAGCCACCGGAATACCAGCTGGCTCGCAGCTTCCATTAGAGAATCTGTTCGAATCCAATAGCTTGGCTAAGCGAATTGGTGCAGTGGACGCTGCAGGTAAACCTTCATATGGGTGAGAAACTTGTAATGACTTGACACTAATACGTGTGGAATCCTTTTAGGCGCTCTCCAAGTTCTTGATCAAATCAATGGCACATCGCCTGAGCCAACACCATTGAGTCCGGCGTCTTCGTCGTTATCCCCATCTTCTTCCGGTCGCAGGAAATTAAAACTTGTACGCACCGGTGACACAGCGCAGTGGAAGCTGACTCAACCAAACGCGTATCCAAACGAACCTTATTATAATAGTTATAATTATAATCCAGACACATCGAACAGCGACTATTATTACAATAACAATAATTACAATAGCCAAAATAGTTATAGCAGTAGTAGCAATGCGAATAGTGTACCAATTCCGTACCAGCAGTACCCGCTTCCAAACATTGAGTCCTTAGCCCTTTCAGCACCAGCGCCAGCAAGCGTCGCTGCGGTGAATCCGCTCGAGGCAGCAGCAGCGTCTGTGCCAGTGCCTGCCGCTTCAACGCCGGAGCCACCATCGACGGCCAGTCCCTCGTCGGCTGTGGTTGTCGGAGCGGGTTCAGCGCAGGCACCCAAGAAACAGATTCGCATGGAGTCAAGCGTTGCGGTTGAGACGACGGTATGTGTTCGAGGAAAATGCGAAGTTGTGACCAAGAACTAGGCACGCGTTAGGCTCTTTAGGTTTAGTCAAATCCTCGATCGAATTATTCTGGAATTACGAGAGCAATGCAAACGAATGCAATGATTTTCCTGGAATGAGTAGCCAATGAGCCAATGAGCCAATGCAATACTTGTTAGGAAACACAGACTGACTGAAGCAACTTAGATTTTAATCCAATTAAACAATGAACCATGCCAAAAACTAAGGACCCGACCCATGTTTAGTTTGAGAATCCCAAATGCATATTGCGAATTGGTTTGATAGGAATTTTAAGACTTCACGCCCTACTTTATTCGAATTAATTTATTGAAATTAGTTATCTGTTCTGTTTCGGGTGTCTGGTAGTTAGTATATACGTGTGCTTCTTCCCTACTTATGTTTTAACTGGTTGAATGTCCCTGTTTTAATATATTTCATGTTACCGATCCATGCCCGTGGTTTCTGAAGTGTCCAGTGTAAATTTCGACACATAAACGTAGAATTGGTAATTACTGCTTTAAACTTTACGTGCTTCATGTATGACTCAATTTTTGTATTCATTGGTACTATTTCTAAGTAGTAAAACCGTGAAAATATTTTTATACCCTCTGACCGTCATGCATCGGATTGTTTTTGCCACTGTTGTTCCAATTTGGTGCATACACATTGAAATGATGTCTTGTAATCGAATTTGTGAACGAAAACCGGTTGCCCACATTCGTCATGAGTAACAAGTCGCGATTTCTCATTATTTTGTGTACGTGAGATAATTCTCTAATTTTGAGAAACTGTGAACTTCTTTTTTAGGCTGACCTTCTTAACAAATCGTAAAGGCAGGTGGTGAGAGATCCGCATACCACAATTAATTGCTTTTACAGCAGCGTTTATCTTTACAAATCAGACCAAAATTGACAACAACGTACAGTTTGTACATTTATTTATCGAAAAAGCAGAACTACAGAAAATTAGTGCTTGTTATCAACAAACATAAATCGCGTTGAAATTTGAACTTGAACTACAATACAATAAGCTACAGCCACAACCTCCGAACCTCCACGCATCTGAGATGCTTATCGCAATGATGTTTCAAGAGCCTCCTTCATTTTGTCTTGAATAAGCGTCAGATCACTCAGCTTGGTACTCAGCTGAATGGCCAACGCATCGAGAACTTTCTTTTGGAAATCTTGCGTCTCCACCGTTGTCTGCAGCTGCGAGTGGACAGTCTGAATCGACGCCCATAAAATATCGCCTCCGCCGTTCTGATTCTACAAGCCGGGCAAAATGTTATTAACACCCAATCAGCAATCAATATGTTCTGGACCGAAGTTGGAGAACCTGTAAATCTTTCTCGTTTCCATTCGCACAAATATTCATTTGCTTCAATCCGATTCCATTCTCCATGCAGCCGGTCCGGATTCGGAGGCAATTTATCTGCTCGTCCTTGTCATCCAACAGCTTGCCGTAGTAATTAACTTTGTTCCGTAGTTCGTCCAGCTGTTTCCCGAGCTCAGTGTCTCCACCAGGAGAAGTGACGTTATGTTGCTGTGCATACCCAGGTGCACTGCCTCCAACGTCAGCCTCAATATCAAGAATCTTTAGCCTCAGACTCTGATTTTCCTCTTTGTATCTCTGCAGCTGATGTTTCCAATCTTCAACGTTTATGTTGCACTCCTGCAATGCAGTGGTCAGTTTGGCATTATTTTGCTTCAGCGTCGCGAGCTCGTACTCCCACATCTTGGCATTCGCAGAGCTGCAATTATCAGAGAGTGTGTAAAATCGTTACGATTGTTAATGCCATTCACCAAGGTCATACACACTTCATTATTAGAGCTCTAATAACGAGAGTACAAAACCTTGCCATCCACTGTCCTCGTAAGAAGCTTCAAAACTGACCTCTGCTGTAAAGCTTGCCTCAGTTTTTCATTCTCAAACTTCAACTGCATTGTTTCTGGTGTCATTTTCCCATTTGACACAATCGCTGAGTCCACCGCCATCGATTCATTAATCAGTTTGTTCAACGGTGCATTATACGCAATGTGCTTTGGACTGTTGTAAATATTTTGAAGCGTGGCGGACCCGTTGTTATTTGACGTATTTCCATTCATCACTTGCTGTTGCTGGAATCGCAACACTTTTGCCGGCGAGTTCAAGTATCCTATCGTGTTGAACGCAGCCTGACCTTTGGTGTTGTTCAAATTGTTTGCCACAACACTAGCGCTGTTCTTGTTTCCATTCACCAAAGTATTGTTGCTCGTGTTTATTTGGTACGAGACTGCGTTGGCATTCATGTCCATTGCTCCTCCACCTGATGACCCACCGATGATGGTATAATTGTTGTCAAATGCACAAATTTCTGACTTATTCGCCGACACTTCATTAATTGTGCCCGCACCATTACTGTAAATGTGTCTGGCGGGACTGCTGACGCATAAGCTGCCGGTTCCAGGCGGGCTGCGGAATGTTTCCTTAACCACTTCGTGAAATTGTTCATCAAACTAGAAACATCAAGTCAAGAGTCCAATTCAGTCTAATAATAATTCCTTATTACGTGTCCGGCTTCCGGTGGCCGCTGACCGAGAATTAATTACCTTCTCCAGTTCATTTTCGCTTGAGAATCCCAACCCGTATACAATGTTTGTTTGCTTATCCGACCATTGTCCGAATTTCTGCGATGTTTTCGTGAAGTTCATTCCAGGGAGCAAGGTGCTATTCACAAGTGTCTGGAAATCAGGAATAATATTCTATTGTTAATTCAAAGAAAAGAATGGAGCATTCGTATCTGCAGGAAACATATTTCTTGTGAAGGCTGCTCAACTCAATGCAGCCCACCTTTTCCATCACGGTAATAATTATTGGTCAGAAGCATCCAACCTCAGTGGGCTCCAACGTGTTGTCATCAACGTCCAGTACTGCTCGCTTTTGTTTGGGTATTTTTTAAGAAATGATTTCGCAATACGCGACTACAATCACTGGAAATGAGCTGAAGAAAAAATAAGGTTTGTCTGTAGGGACCAGTCAAGTGCAGCGAACTCGATTCGCGCGGCTGGACACCAAAGAATCACTTAACAATACAAAAAGCAGGCGCTTCATACAAGAACCCGATTAAACCGTTGGTTCAAATCTTCTCAGCTCATCAATAGCCGCGTCACCCCGTCTTTTGTTCCAATTTATGATTTATGATCCTCTTGTAATTGGAATATACGCGGGAAGAATCGAACTACGGACATCATGACAGATATCTGAATTTATTAATTAACTGTGGGTCCCCGGGCGAAGACCAATACTTATGTCCAGTAAACTGCGAATTACTGAGCATTTCTTCGAGGGAACTTCGTGGTGGTAACAAAAGTCGTTCATTCCCCCTTCCAAGTTCTGAGTTTCATTTAGTGTAGTAGTAACGCGGAGCAAAACTCTATTTTTATCACATAAAATATGACACATTGACAAATGTTTCTTTTCTCAGTGCTCAGTGCCCAGCTTGGTAACCCAAAAAGTCCCAAGATGCCAAGGAACATTTGCCACTGCCACTTGTAATGTAGAAATGGCATTCAGTTGGTGTTTCCGTGTTTCATTTTGCAACAAAATAACAGAAAACTCAAAACGCGTGTCTATGCCTGCTTGCTTTATCCTCAGACAGCGAACAGTGAACTGGACTTTTGCCTTTCACTTTCGTTTCTATTCTCACTGGCTCACTGCAACTCGGAGCAGCCATTATGATTATTATTGCCTTCGTACACTGCATTATTGTTATCATTGACTTGTGCACAAAAACATAATAAAAATATCATCATAAATTATTTCGAGGAATAAGAAAACCGAAGAAATAAGAAATTGCAGTCGTTCTCTTTCCCATGCTATCATCCGGTTCCTTTCTCCTCGAGACTTATACCGGCCAATATTTTACTCGAGGTATCTTTTTGTTTTTACCGAAATGGAAATAATAATGCTGCCAACTTACTTTGGAGCCGTCAGTACAAATAATGCGATAAAGTCCACGACTGGCATCGTAGAAAACCGAGACTGGTAGCGCGATGGTTGATGATGGAATCCAAGATTTCTTTGTAATTGGGTCGATTTGGAATACGTGTGCGGTGCAAGTCAGAAGCGGCTGCTGCCTGTGGGAAATAGACGGGAAATGAAACAATGAATAACATGTGTACTTAATTATGGCTATAAAATTGTAACCACAACAGAGTGTTGGCTCCACATATTAGGAACTTGGTCTACTGTTCATCAAAAATGCAAAATCTGCAAATGCCGTGCACATAAGCCATAATTCGATTATACGGCATGTAAGTGGATAACAGCAAAAGAGTAACATTGCACGGGCTTGAATATAATTCAATTTTATTTTATTTATTTATCGTAAAACCATACAAATTCCGCGTTCCATTAAATGCATATTCCGTTGGTTTGAATTTGTCAAAATGTCCAGTCTTACTCGAAATTCCAAACTACAAATTAGAAATATTCACAGGATCACAAAATTTATGTAGATTTATAGTGCACGTAGAATCGTGCCGCTGATCGTGGTCGTTACCCGTTATCAAATTACTCGCAATAATATTTCCTCGCGGTGAACTCAAGGCGAACTGGCAGAAGTGGACTGGGAAGTGAAACTCGAGAGCCTTCCGTAATTGCCATGAGTTATGGGCTGACTTAATTTCTTTCACCAACTTTCACCACTCACTCGTGCATTCACAGGCGTGTGTTGGTGCGAGAACCCCGCTTATCAAGTTGTCTTATCGTCTTCATAAATTTTTATGCTTTATGGCCTACTGGTATCATGATCGTGAATAATTCAGGAGTAATTTATTTCATTACTACACTGGCTTATACCCCTATGTTTGTGGAATGCAAAGTGTGAGATCTCATTTGCATCATACATCTTGTGAGTCACAAGCATTGTGGTATTTGATTAATCATATTCAACGTCAATGGCTCTGACATACTGAGCCATGGCTGAAACCGTCGTTGAAAACTCATGGCTCATGCTATCCGATTGCATGCAAACAAACAAGCAGAAACTGTTGGGCAGAATAAAGTCCAAATCATGATTCTTACCTTTTCCGAATTCCGATTAAGGGCGTATTGCCGGTATTCATGTTGTACGTCGGCTGTTCAGTTGAGTTCAGGTCGGAATTCATTTTGAATGTTTTCAGCTCAAGTTGACATCGATAAAATTCGGTAACCGACTACAATAATACCGAATCTAAAATCTGGAAATCCAAAATAAAAGCTCGGTAATTAATGGACAATGTAGTAGTTCATTAATTAAAACTAAAGTTGAACTAGAAGACTAGAAGTAAATACGGAGAAATATCAAAAGCGACGTGAAACACGAAGAAGTTGCTTAATTAGCCAAATTACTGTCACGCTTCTTTTGAACTATTTTCGATTTCAAACTCAGAAATTCATTTTAATAATGAGCAAATCGTGCTCAGCAGTCACCCACATTACAAAAGCAACCCTAAGTTAATCTTTCATAATTGCACGTTGAAACTGAAACTGCATTGTGAAA
Organism: Mesaphorura yosii; assembly: GCA_009869945.1. Taxonomy (NCBI): domain Eukaryota; kingdom Metazoa; phylum Arthropoda; class Collembola; order Poduromorpha; family Tullbergiidae; genus Mesaphorura; species Mesaphorura yosii. Next base: position 239,284 of record WIXG01000052.1, on the reverse strand, counting down.
GACAGGAACCTGATCCTTCTAAAAACTCTTTGGACATGAGCAACACTGCCAACCTTAAAACGATTCAAGTGTTTCCAAGATCTCTGCCATTTGTAACTGACTGTCCTGTAATTAAGGCTCAAAAGTAAAGAGTAGAGCAAAGGCGTACTCGACGCTCTCGACGGACAAACTTTTTGGGTCAAGATAATCAACATCATATCACGGAGTTGGATTTGACAAAGACTTGCACCAGTAATGTGGCATCGCTGCCCAAGACAAAAGCTCTGCCCGGGGCGAGAGTGTGAGAATAAGAAACAGATCTGATAAATATTATTTCAAGATATTAGGGCTGCGACCTCTATTTGGCTGATCGGTTTTAATCGAAGTAGATCGTACAAACGACGCTTGAGAATAAGTTTAGTTCGTTCAACATGACCTCCACCCATCTGGTCTACCATGCGTAGACGTCCGTTCCATGAGTCGCACTCGGTTTGAATTGTTTCGACGGATATTGAGTTCCACTCCTGTTGCAAGACTTTCCATAATCCTCGAAGCGAATTGACATGGTGCGAGATGAGCTTCTGCTTGAGGTATCCAAACCCTAAAAACTCAAGAAGGCTAATATCTGGATACTTGACAGGGATATCTTGCTTCGGGATTATTTTTATTCCAAATTTCGACTCCAGCTCGGCTGCATAAGCATCTGTTTGCCTAGACTTATGCGACGTGGTTTTATCGTGATGCACGTAGACTTTGTGCTATTCTCCTGCATACGACTTTGGGACTTCGACTTTCAATAGTGGTTTTAGGCACTCCTCTACATAGAAGGTGGAACTAATCTCCACCTTTATGGGGACCTGAATTAGTCCCAGCACGCCACGACCACTTATTGCAGTCACGATCATGAACTTTTTATTGTTGTTGGCATAGCCGTCCTTCTCGTACACGAACTCGTCAGGCACTCTCTCTTTCTCGGACGTAGCAAATCTTGCTTCGGCCATCGCATGTAGACAAGTATATCCAGGCTTCGTCCAGCGTGACCATGTACTCCCACTTATCGCCGGCGAGATGCTCCTCGTAAAGTTTCCGGCATTTCTTTGCCTGTTTGCTTTGTGCGATTCAGCTAGGACGTGGACCTTGGTCTTCTTGCTGGCGTTTTTCTTGAAATCTTCCTTAATTATGGCCTGAACCGTTCTTCTAGATGTTCCCAGGCGTTCTGCCATGTAGGACTGGGTAGGAGGGTTCTACTTGTCGGTGCTTGACCTGGCATATGGCCGCTTTTGATCTCATTGTTCTTGGTTGACGCTTTTGCGGTGCGTAACCTTGACCCTTTGCTTCGTGTCTTTTTCCATCGTAATTGATCATACGGGTTATGGTTCGTGAACTGATCGTGAATCCAAGTGCCTCGACCTGCTCTTTCATGATATTTTGACTAACACCTGCCTAGAAAGTTCTTTTACTACTACCTCGACTTCTCTCGGATATTTCTTTGGCATCTTGGGCCAATACTCGACGAAGTCGCACTTGTTTTAATCAAGAGGGTCTAATTGATGTGTGACACAAGTTTCATGGCTTAATTCAAAAGTATGAGCGAGTTATGAGTGGTTTCAACATCAGCCAAATAGAAGTCACAGCCCTGAATGTTAGTCCTTCGCCGGAATAGCAAGCGTAGAACGAGAAGTGCCGTGCAGCATTGGAACTGAATCGGAATTAGTAGAGTAAGCCATCCAATATATTAAGTCAAGTGGCTTTTCTTCACCAACAATTTAAGCCTTCAAGTCACGTCCCGGTTTTCTCTCGGCCACTTGCACTCGCGCTTGTGTACTATATTTCTGTTTTGTTTAACTTGCAACGGACCAAAAAATAGAGAAGGAAATAAATGTTATCTTTCCACTTCCTACTTGTAAGTAGCATTATTAAACTTCCTTTCCGCACTTGCTCTATTATTACTGCAGCAGTCAGTGAGTGAGCCAAGTCCGGCCAAGTATAGGAGTTACAAGAGAAGATACAAGATACCGAGTTATTTAGTAATATTGGACAGCTAAGCATTGTTGTGCCTGCGCCATTTTATCTCAACTTTTCTAAGTCTGCACTAGTCTGACACAACCGGGTTTTTTCTAACGATCTCAAGGCAAGAGTTCTGAGAATACCGTGCAGTTGCTAAAATGCTGAAATGAAGGCGACGTAGCATGCGTGAATTTAAGCCAATTTTCAGTTATGATGGTTGTTGCGCGAACTTGTTAATTACGGCGGAAAACTTTGAAGCAACTGTTCAATTTTCCAATTTTTGTGCCTATGCGTCAATATTCACGAATGAAGGCAACGCCCGGCCACTCGATCACATTTCTGATGTAGAAACTCGTAAATTGAATTTATTGTTGACGAACTGCGAATTTATAGGAAAAATGTAATAAATAATGGAGTCAGCAGACACGCCTGGTCCCTTTCGTGAGCTGATTTGAAATTATTTCGAACCTCTATCCAATCCAATAGCTCTATTTCTTGCTTATTGACTGTCGACACTGGAGAAATTTCGCCGAGAAAGTTTGCAAGAACCAAAATCGCAGAGATGAGGTATTTTTACTTCACAAAGGAAAATAAATAAATAAAATCTCAGGAGAATGATATTTTTATAACGAGAAATGGTGCCTAGGCTCCTTAGAAGCAGGAGCACGTACTTTTTAACGAAATTAACTCTGTACATGAAGATTTCTCCACGTCGCCGTCCTCCATCTGGAATTTCTCCGCAGTTTTTCAGGTATCGCCGAAATCTGCAAGTACAAGCACTTATAGTGCTGGCGCTTGTCTTGCACTATTGTTGTTTTCCAAGATTCGCATTCACGCATTCTATCTGCTATCGTATGCATGAAGACGCAGCTGTTTAGATTGCCATTTGCATTTGAATCGAAGCCTTGCCACGACTCATACGACAAAACCTGAAGCCTCGTCTGTAAAAAAGCACAAAGGCTTGGCGAACGTGCTTGAGTGAATTGTCAACTCGGATTACACTTTCCTGGCAAATCAAAAAACCCCAACCAAATGGTAAACCTTTGAAAGTTGTCACGTAAGCAGCCTGGCGTTTGTTCTGTAAATCCTACTTTAATGGAACTGGGCTCGACATTATCATTTCTTGAGCAGCGTAAATCTCTGTTTGTCAGATGAAATTATCTTATCTCAAGTAGGATCAGTTCGACTCATTTCTCAGGACTTCTACGGATAGAGACTGGGAACATGGACACAGAAGTCAATGAAACTGGACCTCTTGCACTGTCAAATCCGATGAAATGTGAAATCATTACGGAAAGTGAACTAGGCCAAATATTTGCGAAGGCATAAAAAGGAAAATGGAATTTTGACTTTTGGGAAAGGCTGCTGCTGCTGGTGGACGAGACTCGATAGACATATTTCAAGTATTATGGCACGGTTATGGAAAGTGCAGAGTTGGAATTGAGCTCTCTTTTTATTTCCGCATGCCAAACTCACTCAATATTTTGTAACAGGAGCAGTAACGAGTCATTGGAAAGAAAGTAAAATGCCAACTTCCAACTTTTTTCTTCGTGCCATTCACATTCGCATTCACAGCCAGCACAATTTTTTTGCGAAATGAGTTGACCTGATTTCGATACAATCTTAATCCTGTATTTTCAGCAAGCACAAAAGGGAAAGTCAACGGCAAGAGGACATTAGCATAAAATTTTATGACTAAAAATTAGCCAACGGCTTATCGTTGGCTAAAAATCTGAAGCTTAAGCGCAAACATTTGCCGCATGCTTCGCCTGGACCAATTCTGTGGCACAATTTTTCCGTAACAAGTCAACTGAACTGCTGAACTCTTCGGAGTGCAAAAGAGCTCAAGCGTCCCAACATGGTAGAAATAAACATGCTAGGTCTCTAGTTCAAGTCTCGTTCCGCGTCAATGAATGAAATAATTACTTTTAATCCGACTCCACGCCTAACTGCTCGCATAGTACTTACTTGTGAGTTTCAGTGTTGCATGCGTAATTCCACGATGAATGATACGGGTTTCTGCGTTCAGAATGAATTAGCCTTCAACCACAACAACCAACAACATATGGCTCAAAGCCTCGCATATGCCTCATGTCTCATGTACGCTGCAACTGTAACGTAGTTGAATTTTATCAATACATTCCTAAGTTAAAAGCTGCGGCGGTGGCAGTGAATGTCAAAATCTGCAACCAGCAGTAGCAACAACAACGCCAAATATGTGCAAAACTAATCTTGTTAGCTATCCGTCGATAAAGCGAGGGTCTCAGCACTGTTTCTCACAAAGCCAGAGGCGTTCCCCGATTTATTGCTTGAGTACTCACAAATAATGGACACACTTTCATATTAAAGCTACAACCTGCTTGAGCATGGACTGAAATTCTTAGAATTCCATTTGCTTTCACAAAATGGACGCCTCTTTAACATGAAACTCACTTTCAGTACCAAACTGCGACGACATTGCTAACTTTATACAAAACCCATAAAACAAGTAGCCCCATTCAATACTTCCTGCATCCAGGAACAGCATTTGCACTTGCCTTGTTGATTTATTCATTTGCTGGGCGTTGTCTTTAGTAAGCGGAGATTTTAGGATTTACGAATTCACGGTTAGTGGATTGTGGAGTGCTTGCTCATATTTTCCTTGCTAGTGTTTAGCCCAGGAAGTCTGAAACCGCAACAGTGTCGGTGCGTACTAGATAATTAATAAGGGAAAGACCTGCGTATGCCTGAGGACATGGCAATGGCAATAGCAAAGCAATGTTAAACCTTTCATGTTTCTCTTCCGTTTGTTTCGCCGGAAGAATAAAAGTAATGAAATTAACTACCACGGTGTGGAGGAATGGAACAGCGGCAGAACGGAACTTGTCCTTGCCCCGCACTGCACTGACTACTAATCCTGACACCACATTTTGGTAAGTCTAAGCTATAATTTGAACAACTCCGCTCATGTATCTCTTCATTGTGTAGCACTATTGTGCAGCTTTCACCTTAATCTGAGAAAATTTACACGACGAGTAGCCACTTGTGCTGTAATGCTGTACTTTCGTGGGTGAATTCGTTCTGTGAATGACAACAGAAGAAACGAGAGAAAGTGCCTTTTCTGATTACAGAGAACAAGTGCAAGAGAAAATTGTGGCAACCACAATCGCAAGGTTCTTGTGAATTACTTTCATGCTCTCTTCGTTGCCTGCCAGCTTGCCTTGTACCTTCACAAGTTCATGTTCTTACTTGTTCTTGTATGTATTTCGCTTGTGCTCTACCCGAACATCATGAATCCATTAGAATTAGCAAACTTTGCTACTTTGCCGAATGCTTTCTAATCACATTAGGACCCAGAAATAGTTTCACCTGTCCCTTTCTTTGATGTTTTGTCCCCCATTCGCTGCAGCTGCTACCGTTGCTCGTGCCTTCGGAAGATTTTGTCAACACGCAACTCGTACGTACGACACACGAGATTAAATGAAATTAACTTCGTACTTTACTTTGTTCAGTGCTTTACATTTTGCGTCGAAACCACACTGCGCTCAGAAACTTATTAATTTAGACATGCGAGGGAGTGACAATGGGAGTGTAGATGTGCAAATGGAATACATTAACCACAATGAATCCTTGAACTGTTTGCATAAACCAAATATTTACTCTGCGACTCGCACCTGACAACGACCAAGTTGATCTCGTCACTGTCTTCGTATTCAATTATTCACTCAACACGACTGACATTTCTGTCATAATACGCCCGAGCGTTAGCTTATGAGATTTCTTTGAGCACTGGCACGAAAAAGTTTTTCACGCTCCCGCACAGAGTCAAGCACGAATGAAACTTTTTCCATTTGACAAAGGGAATGGCTAGGAATTGAAATATTGATAATGAAAGACCGGCGCTGAGCAAGAAGAAAGTGCTGGAATTGAGGGTTGTGGGTCGTCGCATCGTCGTGCAAAATAGCATTATTATTTCCGAGCCTTTACGTTTGCGTTTCTTTCGCATGACTAAAAGAAAAGTTTTTTCTACACTTTCAAAAGATTATTCCGTAATGCACGTGTATAATCTCCCCAATCCATTATTTCACGCTGCGCCGTGAGCCCAACAAAAGCCCTAAGTGAAGGCTGGGAAATTGGTTTGGTTTGCTAAAGCAAGTGGAAGTAATCTCTTGAATTTTAATTAGACACAAGGCGCATGAAACAACACATGGATTGAGCTCAAGGAAGACTTCAGCAGCAGCACCAGGAACAGAAGTGGCGCGTGCGAGTAATCTTAAACTAATTAAGGTTTTAAAAATGTGGATCGCATGAGTTATGAGCAGTGATGCGCTTCATGGATACTCGATAAACGTAAAGAAAGAAGCTCAAGCCTGTGCTTTCAACATCGGCCTTCATGGGCAAATATTGTGAAGGCGCAAAAAGTGACCCTGTTTGTCATCGCCTGATTTCACATCTATAAAGCTAAGATGCGAATGGTATCAACAGAATTGAATTTAATGAACACAAGCCTTGCATTACGGAAATGGAGCATTCAGAGCTAAATCAATGAACCTGAAAGGGATCCATCCATCGACCTTCTTACTCTTTCTGTAATTTAAAGCGAAGTTAATCTTCGTAATAGGTTTACTGTCTTCACACGAAATGCTGATGACATTGACATGTTGCTGTGCACACTGCCCGGCACGGTGGGAAAGTTAATCTCATTTTCGACTCAAGCCAACGTGTAAAAGCCTTGCGACTACTTTCGTGTTCCGTGCTGATTTGGACTTTGGACTTGTGAAAAATGAAGATTGGGATCCGGTGGTAATAAGTTCTGAATGAGATAAATTCCTGCACGAAAGAGAACAGCCAGGAGGAGCCGATTAACAAAAAAAGAGAAGGAGAAGCCGACGTTACTGTAACGGAAACCAGAAATGAAATATATTTTGCTTCGAACAGTGCAGCAGTGGTAAAGCTGGGTCGCATCAGACCGTTCGCCTCTTGAGCAGGGAGAAAGCAAAACGACACGCCACAGCCACGCGACTGGGATGCAGAAAGCGTTGTAAAATAAATGTTACCGATGGGTCCCATGTATCAACCTTTGGTTGTTGCATGTTTCTCGCTGCTTGCCAGCGTGCCGGCTGCCGGCTGTTTCGAAATACTTTTTAACAGGTATTTAGCCTCCGAGCGCATCTTCTCTTTGCTGTAGGCAGCCATGCAACAGCATACATCGAGTCATGTCACGTTCTCTCTTTGTTCAATCTCGTGGCAAAAGTTTCACGATTCTCATAATAAGAAAACACGAAGAATCTTGTTTTCTTTGCGTTGGATTGCAGCTGAATCCACAGACTGTGCACATCTAAGAACGGAATTGTCTCATGAAAAAAAGTTGGTACTGGGATCCCGAATGAAGAAGAGGACATGTGGGAAATACAGCAGCAAAGCACCGTGTGGTCAGAGCCACTATAGGAAGCATTATTCTTTTCTCCGATATTTATTTTACAACAAAACATAACTTAAAATTATGTGCGTGGTGCGTGGAGAATTGGCTGCGGAACCACTCGAGTGAAATGTTCATTATTACTTGGGATTGGCGTCTCGCTCGCAGTCGCGAGGAGCAACAAGCCGTATCATCGACTCGGATGACTGGAGGCAATCAACAAGAAATTACATGAGTTAGCAATGCAAATGCGATGCAATTCCACTTCATCGAAACTTCACAAAGTACGTGAAACGCGCCACGCTGTAGAAAGGAAAGTAAATATAAAATTCAAATCCCAAATTCTTCAGTTTATTTAAGAAACGAACAGTGCTCTCGCCTCCTGCTCACATTAAGCTACGTTGCGACAACTAAAGCGCAGCTGGAGAAAAGTAGAGAAAGTTCCAGGCATAATTTCAAGGCACATTCAAATCCCTGCTTGCATTGTGGGAGAAGAAATTTTGATGGAAGCGAACAGTCCGCGGACACTCTAAAGCAAAAGAAATTGAGAAAAATAGGCTCGAGTAGTTCATCTCGTATTTAAATGCAGCAAGTCTCGTTTACTTCTTCCGCACTGAGCTTTCGCATTGTCGCAGAGAAATCTTTGGTCATTCCACAGGAGATACGCAAATCTCGTGACCGGCTCTGTCTTTTACAACGCTCTGACTCAACTCGTCAGTTTCTTTCTCAGATCTCCTAAATAAATTGCAGGCACGGCTGCTACACTGCACAGAATTGTGAACTCAAAGAAAGTAGCCTCGCTTCTGTTTTTTATTTCATGAATTTGTCTAATGTACTCGAGAGACATCATAAAACAGCTTCTAACTGCGCTCGCACAGCTTACATGAGACTCGGACCGGCATTCGCTTACAAGAGCCACGGCGTGGCGAGGCGATGCCATGCGAATGATATTAAAATGTCTATTTTGCCCAACTAAATTGTGTCATTCATTGTGCTTTGCTGCTACCACTGAGCAGGCATTGAGAATTACATTAAACTGAGATTACATTTTATTAGCTCGTGCCTCGCCTCGTCGTTCTGCTTCATTGCGCGTTAGAAATACAAGGCAAGGAGTAATTTATTTCACAAATCACAATCACGAATCGCGGTCTCTTGTGACCGCGCCGTCGTGTAGCCGTTAACAAAACACAACACAATTGTTGCTGCTGTAATTGGCTTGCTATTGTCATTGCCAGATTGTAAATTCTTTAGACTGCAGGATTCGAAATTCATGCAGCAAGGTTTTGTAAGTTCTTTCTTCGGTTTTGACCCATGTTTGATATTCTAACCCGTTCATGGATTTCACCCATTTTTCATACTGGTATCCAGCTTAGTTCATGAACTGGCAGCTAGCATGCTAAAATGATATTCAGCCGGAGAAACTACGAAAATGAGGACACGCACGCAATATGCGATTCATTCGCATTCACGGATTCCTGCTGTGAATTGTTTCTAAATTTATTACGGTTCAATATTAACTCCAGCAATGATTTTGTCATTGTTGGTGAAAGCAAGTCTTCAATGATTTTGAACCAGAATTAATAACGCAAACGTTAGTCTGCGCTGAAAAAAGTTCGCCATGTTGTTGCCACAATCAAATACGAAAGGCGAGAATGCTTGTCGCCTGAAAAATAATTTTAGACATATCACGCTGTTGAAGGAGTTTGCTTTGCCTTAATTTCTTTCTGCTTTCCATACCAGAATATAAAATTGGTTTGAACAAACGCCGGGCATTTTAGAATTTATGCAGGTGCATTACCGAATGTAAAATGCAGGGAGGAGGTAATGGATTCCGAATATTCAATGTTATACTTATTGATTTTGTGCTGGAAACTTTGTAAAACACTCAAATATTCAATGAGATGTCATAAAGCGGATCGTAAAGAGATCGCAGGCACAGACATTCACCAGACAGAACGACTCTGGTAATAAGACAAGCATGCGACTGGTCCTGTGCATAATTTAGTCTCTTTGCTGCATCCTACACAACCCTAACCGTCAGGTATCTTGTGGTTGTAAGTTTACTAACAAATGCTTGCAAAATAGGTTTCGGAATTTGGTCTTCCTGAGCGCATGTGACTCTTAGAAAATCAACCGTCTTTGTGCCAATTGCAAATTGAAGTTGAGAATACAGAATTGGTCATTAGAATTGACTTCCTTCCTGAATGGCCTTCGCACTCATTTTGGCTTGGTGACTGCTTTCTGTGTAGTTCGGAGACAAATTCTTGGCAAGCCGGGGCCATTTATTCTGTAACTCAAGATTACAGGATCAGGGAAATGATGGTGGTGTGGTCTACTAACGATTGCGCATACAATACCCAATATAATGACAGAAACAATACTTTAACCATCCCATTACCACAAATTGAGAAATATGCTGCGCTATTAAATAAATGTTTCCGTGCAAATTGACCCGTTCAGTAACAGAAAGTAAGAGCTGACTGTCGTCAACTGCGTACAAGTTCCTGCGATGAAACAAACAGAACAAAAGCTGAGTGCTGACAACGCCTATGAGATGACTTTTGGCAAACACATCCAGCCTTTACTCTGCTCTCATGATCCAGTTTCAGTTGCGTGCCAGCCTAGGCTGGCTCGCAGAGAAAACTTCTCACTTTGCCTTGAAGTCGACTTGTACCACTTCATCATAGGAACTGATACATCGAACTCCCTATCCAGTATTCCAGTATCAAGTTTCCAGTCATGCAAATATTGAACCAAGTAACTTTCCAGCGGCTCATATTTTATCACGAGTACAAGACAGCGAGATGATGAGGTTGGGTGAGGAACCAAACTGATATGTGCAACTTATCTCAACTCAACAGCAATACATGGCTGGTATAAAGACGCTCGACATTACTATGTGACACGTTTCTTCAATATTCCGACTCCAAATGAACCTCAGCTGCACGTGCAAGTGTCTGACAATGACAAGCCCCAAAATTTAATTCTGCGTCAGCAGTAAAATTCTTGCACTAGCTTCCAGCGTCGCATGTGCAATTGTCGAAATATGAGATTCACACTAACACGCAATAAAATATGAGATAAGTACGATGCAGCATGTAACCGGACCGTAAAAGGCAGTGCGGTACTATTGTCCCAATCGAGTCGAAGCGCATCGCACGGGGCACGGGAAAGGAAAGAGTTTTTGTCTCTTTCCGCACAGATCAAATTAAACGGGGAAGCGGCAAGAGAAATTGGAAATGTGTCCATTGGGTGCAATGTATCAACCCTGGAATTTAATCAGTCTACTTAATAGTACCCAATGCGGTCCCATTGCTTCTATTGTAGAACGCTACCATTGCCATCGTCGTGTGAAATCTCGCGAGATAACAAGAATTTGAGGTGAATCTTTCACCTGGTTGGCTGACTCGGAAGTGATACCAAAACTTTTACTAGAAAGATGGAAAAAAGTCACTCCCCGGTTAATTAAACTGCGTCTTCTTGCAGGTTGTACTGTAATAGTCAACACGAATCCTTCCTGATTGTAATTAGGCTTCGAGATTCATTGCCGGAAGGGTAATTTACATAGGAATATTTTGGTCTCATGGAATTGGGGACTGAGGATTGTGAATCCGCCTTATAAACTACAAATGAGAGGATGCTACCTAATTTAAATTACGCCTGTTGTTGTGCAGGCTATAAATCTAATTTAGACTGTCATCTCCTACTGCTATTGCGCACTCTGATGATAAGATGGGTTGCATGAGCAAAATGCAAAAGTAAATGTAAGCTTATCCCTTTCTCCATTGCATTATGTTAACAGAGGAAGAAATGAACTCGAGCTTCCTTTCTGCTCGTATTAAATTTCTCTCTTCGCATGAGCCGTACGAAATGTTCAATTTAATCCAATTGTGAATGTAACAACAAACCTAAAAGTAAAAGCACACGGAACAAGAACTACCGTTTCCTATTATTGCATATTTACTTGCTTTCAATTCCATTTCCAGAAATATCCCAGAGTGCTTGGAAACCTTTTATGAGCTTGCATTCAACGCTGTAAACTGCATGCGCGTGTTTTTGTTGATGGAGAATCAATCGAAGTGTATTTACATTTTATTATTATCTTGGCTCAGAATCGTGCAACTTCAGAAATGCAAATGCAAATAATGTTCCAAGTCCCGAAGTCTCAACTCCTTTCATCTTATGATTCAATACTCTTTGTAAATATAGTGTCCTTTTCCAATTTACAATTATTTCCTGAAAGAAAGCACCCGGCAAAATGCTTGGCGACCTATTTTGCAGTTGTATGAGACAAGAGTCATTCCATTTCATCATAATTCGTCAACAAGGGTTGTGATTTTTCAATTTTTCGCCATCGTTAACTAATTCCAAATCAAAGGAAATAATTTTCCTTGCTGAGGAATTTCAGATCTCAAATAACCACAAATAATTTGAACCACAACTACGAAATTGGACGTCCCCAATCCGCACCGCATCTGCCCAAATGGAGTTAGTCCTTCCACTTTTCTTTTGCAAGTTTCTTGAGTTAGCCACAGCTTGGCTGATCGTCAATAAATTGACTAGGTATCAATGTGAACCAGAGTAAATACTTAGCAAATTTACTTACCTTCGAAGAACTTGGACTAACTCGTATGGTGTTCGAATGAGTGAACCAGCGAAGAGTATTGAAGATGGACCAAGGAGCCAGTCCCAGAATGTTGAACAGCACTCTCCGGTTTCCATTCACTAACTGACTCCAAAATCCGCATTCACGATCCTTTTCTCTTCAGAACGGTCTGCATCTAATGCGGCTCCAACAGCCGAGGCTCATACAAGAGAAAGTTGATTCTGCTTTACTTTTTCCTCTAACGCTGCATGCTTTCGCATTGCGAATTCTCTTTCCAGAACTCAGTTTCAGCTTCAGATGAGACCATTTTCTTGCTGCTGCAGCAGTGTCAGCCTTCTATGCCCGTTCGTGTTCCAAGTAGGATTTTCTTCCACTTAAATTCACATCTCTTCAACTACCAACGCTAACACCAAAGCGTTGAACAAACTCGAGCAGCCCCGTGTTTCTTTCTCGAAGTGTCTTCTTTTATTTGAGAGCTTTTGTGTTCCTGTCCTTTCACCTTTCCAACTTTCTTGTGCTCGAATATTGAACGAACAAGAGGAGCTTGAAAACTTCATTAATCTAACTTGGAAAGTTTTGCGTTTCATGAGCTCAACTTCAATTTCAATCGAATAACTGTGCCACGTGACAATAACATGATTGTTCAAAGTGCTAATGCTAATGCTTCCCAATTGTCAAGTCCATTCACACACTTTTCGACAGCAGTTTCTGGACAAAAATTGAATGCTACGTTTAAAATGAATACGATTTTTCTTATTTCAGGGCAATGCGTAGTACTACAATCATGATGATAACCACAATAACTGCGAGTCCTCCAATTAATATGAATTTCTTCTTCTGGACAGACTTCTGGACCTCTCTCGCCTTTTTTAACTCTTTGCCAGCCACTTCGACCCAATCCCGCGCCGAAGCAACCTTGCTTTCGATTCTGTCGACGTGCTCGCCTTGCACCTCGACGAGTATAGACATTTCGATAAACAAGTCATGCAGCTCAATGATAGATTGCTCAAGCTTCAAAATGTCTGCGTGTCGCTGTTCAATATCTGCCATCATTTGTTTCGTCACAGCTGGTTCGGAAATTATGCCCCGCGCGAATATGTTCCAGGATTCAGGGTCATCCATCAGCTTCTCAATATCCTCGTCATTTGTAATGCTGTGGCGGCCCACCACGCCCAGCTGACGCTTCATTTTCTCCTTCAGTCGGTCTTGATAGTCGGCCTGTGAAGTCAAGTACGTGTTAATGGAGTCCGTGAATCGGGCAAGCAGAACAGAGTGTTGAGTCTTCTTTATGCGGTGCTGAGAGCTGCCCATCAACGCTTCCTGAGCCTCGTAGTGCCCTCCATGCGCTTCTGAAGCCTCTTCAGCCTCTCTTAAAATTTCGTCTTCAATATGCTTCAACTTTGATTTTATTGCTTTCGTGCTGATCTTAATTCCTGACATGAGAGAATCCAGTTCTTTGTGTGCAGGTTCATGCGTCGGGTTTGGAGACGCCAAAATTTCGCTGTGCTTTAATTTTACGGATTCCACGTCTTCTTCCAGTTCCCTCAAGGCATTTCGTATTTGTTCCACTTGCTTCAAGTAACGAGTAAGCCCATTAACGCTGCTTTCTTCTTCATCCAACTCCACCACATGCGATTCGTCACACAATGATGGTAGTGAGTGAGTAAGGGCCTGAGTCTGGGGTCGGAATTGATATGAGGTTGTAGCACGAGAACCCAGAATTCGTTGCACTTGTCGAAGGGACATAAGCCTATCTCTCGCCATTCTGGTGAGCACAATTTAGATTCGCAAGATCTAAGATTCAATTACAAAATCGTTCGGACAATTCTTATTCTGAAAAGGTGTCAGTCAAAATTGATGTACTAAAGTGTTACTAAAGTGTAAAATTCATAAAACAATTGCATTAATGACGCACTTCCTGAATTCTAAGATTTCAGTAGGAAACTTCGAAGTGCATACCGTAAAGTAAGATTTACTAACCTATGGTCAAAATAGAAGCCCATGAGCTTCTATTACTGTTGAAAACACTAAAATCTTGTCTTCGAAACAATACTAGTCCATGGTCAATATAGAAGCCCATGGGCTAAACATGGAAAAGCTAAACACGAGCGGGGAAATTGCGTAGTAGTTTGTATAATAAGCTTTGGTAACCTAAAATCCTGACATTCAGTGTGACAAGCCCTTCAAAGCCAAGATTGGAGAATTGTACAAGGAATGGCTTGCTAATTGCTATTGAGGAAAGATTCCACCTTAAATTGTCTAAACCGGGTGACACCTTAGGAAATGTATACACGAAGTCATCCTCATTGGAAGTTGCGCCTGGATAATAACCTGAAACTGAATACCGCGAAAACTATTAGTTTTGCCAGACGTATGGTACAACGAATGACTTGAGTGGGACTAAGGACTCTGATACTCTCTGTCCGTCCCGGGAATGACGGGAAGCCTGCAAGGAAGGTCTCGAATTGTTGAAGAATTAGGGACATCTTGAAGAAATAAAGAATGTCCAAGAAGTCCAGAAACAACTTTTGTGTTACGCCAGATTTTTTATTTAAAGCCTGAAGCCAAAGAGGTAGTACTAATGAGAAACATAATGTATTGTAGTTTTACAAAAATCAACCCGCTATTTATGTATGTCGGAGCAATGGTAATTTGTGTTTGAAACAATAAAAGCCCTTAGGGCTATATTATGACCTGAGCGTGCCAAAACTTCGGGTTCGAAACAATACAAGACCAGGGCTTATAAATCTTACTTTACGGTAGTCTGTGTCTCAGCTATTTTACGCCATGACAGGAAACTCTGACTCTCAGCATTGAAGAATAATACTGTGCACACTTTCCTCTAAAAGTAAAATCGTGTTTGGGACAAAACAACTTGTATTCCATATTCACCTGTTGTGGTCATCAATAAAAGCCACAAAGAACGAAGCGCTTAACAGTTATAATGGTATTAACCTGAGATGGTTTTGTTCCCGTTCCCGTAAAAGCTTCGATACCTTTCAATTAAGTAAAGTATGCTGCTTCGTTGATCGTACAGATCACTGAGCTCCTTAATCATAAAGATCAAACACGGCTCGGGTCCGAAGCGTGTAGGCAATCATCAAAAGGCAGAGTTGAGGATCACTCGAGTTCAATTAAGGTTTCACAAGTTCGCGACAGTCTTTTGTCTCAAGCGACTGACATCAGAGCGCACCAGGACACGCTCAAGCAATTAAAGTGGGTATTTTAATTGGAAAGGCACTCAAGAAGTACGGTTAATACGGAAGTACGGTGGTGCGGTTAATTACAAAGAGGTTGCATTGTTCAACATTGTCAAAAGTCAACAAAGTATCGAAAGTGGTTCGAATATCTTAGAAGCATTTATCCACATCATAATTAAATGAGGAATCTTAATACAGTTTCATTAAGCTTCTTACATGAGGAGATATGAAGTCTTTTCTGAAGAAATCTTCCGGCGTCAACGGCGATAGAAGAATATAATTTGAGCTCTTCTTGCTTCTTTTTTACTACACGTCCCACGTCCATGCCCGAGTTCAGTCAATCTAACTGCTGCTTTCATAAATCATATTTATTGTGTTTGGTGCAAAGTTAATAATGCTTTTTCTTGTTGCGGTCGTCTATGTCGTGGTTGTCGACGCCAAGCGACCGTGCTTTGTTACTTGTTTGCTGAGTTGTAGCATTATTAGTCCAAAACGGAAGACATTAAAATCGTACCACCGTCACTATCACCTGAAAAGATATGCAAATGAATTAAAATCTTACTCTATCAATTCGTCATTGTTAACGTTGCATGTAATTGCGTATAATAGTGTTGAGACAAAATGCAAGGCTGTACCGTTGGTCAGTTTTGTTTCATTGTCAAGGGAAGCGCAATGAGTGAGGCAGAAGCAAGCAAATAACAAAATCAACATCAAGGCATCGGTTCAGGCCAGTTTACAGTCTAACATTTTAGTGATTCTTTTTCTTGCCAAATTGCTGTCCACATTTATCATCATGTCCAGCATTAGTCTCAATGAGTCGCGAACTGAAACTAAAATTAGTGTCGAAAATGATGGAAACCACCACGACCGCGAATTAACAAGTGACGGCTATTTCGGTCGGTGGTTCATGTCAACCAAAGTCGCAGATCAATTGGAAGCTGACTTGAGAACAGTTAAAGCAGGTAATAACAGCACAGGACAAGGAAATCATCCCGGTCCAGGTCCCTCGAGTAAGATTAATTTTGCACTTCTGTTATACGTACAAGGTTATGGCAATCGATTACTGCACAATTTAATGGGCAAGTTTCTGCAGAGCAGCCCAAGGATTAAGTCATACTACCCCAACACCAAATTAACTGAACTTTTGGCTGAGGTCAAAATTGACAAAAAAATTTCGGCTGATGACTGTGAACAGAATCCATCAAACTTGCCCGAGGAAAATGGGAGTCCAGACGCGCCGAGTAATGGCAATGTATCAGTGCCAACTCGAGCGGGACCGGGTGAAGTCAAAATGGCGACTTTTCGCAGGAGTCGCCGAATGCTCACTCTATCAACTACATCATTGTTCACGCCGAGCATGGTGTTGGCATCAGGAAATGGCAGACCACCACTGTCGGTAAGCTTTTAAACGCATGCATGCATTTAGCAAGCACAACTTAGCGCCAGCATAGTCTCGTCACTCGTAGAGCTTATCTTATTATTCAGTTAATCCTAGCTATTCAACAGGATTAAAGAGTCGAAGTAACAATCCGGAATAAATTCGAACTAAACTTTGCCAATAAACTTGCCAAAATTCGCAAGGATGCAAAATCGAGTTAAAGCTTACAGCTGCCGTTGCACTAAAGTTGTAGCCGTCGCATCAGTAATTTCACGTGTAAAAGTGTAAAATACATGCTTGCAGTTTATTACTTGCATTTGCCTTATTAGCAAAGATAGCACAGATTTGCCTTATGACCAACCCACTGACTGGGTGGATTGGTCATGATGGTCCATAAAAATGTGAAATGCATGCGCGTCACAAGCTTAAGAATATGACCTGAACAAGTGAACGTGCAGCGCAAGTGCAAGGCGTAATTTGAAACATTGATCCAGATGTGGCCGAGCAAAAAGGACACACTTTTCAATACAGATTGAGATCAACTCCATTCGTCAGCATATGCATGCATTTTCTAAGGCGAGTGACAGACTTAAGTGGAATTGCATTTTCCTATTCGCTCAGATCAAACTCAGAATAAGCATTCATACAAAGCCAGAGCCGAGACATGAACAACATAAAAAGTGTCAGATTGCAATTTTGATAAAGGTGATGTATTGTGCTCTTTCAACTTTTAACATCGAATTATCAAAGTACAAGGAGCGCATCAGCTCAACACACAACAGCACAATTCAGAATAATTGCCGCGAATTAAAAGTCAATTTGTACGTGCTAATGAATTTGAGCTCGCTTCATTACATTCTGCAACCTACACGTTCAACAATAATGTGAGATTCCGGTTTTAGTGTACAGAAACATGGCAAGGCGTACAAGTAGCACTCTTCTGAAATATTCTGATGCCATCCTCTTCTCGCAAATATGAGTTTGTTTACGACGGGTTTAGGCGAGTGATGATACATTTGAATTTGATTGAGGCTTCTTCGAATGAATTTTGTTATTTTCTACGGATTCAAATGTGAACTGCGGATTTCATTACTCGAGACTCAAAGCCTTTATGCATCTGCTGCTTTGTGAGAGTTGTTTTGTGTTGGGTTTGCATGCATGCATCAACGATAATGATATTATGATGAAATTATCCTAATAATCCTCGAACGAGCACGGAGAATGGCCAATGGCCAGTTAATTCGGTGAACGCGGATGATTTCATTCTACGCATTACAGAAATATTGTGTTTACATTATTTACTGACACACGGCGAATAATAACTGACAAGGTTAACACGCAATACGAATTATCATCAGCGCACCACATCGTATCGTATCAACGCTACCTTTCCTACTTAAATTCGGGCATAAACGGTTTCGGTTTAACGTACGTACATAATAGCTAGTACATTTGGTCTTTAATTTGATCCACGTGTGCTCACAAAGTTGCATTGTTACTTGTTTCATTTTTTGCTATTTATCTCCGGAGGAGTTACATTTCAATTGGTATACCTCGTAGTAATAAGAATATGAAGGCAATCCAATTTCAAGTCGTAGGTGTCAAGAAGTCAATCAAGCCTTGCTCTTGCCCCCAGGTAAATTAAATTAATTCTCTCTCTGGCTTATGTAATTCAGTAATTCTCCTTGCTTATAAGTGCAAATATAAATATGAAAGACCTTCACATTTTCATAAACTCAAGACGCTTACGCTCTTGTCTGAGTTGTCTGTTCAGCTTAACAAGCTTGCTTAAACAATCTCAATCTCAAATTAGCTCATCATTCTGTTGCATGATGATGCATCTCCATCAGGCATCTTGAGAGTTTATTTTTACAACACGAAATCAAGTCAAGCCTTCCTACTCTGTGGTCGTATGAAATATTTTGACATCTCGATTCACTTGCGAACTGCAGGGCGAAGAATGAATTGTTCGTGTTCGTGTAATTGGCAGGATAATGTAATGCCGAGCTGCCTCCGCCCAGAGCAAAATGCATTTTCAATTTCTCATCGTTAAATTACGTTCATCATGTGGCAGGGAGACAATAAATATTTTGAGTTCGGTAACTCGGATCTTCAAATGTGAGAAACGCTCTAGCTACAAGGTGCTTGTGTTTTTCTAGAGCGCATGCGCGCTTATCGAATGTCGACAGCCACACTCGCATTGATTCGTCCTTCCGCTTACAAAACGCCGAAATGTCGTAAAATGAATTCGAATTCGAGTAGTACAGCTTCATATTCTTCATATTCATATAAGTTGGGCTTCTCGATGAGGATTTTTTTCACAAGCAAGATCGTAAACCGAAGTTCACACTTCACACTTGTGAAATCCTGAGTCCCAAATCTGGACTGATTTCAAATTATTTTTAACTGCATCGTTGGTCTTAGGCAGTTGTGAATCGTGCAAAATAGCAAAGCGTGATGAACCACATTAAGAAGGATGGGCACAAGATTTTATATTCATGATTTTTAAATCTGAGCATTAAACGCAGTGCAGAATGGGACTGCATCGTACGAAAGATGGCTAGAAGGAAAATCAGCTGCACATGCGGGATAATCATCGCCTGTTTTAAATCTTGTTATAAAATGTGCTAGACTCAGATTCATGTAGGTGCCTAAAATAACTTTCGCTTTTTCTTGAAGATTCTTTAGCCTTCGCGTACTCGTCGCATGAGTCAATACATTAATGTGGAAGTTAACCCTTTTGTACGTTAAACTGTCATAAAATGAGACGGCGAATTGCTTTGCGGCAGTTTATCGCAATTCGAGATGCGAGTGTAAAAATCGAAAGTGTGAATTTATTTTGACATGCTTCATTTAGCCCAAAGCACAGCCTTCTTATGAGCATTGTGAAACAATCGGTGTCCTTATACCCACACCGTAGGATATCCCTATTACAACTCCTTTCGAGTAAAATTAACAACAAGCAATTCATGAGATTGTGGACTTCTTGTTTGCTGATCACCTCACTCAACTTGCAGGCTCAATGCCTTAAGCACCCAAGACGCAAATTCACTAATTCACCTTTGCTAAACGCTGAATGTCTTGTTCGGATGTTGTCACTCATGCTAAAGCTCATCTCATAACCCATTAACCACGCAACAAGCCTTTGCTTTGTGCGGACGAATGATTTTGTCTCTTTTCCTCATAGAGCAAGAATCCTGCACTTAAACGATTGTATGAAAAAATACAAGAATCAAGCACATCAGTCCAACAATGTGCTGCGACTTTTGTACGTATGGAAGATCAGCCTCGCCGAAGGATCTCTGCTCTTCGTCGCTCACTGGTTTGGCTTAAAAGGAAAATTACATACATACACAAAAAATTATACGCACATGCTATATTTATTATGAGCCATGTAATCATCATCATCATCATCCTCTTCGACTTGCGAGCCGCGGCTGGCTGGCTGCTATCGTTCGTACACTTCGCCGTGCTTATAATCACCGTCATGATCAAAAATTATTTATTCATACACGCTCGACTCGTTCATTCGATCTCATCTAGTCAAGGAGTCAAGTTACCTTCTTGAACGGTGCCGTGGTGCAGTGTAGTGCAGAGCATTCGAATCAATTCAATACTTACACAAAGTATCAGTGATCAAGTGAACAATGCACGCTAAAAATGAAAAACTGCGTAGGATTAAGAAGTGAAACTGAATGGAAAGAAAAGTGTAAGTAAACCTCATTCTATACCCTGAGTTAATTAGTCTCTTTTTAGAGACTCTGAGATTCATATTCTTGTTCACGATGAATACGTCGTGTGAAGCGTGGCTCACGGGAAATTTCAGCATGCACAGTGCACGGGAGTACGAATGATACCAAAACAAATTCAATGAAAGTGGAAATGCAGCGTGAATGTAGATTAGGCATTGAGGTTTTAAATATCAATGACAGATTAAATTTTTAAAGGTGGGCTTACGCGAATGACGAATTTGCGGATTTAGATATAATTGAGCGTTATCAGTTTCGCCACGCAAATTTATAGAGTGAGTCAGAGAGTCTCTGTGAATGAATGAAGAATTACAAACAAAATGTGCTCGCGCAGACTCCTGACTCAAATTAAAGCACATGAGATCCGAAGTTTAAAAATTGAAGCAGCGTATCGTAAATATTTTGCTCATTCCTTCCGTATTTTGTGTCCATTTGAGCTCCCGTATTGCACGAATGATGCAAAACTTGATTTTGATGCACACGTGTTAAACTGTTCAGTGTTGACCATGGTCATTTCATTGCACATACAACGCTGAGACTCTTTCCACAGTGTGTCGAATTTATTCGATTTGAATACCAAAGCTATTAAACGCCACCAGTTGCAAAGACTTGCATCAGCTTACGCAAGCACTGTGTGCATAAACGCTAACAAGGTTGGCTATTAAATTCGTTGCGGTTATTAAAAGGCTCTTCAATTGGTATCGGAACACAGTTTTTTGTTCCACTATTCCACTTTAATCCTGCGTCTGATCTGAGTCTAGCCTAACCAAGCGTGACGCGTCTGTCAGGCCGAATTTGGATTGAGAGCATTTGCGTTTCTTGCGTGATCATCGGAGCGTAATAAAATAATCGCGTTATTAAATTCTTCAATTCTTGCCTTCGGCTAGCAATTTCACAGGCTGCAATAATTAAATTTGTGTGATCAAACTTGTATCTGAAAGGGCCGAGATTCCGTCAAAGAGCAGGTTCGAGCTCTCTCAGCTCGCCCTTGCCCGCCTCGTCTCATATTTGGCTCAGCATCTCGTTTATCTGTTACCAGATGCACTTGAGATGTGATTTACACATTTACAAGAGTCCGGTGTCAATAAATTAGATTTATGCCAAATAGTGTGAATAATTATTGCTGGCAGCTACGGACTTTGTTGAACAAGTGAATCCCATTCGGCTCTCGCGTAATTCGTGGGTGATCTGGTTTTTGTCGACTCGTAGAACGCATTCGGCTTTAAATGTACTTAAATGTCCAAACAGAGAAGGTTAGCAAACGGAGTCATTCTATGCAACGCAAGGTGCTTGGGTGTACTGGCATTATGTATGAGGTTGTGGGAGTAAAAAATGGCTGAGGACAGGACAACAGACGAAATTCGTGCATGGATTTAGGCGAGCGGACAATATTTAACCAATTTTTCATGCTGCAAGCTAATGCCATTGCCATTAAAGCCAACTTTGGAGGTCGTACGTGACAGATGACAGACCTTTACCGAATCGAGTTGCTCGGCACGCAGTGTTGCTCGGGTCTTTCCATCTAAATCCATGTCCAGCCACATTGAATGTGAGTGTAACTTTAGGTTGAGAATCACAAGTAAAGCTCGAAACTCTCCCTTTCATGTGAACAATGTGAAGTGAACCCGCTACTGTGTCTAATTATCCGACTAAATGCAAAATAGTCTCACAATATTATTGTCATTGCTAAACTGCTAAATTATTCATGATCGTTGGAGCTTTAATGCATTGATTTACCGTAGAAATCCCATCCAGGCCTGATAAATGAGTTGTAAGACATCAACTTGCTTTTTAGCTAGTGCTTTATGTCTCATTCTAGCATGAATGAATCGGGGCGGAAGTTTGTACCCAAATTTATGGGTTTCATTTTGCAAAAGTTCGGGTAGAAGTTTCCTTCCTCACGTTTTTATCTTGTACTACTTGTACGCACGCACTGTTTGATAGGTTGAAAGAACTATAAGCATTTATTCTTACACAACATAAAAAGGAAGAAATATCAATTTCTAAAGTCAAGTATCACATTGGGATGATATGGCTGTTGCTAAATTGATCCGAATACAATAGACACAACTTGATAACCTTTAACTTCCTGGAAAAGCTATTTCGACGACTAGCGATGGCGGATTTAGAGCTCCCAAGGGAAGCGATCACCGCCATGTGAAACAATGAATCTTCACTATAGTAGGGATACCAACCGTGTAGGTGCTCGAGGTAAGCACGACAGTGTGAACCCCGGCAGTTCATTTAGCTGGATAACTGTTCGATCGTATATGATTCTTATTAGCAAAACAGCTATGCGACGGCGATCGCGATACGCAGTTTCTGAATATTAAACTCGATTAGTGCTCCACAAACACGGATTTGCACGCTCGAGCACGAGTCACGGTCGTATTACAATCTGTACGTACACGCTAAAATTTGAATACAATTGATTCTGAGTTGATGTCGAGAACACAGGACTGACACTACAAGCAAACAGCTTTCCATCAGCCATTGTTCACTTAACATAAAAGAACCTGATTAGAGCATGTAATGTCAAATTCATGAAAATCGAGAGTGTGCACATGCCTCGCGGAGTTTGGCAGCTTGGCAAAGTACACCGTGCTAGTGCCCCTGCGTTTATTATTGCACAAAACGGTACAACACCATTTTATTTATAAATTCCAACTCTGACTTGCAATTCCGTCCACCAACGCGTCGCGCATAGAAGAATGGAAACTATGTCTTTGGCCCGACCTTCTCTTCCGTCCGTCGATCTTTCTTTAGCAGGAGCGTGAATGTGAGTGTTGGTGCACTATTATTTTATTTCGCCCAAACTTTTTAACTCTGTATACAATGTTGCGATGCGTCGCTCACGCTCTATTCTCTAATGTGCTCAGTGCACAAGATTCTTCACCCATGATGAGCCATGATGATATACAAAGTTTAAAAATAACTTTCCTTTTGCTTCCGACTCGCATTTCGTATTTCCATTTCCATTGAACAGAATTTTTACATCATCTCTAAAATCTTCTCTGAAAAACGTTGAAACCTTTGAGTCCGAACTCCTCCGTGTGCACTGTGCAGGCGTGGATTCTACACGCTAGCAGACAAAGTCAACATTTTTCTAATGTACTTTGATTTTTCAGTACTGTTGTGCTGTGCTTTGCTGTGGAACTGGAATGAAAAGTGTAGTGAAGTCTAGAATGCATGTGGCCGTGGCGGTGTAGCATGGCGAGATTCTAGACTCGATAGAATCAAAGAACTCATACGAAAGAGTAAAAGACCAGAAGTGACATTATAAAATCGCGTCTCGCGTGTGAAAGTTGTTATAAACAATTTGTAATCTTTTGTATACATAATTATTCTCCACATGCATCATACTGGCTCGCATCACCGAACAGCGCATCCGATTTTCGGATTGAATTCTCATTCCTTCATTCTCCTAGCTCCTTCCTCTCCTTGAATTGCTCTATACGTGGAATTCTTCAGCGTAGGCATGCATATCCAGTTTGCCGTTACATCTTCTATAAGTTGGATTCGGTTCCAGTTGTTCAACTAAACTACACCGTCAGAAGACAAGACTTCTTTTTGGTGTCTACGTCAGTGCCAGTGCCAGTGTGCAATGTGAAAGTGAGCAAGACAAATGAATTCAGCCAACAACCAACTTCAACTTCTACCACAATCTTCTGCGTCTACGAAAAGTTTGAACGCGTTTAAGATTTCTTGATGTCAGTTAGTTGCAATTGCCATTAAGCGTAGAGTAACGCACGTTGCGTCGTGATACCTGAACCCCAGTCCGGAATAGAAGTGCCTGTGTAACAAAATCGACGTTTTCATCTGAGAAACTCATTTTTCTATGCAAGAAAGCAAAGTTTTGCGCAAAAAATGATAAAATTCGTCGCAAAAAAGTGAAACGGAGCCAAATATTAAGCGGAGATTATTCTCGAGTGGCAAAGTGACAAATGACTTTAATGCTTCTGCCTCAAGTTTTTCGTTCGAGGGACGCGGACTCGAGAGTGCCACTTAGTGTGATAATTCAATTCAAAAGTTCGGTTGAATCCGTCAGAAGAAACCCGAACTCTTTGCGGCCATTAAAATACACGGTGCGAAAACAAAACCGACCACTTTGAAACAAATTCATGTCATCAAACTCTTTTTAATGTCATTCGCGTTGCCTTTCGCCAGTGAAAAATGGAACCTCACAAGCCCTAATGAGTTGGAGTTATCGTCGTGTACGACAGCGCCGTAGAATTCAGCGTCTTCATCTTCATTCAGAACGAACAGAAAGTTATGAGTTCAGCGGGTGAGCAGCAAGACGTTGCTGAGTTAGCCCAAGCCATAAATTCGCACGCCGATGTTCTCTACGAATCGTGGAGAACGAGCAAAGACAATAATTTAGACAGGTCGCTCAGTGCCGGGCCACCGCCAGTAGCAATTATTCAGCAGGTGGAGAGACCGCTTTATGATATCATCGCTCTGAAGAGAATGGAAGACACCCTAGAACTGCTGGCTGACCCCAGCTTGACACCCAAATTGGAGCACTTGGTCTCCAATTTTGTGAGAAAAGATAAAGCGAAGCGCCAACACAATGCGCCGTCGCCGTCCCCTTCAAACGCCTCGAGTCGGAGAAGTTCCAGCCCCGTGAAAATGATACCCATCCAGAAGGAAAATGGAGTGATGATAAATGGGATCGGCCAGGGTCAAAATCCTAAGAAGCCTTTGCCAAAAAGCATTCTCGCCGCAGTGCAAAGATTCGAACCTTCTGAAGTGGCATCAGGGTCCCAATCAGACGGTTCCTTATCAGGAATTAAAACGAGCCATTCGTCCCCCACTGTCAATCTGCCTGGAATCGGTGCTATTTCGCGTGACGTTCTCCAGGGCGAATCCAGCCTGAGCAATCGCGTGTCGGAGAAAACGTACAGACTGAAATCTCCCATAAGAACGATTCTCAATAACCACCACAGCGAGGCACGCGACCCGAGCCCACAGCCTTTGCAACAAATTAGCTCGACAAATAACTTCTTTCATGAGCGTCAATTACGAAAGTCAAATAGCAATAGCTCAGTCAGCAGCGGCAATGGTAGTTCGCGAGAAATTCATATTCCCATTGAGAGGATTGATGAGAACGGTGCAAGATCTAAACTCGTAGAACGAAAGTCAAGCAGCCCAGCTCCTGACATCAGAAAACCGTCCAGGCATCAATTTAGTAATATCAAAGATGATTTGGAGCGAGAAGAGGAGAAATTAGTGAACGCGCTCAGAACTAGTCAGATTACGACACCCGGGAGTCCCGCACCACAGAGTCCGTCCTACTTACAAAACAGGTACAGCCCTGGCCCAAGCATTGAAAGTCATAACGTCGGGAGACAGTCGCCAATCCGAATACATCGAATTGAAGTTGATGGATCACCATATCACACTCACGCAGACGGTACCTCATCTAATCATATCATTATCGATACTAATGATGATAATGCATTAACGAACGGAAATAATGCTAATTCCCGAATTGCATTTGCGAAAGAGAGAATCCGCCATTGTCAAGAACATCCTCTGACCCAGCAACGACTCGAGCTTCAGAAACAGTTACCTTCGCCTTCAAGTTCATTAGCAGCTGCTATAGCAGTTCAGCAGGGAAAGATAAAGTTTCAGCCGTCCTCAACAAGTCACCACCAGCACCAGCCCCATTTTCCGCCGCATGAAGACAGCCATCAGCACCACCACCGAGTTGAGCATCAAGATTCACGAGAAAATGGTGCGGGCGCTGGAAGACAGAATTGGGTGTCAAACATGTTGAAGTTCGGGCCAGGTGGTTCCAGCAGTGTTGCGGAAAGGGTGCAGTTATTTGAAAAATATCCGGCACCTGCGCCTATGGGTAATCTCCGTTCGCAGTGCAGAGACGGCAGCTTGGAATACGTGCACTCCCCAAATTCCGATCACACTGGTGGTGGAAGGGTAATCAGCAGCAAGTGCCATCCTAATGATATCAAGCCCCTTTCAATTCACATCAAGGATCCGCGGCATCAAAATGAAGTGTACTACACCAGCCCTTCCTCTCCTGTCTCGATCCCTTCACCCTTGCCCTTGTCACCACCGCATTCTCCGCGAGAAATCACACACACAATAAGAACTAGTCCAGACTTAACGATGTCGGCGAATTCCTCGAGAAAGATGCATCCGGTCCAGACTGAAATTAAGTTACATAACAGCAATGCTGTTAAACCGACAAATCATAGCGTCAGTTATGCGCACGGTGATTCCATGCTCTCAGAAAACCCAGTGGTAGCTCCGTGGAGGCACAACACTGTCGCAACCGTTCAACACGATTTGACTCCGCAGAAACAGAACCAAGTAAAGGTTAAGAACTAAAACAGCTTTGAATTCTCATGACGTATAACTAAAATTTTCGAATCATTTGCGCGTTGCACTACTTGTCAAATCAGAAGATGCTTAACGCTAAAATGTGACTTGAGATTGAATTTTACTGGAATCTGTTCGCGCCTCTCACTACAACGTTTATCTTAAAGTTGAGGCTTGATTTAAATATTCTGAAGCATTTATTTTCCCGAGCGTACTAATTCTGATTTCAGGTCTATCAATTAACCTTTGCTTATGGCTACTTTGAATAAGTTGTTGTTTGCTGCTGTTGAAAAATTTGATCGTAATTACGTGCCTCATTTTTGTTCACAGCCTGACGCTCTCAGTCCGAAGAGTAAAAAGTTTGGCAGTCGAAGCACAGTGCCTTCAATAAGGCTAGCATTGAATTCTGAAAATATTGGTCTAATTGATGATGGAAATAACAACAAGCAATTCACGTTGCCAAGATTTTATTGGGCAGAAGGTAAACTTCCTCCAACTTCATATGTTAAAGAGGTCCTCACGAGAGCGCAGGAAGAATACAGCAAGCTAAGGGAAACTACACCTCAGGTCATGGAAGCAGAGTTTGGCCAAGTAAGTGCTATACTTTTTAATTTTACTCGAAGATTTCAAGTGAGAGATGACGCATGTAGGTGTTAGAAGTATTCGCGTACTCGTAATTACATCACCAATCGGTGACTTTGCCAATTTATTCGAAGTTGGTAGTCACCGTCAGTTTCTGCTTTATGTCAACGCTGAAATTACATTCCAAAATTAATCGTGATGGCGGTACATTCTCTTTTTCAGTACATCACCTCTCTTGGCATTCCCCTTTACTGGAAAAAACCATTTTGGCTGGCGCTTGGTCTGGCCCAAGACAGCAGCTTGGATTTTGAAACGTTCTTGAAGTTTTACCACCGCTTGGTCTCGGAGTGTCCGGATGATGCCTCAAGATTCATTAGGATATTGTGGACTCAGGCCAGGGTGGCGAAAACCAGTGTCAGCAACAATCAGTACAAAAATAATTTCCAATTCACTTCGAACGGAAGTCTGAAAAACGATCAGCTGAGGTTTAGCGATACCGACGAGCCACCAAAACTATCAAGCCTCGATATTGGCATGAGTGACTTCATTCCAATGATTCAGGATATCATCGATACTCATCCAGGTAAAGAGATTCACGCATTGCATGTAGGGCAACGAGAGAAATGCAATTCCTGCGAACTTAGATAATAATTTTTGACATTTTCTTGGCAAAATTTCTCTTATCTCATTCATTCAAGCGACACGTTTTTTAAAAATATTTTTTGAACGCAGTTCGGTTAGTCTGATTGATAGCACCATCTTAATAATAACACCTTCCTTGCTATTTCTTCTTTCAGGCCTTGGCTTCCTCCGAGAAGCTCCAGAATTTCACAGCAGATACGTAACCACCGTTGTATCAAGAATATTTTATATGGTACTAAATTAATGCGGCCACTTCAAAGATGCGACGTGCGATGAACTAAAGATACTAAAAGATTATTCCTTATTTCCAGGTTAATAGATCTTGGACTGGTCGTATAACGTTGCAAGAGCTGAGACGGTCGAACATTCTGCGCGTCATAAAACGTCTTGAAGAAGAGACTGATGTAAACAATATCACGGAGTATTTTTCATATGAACACTTCTATGTCATTTATTGCAAGTTTTGGGAGTTGGATAAGGACCATGATCTCTTGATAGATAAAACCGATTTGTCAGCACACAGTGAACACGGTGAGTTGTTGAGTTGGTGCGATAGTTTAATCTAGAAAGTAAACTGACTTGAATGTGGCCTCTTTTAGCATTATCCAGCCGAATAATCGACCGGATCTTCAGCGGCGCAGTTATTCGTGGTTGGGACATGACGTCAACAACCAAGTGTTCTACTGGAAAAATGACATACAGTGATTTCGTTTGGTTCCTTATATCTGAGGAAGATAAGAAAACTCCAACTGCGATTGGTATGTTAGGAACAACTCACGTTTCTCATCATGCAATGCACACCGTTTGATGAGAATCTCGAACTTCAATGCGTTTTATTAATGTTTTATAGAATACTGGTTCCGGTGTCTGGATATTGATGGAGATGGAATGTTAAGTCCTTACGAATTGCAGTTTTTTTACTCCGAGCAAGAGAAACGAATAGAGTGCTTAGGGATTGAACCATTAGACTTCTCCAACATTTACTGTCAAATCATTGACATGCTACGATGTTCCCCTACTGGTAAGAATAATACTGCGCTTTTATTTTGTTAGCATCGTAAAATTCAAGGTGATGACTACGTTTGGAACATCACGTTGTAGTGTCTTGCCTGGTGTTTGCTTTGCTTCGACGTAAAATTCGAACGAAAGAAGCCCTAGCCTGCTAAATCGAGGCTTTTTATTTTTGCGTTTTGCAGGAATTCGACTGAAAGACTTGAAGAAGAATCCGCAACTTGCTTCAAACATGTTTAATACGTTGTTCAATTTGGACAAATATTTGGATCACGAACAAAGAGATCCATTCTCAGCAGCAGGATCTGGTCCGAATCTTTCGATTGGAGAATCTGGCACCATCACTCATGAGATGGAATCCGATTGGGACAAGTATGCGGCTATGGAATACGATTTGTTGATTGCTGAAGAGACTCCATCGGAAGCAGCGTGAGTGCTATCTCAGTTTAATTACAGGGCTACGGTCTAACTGAAATTCCTATATTTCACAGACATGATACCGTGTCCGACTTTGAAGATTCTCCAGGAAGTCCTGGATGTCATGCACCTTAGCCAAACTAGTCTTAGTGACTAGTCTTCGTACAGAGGAAAGTATCGTCAGCTTTATACATAGGTTTTGAATACATAATAGAGCTAAAATCAAGGAATGCTTACTTAAATCTGAAATCTTCTCGTTTCGTACAATTTTATACTATTATTCAATTATGTTAATATGTAGACCAAGACCGCAATTAGTTAGTATTAAAGTGCCTAGTACCCTCTAAGTCACACGCAGATTAAGTAATAGTAACGAAGTCAAAGTACAGTGATGTATGTGCCAATATGCGGTTATGAATTGCAAGAAATGTTTGGAGTTCACACAATGCAGGCCTTTGCAAACTGTACGTTTTCAGTAAAGGATTGTTATCGATGTCATGTATTATCTTTGCTTGAATGTACCCAATCACACCATTCATTTCCTAGCAGTCTGTGATTTGGAGTGAGCATTCTTCTTTTTCTTGTCCAACGCAGACTGAGCCTGTGCTGTAGCAGAATTGCCAGTGACAAGATTTGTCATGGGTTCATCAGAGTTGAGGTTTAACTCAAACGAGTGTTCGGGTGACATGGAAGGTTCACTGTCCACTGATTCATGAGAATCCGAATCCGTTAATTTCAATGTTTTGAGACTCTTCAGGAAACGCTGACCTTGCGAGGTACGCTTTGGTGCTTGACTAGTTTGACCCTTCTTTGGGGTGTCCATTGTTCTTTCAGTTGCGGTGATGAAGTCGCTGTACTCCGCCATCATTTCACTGGTGACACTAGTCTCCCGGCCAAGGAAGTCGCTGATGCTAATGTTGGACCCCCGACGAGGTTGTGGTATGTAAATTAGTCTGTTCTTCAGGTAGTTGAGGTACTGCAGGGATGATTTTCTTCGACCCGTGCCTCCGTCGGCATCAGTTGGCGTTGCAGGAGTACTCACCCGCTGGTAGTATCTTTCTATTTCGTTCCCGTATTCCAGCTCCTCTGGCTCAGTTGAAAATCCCTCCGCCTCCCTCTGAGTCATGTACATGTGAAAGTATTCGCCTCGGTATTCAATGAGCTCGCGGTCCGTGCCTTTCTCAATTATCTGCCCGTTCTTGATCACAATGATCAGGTCAGCGTTGCGGATAGGCTCAATTCGCTGTGAGGCTATAATCGTAGTGCGCCCGATACAACATTCGTCCAGTGTCTTCAACAGCAATAGGTCCGACTGAGGATCCTGGAACGATATGCGTATTAACATTAACGTTACATGTTGTTTGACGTCAATTTAGGACTTCGGAGCCTTACAACGGACGCTGTGGACTCATCAATGAGGATCACTTTCGGATCTCGCAGTATGGCACGAGCGAACACAATTCGCTGCCTTAGACCAAACGAATGTTCCTGAAATGAGTCCAGTGAAGATATTTGTGTGTCGTAGCCCTGTAGTCGGTGAAGCAAATAGCAATAGCAGTTATATCGTCATTTTCACAACCCAGCGCCACGAGAAATTCTGTACCTCTGGCAGACGGATAATCTCTTCATGAGCATAGGCAAGCTTGGCAGCTTGATGTATTTCATGTATCGGCACTTCTCGAGAATTATCTCCATACGCAATATTTTCAGTGACTGTGCAATCAAAAATGGCTGGGTTCTGCTCAACGTATGAAGTAATTCGCCGCAGTGACATAATATCAATTTTCTTAAACTCTGTGTCATCCACGAGCTAGAATTCAATTCATACGCTTTAAAAATTAAGTTCTTCGAGGTTCATCGCAGGCTTACAATTGTTCCGCCGGTGGGATCATAAAGGCCCAACAGCAATTGAATCACGGAAGATTTCCCACATGCTGGAGGTCCGATCACGGCAATTTTATTCTCTGAATCCGCAATAACACTTATGCCGCGCAGCATGGAATACTGAATACTAGAATTGGAATTAAAATTGAATTGGACTTCCTTGAGCTCGATTTTGGGAGCAAGTTCGAAGTTCATCTGTGAATGCAATAATTCCGTTATGTTGAAGAGTCTGGCCGAAAAGTGCTAAACGTCCATAGTTTTCAAGTACCGGCTTTGGAACTTCGGATCCTGATGGTGCAAGACGTTCAGGCTTTGGTTTAGATGAAAATATTTTATTAACACGGTAGGCCGCTGCGAGACTCAGCGATGTGTTGGGTAACAGAGCAAGGGCTGTTCCAATTGGAATAATTCCGAAAATTAGTAGTCCCGTCACTCTGAAGTACAGATTTTGTAAAGAGTACATCAAAGTTGTCGTGACAGTCACCTGACTGCACGGGCCTTACGCTAAAATCTCAGCGAATCTTGGTTCAAATTTTTTCTCCAGATAAAAGATGTACACTGAAGCACTGAACAGTCCGTAGGGCAGTGCACTTGCCAACCCAAAAAGGAGTGACCTCAATACATTCATGCCAAATAATTTTCTGTATGAACAGCAAAGAACAAGATTTTAGTATGTTGGTTTGTTCAACTTAATATTTTTCACAGCTCACCCTTACCTTTTGGATTTACGGATTTCCTTCTTGAACAGCTTCAGAAAATGTGCTTCCAGCCCCAGCGTGATGACGGTGCGGACATTAGTAATGACATCGATTTCAATCTAAGAATTTCAATTATAAACGTTAATTATAAATGAGTGACATACTTGGCGAACCGACTTCAGTCGCATCATCCAACGCTTTGATGTCCGTGATCCATTCAAATTCTTTCTGGAACCATGCGTCAGCGTAGATGATAACGAGTAACAAGAGTCCCATGCCCAATGTACATGCCGCAACGACTTGGACTCCTTGCAGTTGGAAGGCGAGATAAATTGCCAGAATTAACGAGGTAAAGCTTTGGGTGAGCGATGCCAGTGACAAAATTAAAACCTGACGAGATGGAGTTCAATGAATCCCTCGAAACAAAAGTCACAACAGGCAGCACGACCGAACTTACGTTTCCAATCAATGTCGTGTCGGTTGACAATCTTGCACAAAGGAAGCTAACATCGTTCTCCGGCCTGTCAAACCATTCTTGGTCTTGCTTCAAAATATGAGCAAATAATTTGCTGCGCAAGTGTTTAACCATTTTGAAGCCGCCGTAGCTGCAAACTAGTTCCTGTGTGCAAAAGTAAGACGAATGAAAAGGAACCGAAAATGACCAAGTAAAATTCTTTGAAAACAAACTCCAACCTGCATAAATGCGAATACTCCAGAAACCACGCCCAAGATCACCAAATACGTGCAGTCCCGTAATGTTTTCTCTGCCGAATCCTTCTGCCTTTCAATTATGAACGCCTGTAAGGGCCGACAGAAGATCAAATTAAGCAACAACGACAATAAGTTGTCATTGAACGTGAGTAAAGAAATAAACTTGGCCCCACATCGAATATGTCGTCGAAGATAATGGAGTAAAAGGGTGTACAACAACCAAGAGTAATCGAGCTTATCATGCATGCTAACACGAACTTCCACTCCGCCAGCCCTAACCGGAACAAGTCTTTCCATGAAATCATCGAATGCGCGCCTTCCTGAAAAAGCATGCGATTACTTCTAATCTCGACACAGTGAATTGCATTCATATTGTTTGTCATACCAAATTATCCAACATTTCCTCGTAATCCGCCCAGAAAATTAAGGAATCTTCGGACTTCACACTTGCAATGGTCAATTCGATGGACTTTCTATCTTCGTCAACTACTGTGGGACATGCGCCAGATTTTATTTATGAGTCATCGAAGAGAGAGATTCGAGACTTACAATGCACACCGCCTGAGTCATTTGAACTCTTTGAACCAGCCCTTGACCTCGGCCGCATAAGTGCCACATGGTCATACTGAACTGAGAATGACTCTCTTTGGTGCCGCATTTTAGTCGCAAAGAGAGAGGCAACAGTCTGGTTAGTGTCCAGCAGTTCATGCTGGAGCCCTGCAAAATATCATGACACTAATTCTTTCCTTTCCGAAAGAGCAATAACGATCTCATAATTTCATGATTACGAACCCATTTCATGTTTCACTTTCTTGACAGCTTTGGTAAGATTTCGTCGAATGTTTGCTGGAAAAGCATGACAGAATTTAAATAATAGGGCTGAACATAATTTAAAGACTTGTGGAAGTTCTTACCAATGGTATTTGTCTGTGTCCGTGTGTAGTTGCAACGTTGCAAGCCTCCAGCCACTCTCAGAACAATTGCCTGGTTTATTTTGACACGTCTGTCATGTTGCTTCAAAAGGTGCATAGTTTAGTGTTGCATCTCGCATTAAACTATGCAATTTTGTTTCTTATCATTCTTACCAGTGCATGATTCCCCGCTTCCACGTAACTAGCGTCGTTTGGGTTAATATTTCCATGGGACTTCTGTCGGGCATGATGTGACGCTTTTGCCTTCCGCAAATGCATTCGACGAAGCGACTGGGCAAACCGGTACGACGTGAGCTGGGAAATGAACTTGCTTTGTTCTGAAATTATGATCGTGCTTGAGACGCACACACGCATGTTTTTCTAAAACGACATCCGATGATTGTCATACCCACTCCTGATCCCGTGCTATTTTTCAAATCAACGTAGTGACCTCCAAGAGCCATTAACTCTTCATGATTCCCGTGTTCTAGGATCTGAGCATAGAACAACAATTGCATAATGTCAAATGAAGGCAAATGCCAGCAATATCTTTTAGATTTACCGATCCTTTCTCCATGCAATAAATTCTATCACAATGTTGAACAAGTGAGTTGATGACCGACGAGGCCAATACGATTGTTGTGCGATCTCGCAATTGTGTGATGACTCGAAGAACCAAGTCTTCGAATTCCGGCACGCAGCCGGCTATCGGATCATCCAGAAGCAGAATCTTAGGGGTTTGCAAGTATGCACGCGCGAACGACAATTGACGCTTCTGACTCGTGTTGAGGAGGCTGCCTGATTGTCCAACTATCGTTTGGTAGCCCTGGCGCAATACAATTCACTACGTACAAAACTCGCAGATTCTTGGAAACAAAAGCACATCATGCGTGGCTCACGTTCTTGAGTTGCATTATGTCATCGTGAATTCCAGCCTTGATGCAAGCTTGCTGAACTTCCGCAGAACTTGCTGACCATTTGGCGTAGCGCACGTTTTCTTCAACCGACTTGTTAAATAGTACCGGTTCTTGCGACACCTTTGCCGTATGCATCCTCAGCCATTGGATGTTCAAATTCTCAATATTGTGACCATCGATGTACACCTGGAAGCAAGAAAACATGATCACGTTAAATGATGCTATGGTAGCCGTACGCATTGTTAAGTCACAATATGCCCCTTTGGTTCCTTACGTTTCCGGCAGTCGGATCGTAAAGCCTCTGAATCAAATGGAGAATCGTGGTTTTGCCACACGCCATCGGGCCAACGAACGCAACGACCTGCGCATATTCAAACGTCGCATAAGAATCCTCATGGGTTTAAGTTTGTCCCAGCTTTTGAAGCAGAGAAACTCTTACTTGCCCCGGATGAATGACCAGTTTAATGTTGTTGAGTGCAGCGCGTCCAGGTTTTCTTGGATACCGAAAGCTTACGTTCTCAAACTCGATCTTTCCAATGACGCCACTGTCGGGCAAGTCTCCAGTGAGCGCCATATTGTCAATTCTAGGTTTCCTTCACAATATACCCTTCTAATAAAAAACCTGGAAACAGAAATCCGAAAAATGATTATGGATGAATTTACCAGTCGATCATGAAGAACACTTCAGACGCAACCTTCGTGGCGTTCCGAAGCTGGCTGACCAATGTGGGTAATTCGTATATATGAAGCGAGGCATAGAACACGCAGAAAAAGACCACAAACAGATCTTCTGGGCCATCCCATCCCATGGTATCGTGCTGGTTGCATGCTCTGGCGTCTTGCAAGTCCAGCCAAACAATGCTACTCCCGAAATAAAAGATGATGGCGAAGCTCACGTAAAGCACAAGGCTCGTGATTCCAGCGCTTCCAGGTAACAGAAACCATTTCCACCCAAACTCTGAGTTCAAAGCGCTCTCAAACTTCTCGACTTCCTTCTTCTCGCCTTCGTACACTTTAACTGTCTTGATATTTGCAAACGTTTCTTCTGCCATGATACTCGAATTCGTGGTTACACCTTCTACATACCTCGCTTCGCGATTCTCAGCCGCTGCGCTGATGTAGCCAATAACTGGTCGTAGTCAAAACATTAAGGATCTGACAACTTAAGGCACAACCTGCAGTTCTGCTTTCTGGCTTACATGACAAAATTGGTCCCAGCACAAGCACGATCAATGTTATTTTCCATTGTTGCACAATTGCCGCTGCCAGGAGCCCAATAATTACAACTATCACGTACACAACATAGGAAAGCTTCTCTCCAATCGCGGAACGAATCTGGGTTATGTCGCTAAAAATGAAACCACCTTCTTGAGACATGAGAGTCCACAAACGTGTGCTTCATCATCAAATTAGAAACTCACTGCGTCATGTGTCGTCCAAATTCTCTTTCCACGAAATTGTCGAGCCAAGACATATCCTTTCGGACTAGCGCTTCGAAATACGTGATACGCAACTGGCTGATCTGAGATTAAGGCAACTGAAAGTTAAGCCTAATTAACTTCTGCGTTCTGTAGCGTACCTGATTTTCCGCTGCCAAAGCGAAGCATATGACAAATAGAACGCTCGTGAGCAGGTACAACAAAAACAGCTCCGCGGTCGTCAGGAACCAGGAAAATATGGACTCAGGATACCCAGGAATTGTGTCGGCGTAACGAGTATTACTAAACAGAAGAATACCGATTTAAGTAATGCACTTCAAACAAACGAAAAGGGTCGATTGCGACTGTACTCGTACTTTGTCAACTTGGCGCAACGCTGCACTTCCAAACCACGGTGTAGAATTTCTCCCTGCCTGAAAATGATGTACTCATGCTTCTATGACAAGTGGACCATTGATATGAAAGTCACCTGTTAATTAGGATCGGAAATGTCCCTGCGCAAGCAACTGCAGCGACCAGCCCCACAAACATGAGGCAATAATCACTCCAGCTTGCATAGCGGAATAAGTAACGAAGAGGAAGCTTCCTGCTACGCAAATCTCGTACTTCCTCGGCTTCGACATCACTGTTAAAACAATCGTGATTAAGGCGTTATCGATTTTTGCGTTACGTTCATAAAGGGGCATTGACAATATGACCATACGGGTTATATTGTGGGAGTCCCGATGCAACCCGAATTTTCCGGGCAGTTGATTCTCGTGGTCGGAGGTGGTAGCTTTCCCAGACATCATATTTGATTGATTTATGGTCCATTCAGCTGCTTGGGTTTGAAGCTAATGGACTTTAATGAATTCGAAGTTGTACTCAAGCCCGAATTTTGTACAAGATCGCGTACATCCTGGGTGACATCGTACATAAACTGGGTGATAGAAATACTTTGTGTCATTTGGCACTCCATGCATCCAGATAACTCAGAATATCAGCTCCATACAAAATGATCATCAGCATTGCCATGATGACAGAAATAAGAGCGACCAGTCGAAGGGGAAATGTGAACACGACTTCCTAGAAAAACGGCGAGCCTCTCCTGTTCATGACTCTCGAAGTTCAACAAAAGGCAATCCTTCAAGTAAATCAAAGCCAAATCTGAAACAATTTCTACATTAAACCATTTTATTCTTCCCTTTGAGTAAAAACAATACAACGAGTGTTAACAAACATCTTGCAGGACAAAGTTTAGAATTTTATCCAGAGAATTTCGGACGATGGAACTTGATGAATGTTTACTTCAATGGGATGAAACGCGACGAATGCGTAGCACCAATACCTGGCCTACCGTGCTTAACTGGCTTATAAGTTACGCTAAATTCACCCAGATAGTGTCCAACCATCTCAGGCTACAAAGATCAGAAAAACATGACCATCATTATTTAGTCACTAACCACCTCAGTATCGTCGGAAAAAGGGCAAACTTTAACTCACCTTCAATTCAACCTGGTTAAATGTTTTTCCGTTGTACACTCCGACAATTGAACCAATCATTTCTGGCAGAATTATCATGTCGCGCAAATGTGTCTTCACAGCCTCTGGCTTCTCATTCACAGGCGCTTCTTTCTTGGCCTAACAGGATAGAATAAGTTAATTCACTTAATCAGGATAACTCTACATTCTTGACAAATGCAAGAATGCACAGAATACTCACTTTTCTTAACTTCTTAAGAAGTGCCTGGTGTTTCCTTTTGAGACCACGATTAAAACGCCTCCTAGCACGAGCATGAACTAAGTCAGTGAATTGCTTCCTGTAGCACAACAATAAATCAATCATCAATGCTCATGAAGTTATTCAACTAGGTTCGAATATCGAAGTTTTCATAATCTGAATTGTGACTCACATGTTCATGTCAAGAAGCTGATCAAGATCAACTCCACGGAACGTGAATTTACGGAAGGTCCTCTTCTTACGTTGTGCGTCTTCCTAAAACGTGGAAATGTCATAATTATTGTGATGCCACCGGAACATTAGGACGGAAGAATGCCAAGATAAATTCCACATTTCAAAGCTCAAGAATTAACTTCAGAGCCCTCAATACTAATGATATAATTATGATATACTATGATAATACTACCGCCGTCCCACCGGCATTCAATGTCGGGCATTGGCATATAGAAATGAACTAGATGGACTAAATTCGACATGTATCCGATTTAAATGAGTGAAACTAGAAACTTACGTCCGCCATATTGATATTTTCCTAAATCTTCTTAGCAGATTTCCCAATCTAGCAGTTAAACTGGTGGAAAAAATTAAGCCAAAAACACTTTACTGACTCCGGTAATTCGCCGATGCAATATGCCAATGCTTCATGAGAGCTGATGCTTGCCCTATGCCGTATGTAAGAAAATGGAGGAACACGAGCTCTCTCTTACAACGTCAAATATTCCTTTCCTACACAGCCGCATCATTTAGGCTCTGTCTCAATACCTCGTATGCACCAATGCAGCATGCACGAACTTGGACCGCGGACCGCTTAGGGTGGCTGAGAGCTGAATGCGAACGTCACTAACTGTCTCAATTTCCCCAAAGACATGACAATCGAATCAAAGAATAGAATATCCGACGTCTTCTTTACTCCAATCCAGTCAATTAATTTTGAACATGCTGATGGAATTGTCAGACAAAGCTCCTGGCGGACGGAATTCACTTCAGCGCTTGCAGAGACATGACAGGAGACTTCTGGGCAAATATTGCAAGCCAATGATTGTGACAAAATGCCGATGTTAACAATTTATTCATGATAAGAAACACGATTGACAAACTCCTGTAACTTCTTTGTTCAGCTCTTTCTCGTTCGTTCGACTGCCCGTTCGTTGTGGAAATTTTGGATAATTATTCGGAAGATTCGGATATTTCATATTTATCTCTAGGCAAAGCTCACGCCTGACATATTCAATATTGTGGATATCATTCTCATGTCTGCCCGTTGAGTTCTGCGGCCGTGGCTAAATACGTGGCATCAACGTTGAAGGCTCTGGATGGAGAGCGGACCTCCAGAATTTCTCTCAGCAATCTGAGTTGGGTCGGAGTGATTGTCACCCACCCAACGGCTGCAAAAACGCAACATGCATAAAAATTGCATCTTTGGAGAAGAAAGTGCAGGAGCAACAGGAACTAATCCAGGAGCTGCAGCAACAAATCCAGGCATTGCTGGTATGTTAACTTTTTGAAGCTTTTTTTCATAAAGCTCTGCAGTGCTCACGCTCAGAACTTACGCTGAAGTCACAATCGTCTACAATTCCACAATCATTTGACAGGCACTACCAATACAGGCGCTTGCCGGTTTTGTTAATAATTCCGATAACGGGAACGAGCCATAAAAGTAAAGGTCCGTAAATAACGACATTTAACAGCGTATTTATTTAACGACTCATTTGTTGCTTACCATTATCGCATTATTTGGTTAACGTAGTTACTGAGTTTCTGCGACGCTGTCTAATTTAGTTTCTTCCAGCCGAAAAACAAAATCATTTCGGATAATTTTAGGAGCATGCTTGAGGCTCTGCAAAAACGTGTTTGTTCGGGGGAAGCATTTTCTTGACGCATTTAGTCATGGTGAACACGCTTTTTGATATTGAATTGTAGAATCGGAAACTAACTGCAAGCAGGATGGGTGCTATAAGACCGCCGCCATTGCGGTAGGAAGTACCACTTTGGAGGACTTTACTGGGAGTGGTAGAATTTGAAGATTGTCCTTCCCAGGTTCAGGTAAACGGGCTGATATAGAAGTAACCCTGTATTTCCTCAATAAATACTGTGACGCATGTGCAAGACAGTATGAACAGTGGAAAGTATATCATGACTGGAGGTCTAATTATGGCAATCTTGTATTTGCAGAATCTGATGCGGATTTGCTGATACTAAGTCGATATTGTAAATGAAAAGGGATTATATCGTACTAAATTGGTGTAACAAGAAAAATATCTCTTGGCAAATATATAAAATAAAGATTCATAATTAATGTTTGAATGCGTCACCATTTATGGTATCTCAGATGCATATGGCACTTCAAAGTTATAGCGCATCATATACTGTTACCATAATGTTTAATCGCCCTGTAAAATCAACAACCTTGCCGAGTCAAGACCACCTGTTTCCAAACACGAGGACTTTCTGCGCTGGCACACAACCAACTACATGTGGCTCTGGACACGACTCCACGCTGATGGCGAGCCCCATGGCGCTACCGATTGGCCATATTTAGCACCTCTGTCATCACCACCTCAACACGTAAGCGTACAGCGAGGGCGACTGATTGCCAAGAGAACAAAAAGTACATGATGGATACTTTGCATTTTTTTCCTATCATCTTCTCCTCTCCTCCTAAAACATCTACAGTGGCTCGTGAGAATCCAATGAATGGCTGTTCGTTTTATTATTAGTCCCCCGATAGGTAATGTACTCCATGGTCGATGGTTCACAACGAGTGAAATATCAAACAAAAACGCAATTGCATTACAACTATGACTAGCAGTGCTTAATTTATTTCATGAACGACTAACACACAATTTATTATTAATTATAATAGCCATTACATTTCACACCCAAATGCTACGATGATACTTTCTTGCTGTTTTTAACGCTGTAATCCGTTTCGGATTTGGCATCGCACGTGTCGGGCAGTTTGAAGCCAACTAATTTTGCTGTATCTAGCACTGTCCTCTCTCCCCTCCCTTTGAATTCATTTAAAATTTTGAGATATTGCCGTGTACTTCTTAGGTATGTTAAATAAATCTGTCCAAAATTCTGCAAATTGACAACTTCTACGGGGCTCATGTTCGATGATGTCGAAGGCGAGGCTATGTGTCTGATGTATCTCCAAGTCGCAGTCTTTCGCACGGACTTTGTTTCCGTCGCTAAACTGGATGAAAGTACGGGTCGAAGTTCACGATAAATATTTCGAAGTAAGCTTAATGATTTGCTTCGGTCCATATTCAACTGTGATCAGATTGGGGAGTGCGCGATGGGGGACAACTGAATTCAGTTGGTCAAAACTCCTGCATACAAGCGTCGAAATTAAAATCCACAAGCTGCTCGAAGCTAGACACCTCGAGGCCCCGCCCTGTGAATGTGGAAAGAAAGCTTTTAATGATGGCCTTCTTCAAAATTCAATTGCGCAATTATTGCTTACCGAATGAATAAGCAATTGCAGTAGCTAAGAATTAGTTTGATTCCTGCGGCGAGTGTCACGGATGGATTGGAATTAAGGGTGAGGAGAAAATTCTAAGTCCCAGCACACACGGGACTACATGGGGTAGGTTAGGTTACGCTGCGTTCGCCAGCACAACACAGGTTACATTGTGCAATAGAACGCACAGTGGGCAAGTGGGACTTTGCTCACCTTTAATTCCAATTCGACCGTGTCACAGCTAGGGCATGGCTTCGAAGGGGGCTTTCGGATAAATAACGTTATAAAGGCATTGGTGCCAAGAGATTCCGGGTGCTGACAAGCTGATAAAATGAAACACGAAACACGCTTCCAAAACTTCGGAGTCTTGAGCTCGAACCGATTTCAATTTGTGAACCTCAGGATTTATCGCTCTCACTCGTGGAACGAAACATTTTCCCAGATCAGATTTGAATTCGGTGTAGAAAGAGCAGAAATGTTGCCTGCGACAATGAAAACGCAATGCACAAATGCAAAACTCTACCTCTATTATCACTTTGTTTAGCACGGGCCTTTCCTCTTATTCTATTCATTCCACCGGCTGACTGTAAATAATCTCATGTCACATCACTCGTTTGTTCAATTTTCCGGTTTCTTTGCGGAAATAAATGTCAGATGAAGAATGAATACAAATAACATGCAACGACGAATTGTCAATTGTATATAAATCGGGCTCTTTATTTCGAGCTGTCAGATCGTAGCCGTAATTCATTTCTATCAACATCAACAAAATCGCCAAGATGTTTCTTACCGCTTATCAGTCCAAGAGAACGGTCTGTATGAATGATCAATGAGGTTAACAGATTCGGGCACGTTGCCTACTCGTTTTCTTTTGAGGTCAGACATAAGAAAATCAGTTAATTGATACGCCAGCTTTTAAATGAACTGAATGTGAAAGTGGACTTAGTAGTCAATTCCTGTCTTCACAAGAGAGGCATTTAATTATTCAGATAGATAGCCTTTCTCCAACAGTTTCTACAAAATCGGTCATTCGAAGACATTTTGCCAGCTTGCATTTGAAAGTGCAACATCTCAATTCGTCCAGTTCAAAACCCATCCGATTCAAAGCTAATAGCTAATACTAATACACACACGGTCAGTTGCAATTTAAGTGTCTCTACCAGTATAATAATATTATCTGAGGAATTTGACTTGTTAAAAAACGGTAAGTGACTGAAGTGACGTTCTTTTTAGTAAAAAAGAAGACATCCGAAATTCCAATCCGTTATCAATTTAAACTTGCCATCTAACTGTAATTCAAAGATTTCTAAAGCTAATCTTACGCTTATTAAGTATAAATAGATATCGTAAATCTTAACTAAATGTAACACCCAACTTCATTACAGGATAAATTGGGAGTACAGTACTTCATTTCATTCAATGACTACAGTTTCCGCAGATCCAATTTTCACTTCGCTATTAACGTCTCCAGCTGTCTTAGTGTCTTCAGTGAGTTTCTCTTTCTTATCCTTCCATCCATCTGTCGACGCTGCACCACTTTCATCCACCTCCCCACCTAAACTGCTCTCCCTTCGTCGCTTTCTTGATCCGCTGCTACTAGGATCTTTAATTTGTTCGATGCCGAGAACTTTGTGGATTTGCCCAAATTGAATTTCACGAAGAGCTTGCTGTATGAACATTAGAATTTCATCGAGTTAATCTCTACTTTGTATTTTTAAGGTTACTTAAGTTGAGTGTAATTATACCTGAGCATACAACGTGACATCTTCTCTTTCTTGTGCAGACAAGGAGCTCAGTGCATCAGTAGCCTCTTTCTCACACGGATCCAGGAGACCTGGCCCGTTTGGTAAAATGACTCCACTTGCAATTACTTCCATCACCAACCTGAGACCATCACCAGGAGATACTGGACCACTTGTGCTGATTGACTTTTCAGTGAGCAGTTCAATTGCCTGTTAGACAACAGTAATAAAACCAATCATGAATATATTTATTATCTTCTTGGAGGGAGCTCATGATCTTTTCTTACCCAAGGACTGAGGCAATGCCAAGCGAGAACACGTGTTGCTAACTCACGCAGTACGCGAATAAGGATAACACAGCTTTGGATTGCAGATGCTCTAGCCTGTAACGAGAAACCAAGATTAGTTTTTCATTTACAAGAAACACAAGCAATGCCCCCCGACTTCTGTATTGTTTTGACCATCGCGTTACAAGTGGCCACCACCACCTCAGAGTCTTTGTGTCGTGCCGCTTCTTAATGAAAGTTTTGCAGCCTCATGTACCGAATCATTTAGGAAAGAAAAGAACGCACAAAATTGAATAATGAGTCTCTCATGGAACACTTTGAACGTTATTCAACATAAGGCTGTAAAGACTCCATCCGACATGTGCCTTAGAGCTTAATTTGTATCAAAATAACTTGAAATATAACAAATAATTTAGCTCGAAAAGAGTGATTTCCTGAAAGCGTTACATGATGTACGATTACGTTATTCTAAAACGAAATCACAAGTTAAGATAATAGGTTTTAAGTCTAGAGCACATGATGCACACCTGAAACCATTTTGCATGCCGTAGAGCGGCCAAAGCATCTAGGCATTTATTCTTGTCCAAAAGGTCATCCGGGTCCGCGTCCATAGTTGCTGTGGCCTCTATACAGTTCGAACATTA
Organism: Mesaphorura yosii; assembly: GCA_009869945.1. Classification (NCBI taxonomy): domain Eukaryota; kingdom Metazoa; phylum Arthropoda; class Collembola; order Poduromorpha; family Tullbergiidae; genus Mesaphorura; species Mesaphorura yosii. The sequence continues at coordinate 195,557 of WIXG01000052.1, read as the reverse complement.
TACACAAATTCAATTATACAATTCACACAAGTCAGATCGGTTTTTTTCTGTTGCAACGCTGAAATGATTACCGAATGCAATTTATGAGGGCAACTTACAAAGACGCGCAAAAATGAAACTAACTTCTTTGAATTTAATTTAAAGTCAAGAATTTTCGTCTATAAACTCAGTCTGTGTGAAATGTTAATGAATTTTCATATACGATGTTCAACCATTCATATGCATACGCCAAAATTTTGGCGTCGAGCAAAATAATTTCTCAGCTCAGCTTCTAAGGTGGTGATGGATATTCTATTTGACCCGCTTCCTGGCATTATCACTTTTCATTCATGATGAACATTCACCACTGCTTAAATCTTGAACAAATAACAGTTGCTAAATGGAAATTAGAGTTTTTCTCTCAACCAATACCAATGCTGAACATTAAATATTAACTGAAGTTTAATATTGATGTTATTAACTAATGCCTTACTAGGACCGAGAATTCTAGCTATAAAATACCGACACGCTATCAATTCGTTATGATCTCAGTTGTTCTTTGTTCATGATTAATCAGCTAACCAGCTTCAGCTCAAATGATTAAGAGAGGTGAATGTTTTCGTTCTTATTCGACTCAGTAAAACGTAACATCTTTATATTTGTCCTCAGACGTGCACAAGGTCTTCAATGCAATCCCTGCATTATCGAACGGTTGATATTGACATATTGACATCTGGAAATATTTGAAGCGCAACGTTACATTCAGATATAACAAAATCTCTATGCAATTACTAGTGGGTAAACAAAAACTGAACATTATGCATGTGTGCCTTTCCACGCATTTCACGACCGATGTGCATGTTTGAAATTTGTAGACATTAGGTTTTACTACGTGTGAAACAGACGTCAAGTTGAGGATAAATTTCGACATCTTACCACCCGCCGCGGGGTCAACGGGAGCCGGAACCGGGCCACTACGAAGTAGAGGTGATGTTAGTGTCACTAGCACTTCAATCTTGGGATCCGTAATTCGAGAAATAAGAACTGCGGCATTTTCCTGTTGACTAACTATGTTGTATGTTTCATCTGGGCTAACCGCCTAGAAAAATAAGAAACCGTCACAACTTTCATCTGTCAAATTGGACTGCATGATTTCATTAATTACTAAGTAATAACTAACCTGCAAATATTTCGGCAAGGCGTCGTAAACACGCTTGAAGAGTGTAGTGGTGGGTTTCACAGAGCAGAGCACAACCACATGAAGAGATCTATCGCCTTGCAGTAAAAGCCCTTTCGCTAAATCCCCAACACGCATTACACCTTTCAAAGTTCGGTGGGCTTGAAGCTCAGCTTCAGTTCGTGGTTTCTTCACGCTGAATTTCAAAACAGAAAGTCAGGCCTTTAATAATCGCTAATAATACTTAGAACTTAGAAGCTTTATTGCTTACGGTTCAGTCTCAGACTTTGCCTCTTCTCCTGGAACCGAAACCGTCTCGGGGGACTCCACCTTAACCTCAGGTAATGACTGTGTCGCTGCCGCCTGCGATTGCTCAGCCGCTTTTGTTGCATCTTCTTCAGCGATAGTATCAGACACAAGCTTGAGAGCTTTCTCTGTTGCAGATACGATATTCTGGATAGCCAGGAGTTCCACCTCGATTGGATATATTTCAGCATGCTTAGCCATAACATGGTGATCCTCAATTGTTGTTTCTGGTCGGCGTGGCATTGGAGGATTGAACATGCTGAACTGTAATTTGTCAAACAGTGGATGATTAACGACTCTTAAGGAATCCTTCCCGTACATATCTGAACAAATAATTATTATTTGAGTATTGCTTACATTTGGCGGAGACGGACCATAATTTCGCGGTGGCATTGGCGGAAACAGAGGCATCGGAGGGCCATGAGGATATCTAGAATAACATTCATTTACGTTAGCGTATAGAAGTATTTGTTTCCTAACCTAGCCGAGTCGAGCTTACCCACGGCCACCGCATCGGGCATTATAATTGTAATTACTGTTCTGTTGCGGTAAATACTTATTGCGAAAGCGATTCTGAGTTTGAGGATGATGGTTGTAGTTGTATTGATTTTGACTAGGATAACTGCATCGGTTCTGATAGACGTGATAAGGAAAATACGCACGCTGTCTCATTTTATAGTAGAGTGATTTTATAGTACTTGTCTGCTACAAGATAACGAAAATATGGAGAGAAATTGAAGATGCAGTAACAGTAACCAAAACTTGACCCGCGGAAACATCGATGCCTCACGAAGCCAAAATCACAATCGGGAAATTGTGTTGAGAATACATCCACACGGCACCGTGCGCAAGGAGGAGGCAAATTATGTCACTTCGCGTCTTGCAAATACTGCATAATTTGTGTACACACTTCATTATCGAAGGTCTGATTCAAGTACAATACTTAATTATTACGGAATGTCAAGCAAATGTTTTGATTTCTCTCGTCGGTTTATTTCAAATTAACCCACGAAGGCAAGAAAACCGTGGCGCTGAAACTCATCTCTCCCCTCTCTCCCTTGCCTTTCCTGCTGCAGCTGCTGTTGCGGTTCCTCACTCGAAGTGAACAATGAATGAATGCGAATTTCGAGTTTCAAGAGATGTCTATTCATGTTTCATGACCGATTCGGAGTGCCTGCAGTGCCCGGAGAACCCAGGTTCTAGAATCAGATTTCGGGACATCCCAACCTCACCAGTTATTTAGTTGTGAGTTTACTGTTTGCTATCTCAAGCTTAACCTTAACCAATTGCAACAGCACTAACATAGAAGTTACGTCTGGTGTAAGAACCTATGTCCTATAAATGACTATGACGGAGACGGTGCCGATGCCCGAGAAACCAGTTCGTGCGATATATTGAAAAATCTGTGTTCACTTACCCTCCTCCAAGGGGTGGTTCTCGCCTATTGCCAAGCCCAGGTCTTAATAATGGTCTCCTCTCTTCCAGTTTCTTCTGCCTGCTTGATGGTTTCATGTCGACGACCAAGTCTGGATTCACCTTTTTCTTGTACTGTAGCCTGTGTCGCCTTCCTTTCATGTGCATTTCCTTAGCATTTGGATCATTAAATTTGCAGTCACAGAGCTTGCAGTTGAAGGACACTCCTTTCCCTAAAATATAATAAGAGTTTCAAAGCAAAACTCACTTCGTACATCGAGACTCGACACTCAAGTTGTAATTGAAAGTGTCAAAGATGTCGTAAATAAAAGCGGTTTATTTAATTAATGCTAAACCTTACCATCTTCTGTTCTTATTTCTTCAATGTAGTCTTGCCCAACTGGTTGAATATCTTTGTCCCGATCTGTGAAATCCGCTGTAGACGATGCTATCGGTTTATTCGCTTCGTTGCCTGCGTTGCCCTTGTTCACAACCAGCATTGGAGTCGAGCAGCCGGCAGGGGTTATTGTGCCACCAACAGAAACAGTCGGAAGGGGATACGACGTGCTCAAATTCGAATTTTCTTCAGAAACTTTAGCACCACCACTGGTAGTGGTTGACAGAAAGCGGTCAGAATCTTTTGGGCCAATAAAATTAATCTTACTGCCAGCCGCTTGCGGTGGTGCTGGTTTCAAAAATTTGCCAGTGTTATTATTCGCTAGAGCATTATTGTTGGGTGGTTTTGCAATGTTCGATGCTGCGGCCGTCGGAGGTTTTGGTTGTAGCTTCACAAAGCTGGGAACAGGTGTGTTGGATGACGCCACGACTTGCGGGTTGTCAGACGGTATTGGCTTTCCCAATTTAGTATGAAGCTTCAATACCTGTCATCAAAATAGCAGATATGCAGGGATTGCGCAATTTACTGATATTTAGGAACTTGGATATCGGAGAATTCTGACTTACTTTTTGGTGCTTTGCTCCACGAATATGAGCAGCATACGCGTCTGACCCCGTGCACACGATGTCACATAATTCACAACGCAGTCCCATCGGTGACCCTTTAGTTGCAGGCATACTTGAGGTTTTCAGACTAAGTTCTTTCTTCTTATGCTTCTGACCGTCCAAATGCTCTTTATAAGTCTGAAGAATATAATCCAAGCGATAGACGTTAGTTGCAACATAACCCAGACAATGCCAACAATTAGTACTTGAATGCAATAAAATGCTCACCTGTGGACCGGCACAGCTTATTTTGCACACGTCACAGTAATGCAACGTCAACGGCTTGGAAGACACCGGCCGGATTCCTTTCATCTTGCTTAAGTGATGGGAAATACCACCCCTCTTAAATCCAAGACCTCCATGAGTTCTCCCACCGCCTTGAGCATAAGCTGTTACGGCGTTGTATACAGCTGCATCATAATTTGTGAATGATGCTGAAAGAAATCAAAAACTTGCTAGATTACCTTGGTGTATAGTACATGGTGTGACGGACGATACGCCGAATCGAAACAACAACTGCTCAGCCGTGTGATTTTTGAGACATACCTTTCGGAGCCGTCGGCACGGTTGCCGTCGCTGAAGGACCTGCCTGTGGGGTTTGAGTTTGAATAGGAACAGGCTGAAGATATCCTTGATAGCCAGACGCATTGTTTGTTCCTAAACGGGTGTTTTGTCATTAATCACTAATTTACTGGATATGTTCTCAGTTGAAGTGTAGTACCTGAATTCATTGGCAATGTAGAGTACACAGATTGTTGCGCAGTGTTTGTCAATGTATTTGTAGTTGCACCGCCATAATATGCCTGCTGCTGAGTTTGCGGTGTTCCCTGTAGTGCCCTCGTGTACCCAGATATTGCGTAACTAGCTTGTTCGGCTGTGACTGCTGCATTTCCGTATCCCGGAGTAGAAGCAATTGCTTGGCCGGTGGAATATGGCTGATACTGCTGTGGAGCTAATGATCCTGGCGCAGCTGTAGCACCCACAGGAATATTGTTTGTAGCCGCAGTGTATTGGGTCCTTTAAGAGTTAAAAGATCAGGAAAATCAGCGGATAGTTACGAAAAAACTTACATCTTTTAGGTTTAATTATGACGTGGAGTAAGTGGAATCCTTACCCGTATTGGGTTCCCGCGTGAGTGAATCCGTAGTAATTATTTGCAGCCATTTCGATTCGGGTCAGATCATGAACTGAGGAAGGTCAGGTTTTCTATGGTGTGGGAATGAAGGGATAGGAGAAGTTCACTGCGAAGGACAGAAGCGGAAGTCACCAACCCACCTGACTAACCTCAGATTAGTTCAAATCAAAGCGAATTAATAAGATATCGCACTTAGTTTTCCTCCATAATAATCAAGGGTTTAATACCTTGCTCAATGTGCTTCCTCGTCATCAACTGTTTGATCAATAATTAATTCTTATTTTGCAGTTATGGATCAGCACGGCCATGAACGAACGAATGATTCACTAACTAAGAAATTAAACTGTCGTATAACTCCAGACACGCTTCTACTAAAAATACTGGCACTAGTGACACCGATGAGTTAATGGTGGTATTTCGGATAGTAGTAAATTCTTACATAGAAGCTCTAATTAATTGTATAGAACATACCACTTTGATCACAAACAATAAATTCTGGAATAGCGTGAATTAATAACTCTCACGTTTAAATTCAATTGCTCGAGTTCGGTAACAGTAGATAACTCTTGGTTTCTGCAATAAAATCGAACAAGCCGGGTCTACTTCAAAGAAAGCATTGGGAAAGTGAAGCACTCAACATGCTTTGTACCTTGCGCTGGGTTTAACACTTGCTTGTATTGTGCTTGTGTGCTCCAAATGCCGTAAAAGCGAATTTGTCGGACGATGGCTGTTGATTCACTGCTCCTGCACCTCACGGTTCACGGAACACTTGCAAAACTTTTAACGGTGATAAAGAGGTACTGCAAACTGATCCGTGGGCACTGATCAATCGCCATCAGGCCTAATTTGGGTTGGTCCAAAATTCTTCGCTGAATAGTCAAATGCTAAGATGCAACGACTGATACTTCTTGCACTACTTGCTTCCTGTGAAAATGAGACAACAGACACACCTCTCCCAGTCCTCTTGCCCAGTTTATCTCCCATCATCATTAGTCATGAATTACGTTGGTTACGATGTGAAGAATTACATGGAATATTTTTACATTTAAAAGAGATCCGAGTTTGGCTTCTAAGTTATCCTGCTCGCCAACAATTCGCTGTCATAAAAAGATAAGATCCTTTTGCTGGAGCGCGTCTCATAAGTTCATGAGGAAGGGCCTCTCGCGTCCTCGAACAACACAACCTCCTTAGGAGTCTCATTACGAAGTCTAGAAATTAATTGAATCCACACCAATGAATTTGAGGGTCCTGGAAAGAAACCAGCGAATATCGCGGCGTAAGAGAAAGCTCCAAGACAATTTTTCCTGGTAAATTGTTCCCAGACAATTGTTCACGGAGAAAGCGAGCGTTAATTCATACGGTATGGCACGCAGTGAGATGATAGAGAATCAATGGATTGATTTTTGTGGTCAGTGGTCACAGGACTCATGAAATGATATCTCACAATTTGTGTCGCATGATTTCGTTGAAAAATGCAGGCAGGATTGCTAGAATAGTTTCCAGATCAAAGCTCCCAAAATACTCGTCACGGGCAAAGCTCAAAGGTTCAAGTAGAACGATCCCAATAGCACAACAGGTTGCGGACTAGACGGGGCAAATGGTCTATGGCCGTGGCATGCGTGGGAGTTCCCTTCGTTCGTCGCGACAGCATTTTGTTGCAAATCTCGTGCAGCGTGCACTGCATACGATTCTTCCGAAGCGTCCGAATCCGAGGTCACACTTGCTTTAGCTGGCTAGACACCACGACCAGCCACGAATCCAGTGCTTCATAAGACTTTTAAAGCTTTGTATGTGATGGAGGTGTATACCATGATGGTAAAATCCATTTTCCAATGCGCAGAACGAAGAACTGATTCCATTTCATTCTGAAACTCTCGTTCATTCATTTCATTGACAAAAAGGGTTATGAGGAAAACCAATACGTATAAACACCAACACAAGCTCTGTGAGCATGTGTACAAGTGGGTTTAGTTGTGTTTATTATGCAAACAGACTACATTTGCAAGGGAGAGAGGTGTTTATGAATCATTCATCTCTTCAGCCAACCAACACAACAGTTCGTCTCTATCTAGCTGAGTCTAGCTTCGATAATTTGTACTTTCACAACAAAAACATCCATCCGATGTGGTCTGTGCGACTATTTTGACGAAGACAGTGTCAACATTTTGAATCCGATGGTTGGTCTTTTGGATCACGGATCACGGATACTGCAAATACTGCTCTAATACTCCAACGCCTTTGGTAAGTGCAGGCAATTGTCATTAAACAGTATCAGTCATTCTACAAAAAACAATCAATTGACACGTAGCTTTCAGGGTCCGATGACTCGTACAATTTACTGATCGTTGATTCTTCCTTCCTGCTGGCGTGGTCAATAAAATAACCTTCTACTGTTCAGACCGCTTGTCGCCAGGATTCTGTACGTTCAACAAAGCATCGAAATCGTTGAACATTGACGAGATTATTGATTCTCACGTTTTACATTTGTAGGTTGATGCCGCATGTGTTTTGGCGACCGTCTTCCGTGACTCTTTCCAAATTCCACATGAGTGTTCAACGCCGACAGTTCCAGTGCAACGTATCATAATTACAACGAAGTTTGTCGAAGTCAAACTTGCTACTTTCAGCAATGGATTTCATTAGGTGAGCAATACGCTTGTTTACGTTCTAATTTTAGCTGTAGTTAGTTTCTGCCGTCTTTTGGTTGGGTGACATTCATGACATTGAAATTAATTATGTTAATAGGAGCACGTTGAATTCATTGCCACTACCACCTCCACCATTGAATATGCTTGAAGACAATATTGGTGGCAGGCTATTAGTGGAAGAACTGGACCATCTTGGACTGTTCGATGGTGCTGGAGAAATGAATGGTAATAACAACGGTGGTGACGCAAGCCCAACTGAGCAGCCACCTTTAGCTCCACCTGAAACACAGTACGTTAGTCAATAGTTAGCCTTATACTATTTACTTCGATTGGTCTAAACACGAAAGAATCTGTGATCGATTTAAATGAGTCGGATGGTCTAATTACGTGTCGATATCCAGGTGGTATCATGGAAGGCTTGATCGACATACAACTGACGATAGACTCGTTGCTACTGGAAAACCTGGGAGCTACTTAGTCAGAGAAAGCGACAGGAAACCTGGATCGTATGTTCTATCGTACCTTGGTCGAACTGGCATCAACCATTTTCGGTAAAGAACGACATTAGTTACATTTGCCTTGCTTAAGACTCATTATCAATTTTCCATAATTGATACTTGCATTTAGTATTACTGCGGTGTGTGGGGACTTTTATATTGGAGGACGAAGATTTGACTCACTCATGGATTTGATTGGATACTATACAAGTGTTTCAGATCTCCTCAAGAAAGAGAGATTAATGTATCCCATTCCGCCACCTGAACCTGTCAATGATAAGAAAAGAGTTATGGCAATCCTGCCATACACTCGCATGCCCGACACTGACGAGTTGAGCTTTCAAAAAGGCGACATATTCTTTGTTCATAACGACTTGGGAGATGGTTGGTTATGGGTGACAGCTCATCGAACTGGCGAGCAGGGACTCATTTTTAGAGATTTGGTTGAAGACTTGGACGATACTATTGACCCGAACAGCGTTTTCCCTTGGTTTCACTCGAATGTGACAAAAGACGAAGCTGTCAATATGCTAGTAGCCGGTAGGGGGGATACGAAAATTAGTGAAGTTATTTCCTCCCTCAGACGCTGACTAATTGCATACATTTCCTGTGGCTTATAGCTGGACCTGGAAGTTTTTTAGTTCGACCCAGCGACAATTCTCCCGGAGATTACAGCCTATTCTTCCACATAAACAACCAAATTCAACGCTTCCGTATAGAAAAGAAAGGCGTCAGATACTTGATGGGGGGAAGAACATTCGATTGCTTGGACGCTGTAATAAATCGGTACAAAACTGAACAAATTGTTGAGGGCCACACATTGGGCCACCATGTTTCAAAGGTAAGAAAAACATTTCGGAAGCAGAAAGGCATAAGAATGGCGCCAGAACTGCTTCTTCTAATGAAAATAGAGCGTCTTATGAAAGTGAAGCTGACTTAAATTTGTGCCAGGTGGAAAACGAATTGGATGTTCCATACAAACCCAGTGAGGTAAAAAATCCAGAGAAAATTTACGCAACGCTTCAAGAATGTCGTGACACGTGTGGAATTAAAAAGACTGAAGGTATTTGGTCAGCTTAAGCCGTGCGCGTGCTGCATTTGTCTTACATTGGCAATGATTTCTTCTTTACACTTACAGTTTGCAAAAAATCTGGATACTTGTACAAACGTAACGAAAAGAATAAGAAATGGAAGTCTATGTTCTTCGTTCTTCAAATGGATGGCTCAGACACGCACCTCTTAATTTTCGACAGTCCAAAGCGTACAAAACCAAAAGGTCTTGTCGATCTTGGTTGCGCGTATTTGTATCCACTTCATGATAGTTTCTTCGAAAAACCATTTTGCTTTCAATTGGTCGAAAGGGCTCTTCCGTGTCTAGCAACAGTTACGTATCTGTGTGCTTCGTCATTGGAAGAGCTACAGGTACTGTTTGATTTTAAGGCTATATAGTCTCATTGCCCTCCACTCATCTCATCGTCAACCTGAACTTTATGATGTCTTGGCAGGGTTGGATCGGAACACTAAAGCCACTTTGTGTTCCGCAAATGGCAAGAGCGCCAAAAATTCCACGCCTACGCGAACTTCGCTGTCTGAATCTATCTATCCTTGAAGCCCATCGGCTGCCGTACAAATTGGTTCCAAATCCTATGTGCATTTTGGCACTGAATAACGTGAAAGTAGCTAGGACAAAGGTCAAGAGTGGATATGACCCTGTCTGGGATGAAGAATTCCTCTTGGAGTAAGTGTTGATTTGCTTGTGGATTCGAGATAATCTACTATAAGGGAACGTAATTCGATGGTTGTACCTTACAATAGTGACATTTCTCCGGATGTGATTACATTTACAATTTCGGTACTAAACAAGGGGAAACGCGCAAAGGATTCCGAGGTGGCCGAAATAACAATTGATCTGAACAGTCTGGCAAACGGTGAAGAGGTAAGTACTTGTACTCTTAGTTGAATGTATTGCAATGCTAATTCGCTATCTTTTCTATTCATGTTAGAAAGAGGAATGGTATTCCTTAAGTGGAATCACGCCAGTCGGAGATTGGGGCTCCCTTCGACTCAAAATTAGATACATGAATGATCTCATAATGCCGTTGGAGGAATATTCTCCGCTGAAGGAGCTCCTTTTGGACGCAAAAATGGAAACAGTGAAAGCACTCGCAGATGCATGTCATTCAAATCGATCTATGCTAGCGACTTCACTTCTCAGAGTTTTCCAGTAAGAATTAATGGCTGTGAAGTTTTCTGTCTTCCAAGGTATTTTATGAAATACATTTCTTTTAGGTTTGAGAAAAAAGAGACAGATCTGCTCTCATCACTCGTAGAGCAAACGATACTTCGTGAAGGAGAAACTACCACGCTTTTCCGCGCCGATTCACTCACGACCACTCTCATGGATTCCTATATGAAGTCAATATGTCAAGACTTCCTAATTGCCGCCGTATCTGACACAATTAATCGTATTTTGGAATCAAAACAATCTTGCGAACTCAATCCCGCCAAAATGGAACCGGGCGGAGACAACTGCGCAAATGCAGAATTTCTTCTCGTCATTCTGGATGAGATTACAGAAAATATCTTTATGGCTTACGATTCCTGCCCAGCGTAAGTGAATGCCGTAAATTCATGCTGGAGTTTGACATTCATTTTAATGGCTGTGCAGGTCACTTCGTTTTATTTGTGGCTGTTTGCAACGTGCTGCCATGTCAAAGTGGCCCAATGAAAGGCTAGTCAGAACCCGGGTAGTGAGTGGCTTCATATTCCTACGACTTATCTGCCCATCGCTCCTGAACCCGAGACAGTTCGGTCTAGTGTCCGGTTCGTAGTTTTCTTAAAGTGTAATTTATTCCTGTTGAGTACAACGTCACTGATTACTGGTTTGTAAATCTCCAGAAACTCCTCCACAAATGGCGACGCGCTCTCTAATAATGATTGCCAAATGTTTGGTATGCAATTTTGCATTCCCTTTATTAGACCATTTTGGATTTCAGCTTGTTTATGTTGAATTTTTATTTGCAGCAAAATCTTGCCAACTTAGTTGAATTCGGCGGAAAGGAACCATATATGGAAGTTGTAAACCCATTTATATTGAAAAACAAGGAACGCATGATAGTCTTCTTGGATCATTTATCGGTGAGTGTTTATCACCCATTTATCACCTGATATCAATCTAAACATGTCGGCAGAGGTCATAACTTAATTTCTTTGCTTGTAGAATGTAAAGGAAAAACCAGAAACAAACGAAGAGATTCAAAAGTTACAAATTGACCCTGCAAGAGATATGGGCGCGCTCCACCACATCTGTGTAACGAATTTTAAGGAACTTCAAAGCATGAGTCGAACTCAGGTAATTTATTTCAAATTGGCAGCTTCGAATATGCGTTCACCAATTTAATTGACATGAAACTCGAAAATTTTACAGCCAACGATCAAGAAACTTGTCACAGTCACCGAGATGCTCTCTAAGCACAAGCAAAAGTATCGAGAAATGCTTCGTACATAACTTTATCAATTCCTCATGAATTCTCTTCTGTCTCCAGTCAAAAACGTTGTATTTGATTTCGCATTGTTTAGTTGACACTTGATTATAGAATCATGACTTGACTTTCATGACTTACCTATTATCGTTGTTCTTGGAGCGAATGCCCATGCTCTAAAATGAATAATATGCTTGTTTTCCGATTATTGATACCTTTGTGCATTGATCTTCGATGAAAAACTTCACGACTCGTATTTTCCATGTTTCGTAAACGTTTATGTGTACTTAATTAGTTGTCCTTTTGTTTTGCTCTAGAAGCTAAATGTGTGAATATACTGTGGTAATTCGAAAGGCACTTTTATAAGAATTTTATTAACCAAAGCGTGCAAATTGTGACAGTAGACTAGATTCACTAGATTAGCAGGTTAGGATTCTCTAATTGCCATTACTGGAAAATGCAATTTTCTTTCATGACTTTTAGGAGGCATTAAGAATTAGAAGCTAATGAGAATAATTTATTCCAATTTGTACGTATAAATCTGTCTAGTGTTACCCTTTCTACATTTTGTACATTATTCATTATCTCTTCCAATATTATAACCTGCCATTAGTCATCGCTTGTTTGTGAAATGAAAACGATGCTTTTGAAGATATTCATTACTGTCACTGCGCGAAGTGAATACATAAAGCCAGCCACGGAAGTCAGAATTGAGTACATTCTATACGTATAAAAACTGGTCCATAGTTAGTAATTTAGAGTTAATTTATACATCGAGCATGATTAATAGTTGCTCAGTTTTGTTATATTGTTCATTGTTCATATTTACTGACTACCATAATTTATGTAGTGCCCTTAATTCTTAATTGCTTTCCATACAAATGATAACTCTGCCAAAAATTATTAGATCATTTATTAGTCGAAGAAGCATTGTATTCAAGCAATAGGTTCACTTATTCCAGTAAGTAAAATAACTTTGTATCGGACTTTCAAATTTTTAACTTCTTAATTTCGCCAACAAAGACCGACCATCATCTTCTTCCTCTGATTCGTCAACTGCAGTGTCATTATCGTTATCGTCCACGTCTTGCCCAGTCTCTGTGACCGTACTTGGTTGAAACGTCGGCACCGTTGTACTTTCGTACACTACGACTATCGATTCAGGGGACGATTCGACTGGCACTGGTATGATGATGGTCTTGGCTGTACTCGTTGGTATCGCCTCTGTCTCAGCAACCGGGATGCGGTTTGGATCTGCTGCTTGAGTTGGCACAGGAGTTACAGCTCCAGTGCGGTTGCTAATAATTTTCTCGTAGGTGGTGTCGATGATCTTGGACAGATTAGTAGAGGCAGTCGGATACGTCACCAAGAATCTTTTTGGATCCAGTGGGCTGCAGTGACAGGCAAAAATAATGCACATACTTCTCATAAGTCAAGTCCAAAAGACTCAACAGGTTTTGTCAGTTAGCCTATTAAGTACCTTCCAATTATGGCTCCCAGAATATCTTCAACACCTACGCGAACTGTGAAGAATCGTCAGTTTAGATTAAGGCACATAATTTGGAACGAAAATAGCTATAATTGGGCGAACATACTGTGCGGAGGGATAAATTGCGTGGATCCATGCAAAATGCCTCTCAAATTTAGCGTCGCAGCGCTAGAAACAATTCCCAGCACACCGCCGCCATAATCTCTAACTCTTTGCATAGTATTCTGAAAGCCCAGTCTAGTTGTTGATGTGGCTTTCGTGGTGGAGTCGGTTGACTCTTCGTCATCTTTCTCATTCTCATCATCAGATTCATTTTCTTGTCTCTCAAATTCTGGTACGGGATAAACATTCTCATTCGGCCTTTCTGCGACTCCGGGTATGCGCAATGGGGAACTGAAACCATCTGAGAGATCGGGCACATTCTGTAGACAAATGACAATTTAATATTTACATGCAATTTAAGTCAAGGAGAGCATCCTGATACCTGCCCAGGCCCGAGACTCAGATCCTGGCGAGAACGACGAGGAAAAGCGTCTGCCTGCAAACACGTGAAGGATTAAGCATCGGATGCGTGAATTTTGAATGGAAATACTGGGAATGGACTCTCACAACGTTTGTGCCAGAGATAAGGACCCCAAACACAAGAACACGAATCGTAAACCACATTCTCAAGGATCTCGAGCTGTTTTACTGAAAGATTCGTCAAATTAGTCACGGCGCAAATGAGTACTGATTCACAAGAGTGACAGTGACAGTGATAGATTGTCTCAAGGGCATTATCGTCGGTATAAATCAGTTCTCTAGCCCACCCGTATTTACATTAGCATAATAAATACTAATGTCATTAAAAGGCATGCAAACAAGCTGCCAGTCGTTAATTATTGTATCTGGAGGTGTACAAGTCTGCTAAGCTCTCTTAATTATGCAGATAAATGTCGTATGATCTGCTTAATTGCATTTTCGCCCGTGCAATGAACTCTGAAGATTATCTAACAATCATATGCACAAGTTTTGTCCAATCTTGCTTACTCTTTAGCAATCGTCATCATGAAGGATGGAGGGAATCTAAGGGATCTAATCCCATTGAATCACACACTGATTGAACCATGAATCCTAGAATTGGCAGCATAGCAGTTTGAAGGCAAGCACATAACCTATCGCGTCCTGCCCGTATTCCGTACCTCCATTTTTATCCGCTCACTTTTCTTTGTTTCACTTTCACTTGGCTTCTGATTTTTGAAGTATTCGGGACGAGTTTTCAAGTCTGATGCGGTAAAATGATTTAGTGACAACGTCAGCGAACTAAGTACAAAATTCCGGTTCAAATGTTGAAACATTCATTTAATCAGTTCAGTAGCTTCAATTAAACCAGAAAATCGTAGCGTTATTTAAAGAAATGTACGATGCAAGTTAATAAATTTCGAACTTATCAGTGATAACCTAATCACCCATCTTCGGCTGCGCTAGGAACTATTTTGACAATTAAGACCGCTAGTGTGCTTGTCCACTTCATAGGAACATGGTGCTCCTGCAATACAGAACCGCCAGTGATGGCTATTGGGTTGGATTCATGCTCCCGTTAGCCATTTTCTTGTCACGATTCCATTTCGACCAATATTTCGTCTTCGCCAACCGAAGAAACTATGCTGTTGAGGAAAGGAATGAAACCATTAATCTGACTAAACTATCCGAAGAAAATGTGGCAGATCTGAATGTCGTCCTCATTATACTGACAGTGAACACCTTAGTATTGACAACAATTCGCAGGTACTACCCGACAGTTGGACTTAATTCTGTGCTCAATACTACCAGGATTTTCAATGCCTTCTTTGCCATTCCTGCCCTGGTAGTCACCGGTTGGTACAAAGGTAAGAATACCAATTCGGCTACGATTTACAGCCAATAAACTCAGCGTTACGCTTTTTGTCAATTTGTTTTAGGGCATATTTATCGATGCTTCGCAAATGGTGCCGTCACCTTCGTATTTCCGTACGTGTTTTACCATCTACTTGCGTATTTCCCGAAAAGCTTCACCTTCGGCGAAGCAATCACAGTCACGCAGGGATTCTGCGCTTTGTTTTGGGTTTGCGCACTAAATGTTCCCTCTCTACCCACACATCTTACTGCACTTACGGAACACGCATTGATCATCTTACTTTGCCAGGTATATAAAAATGGTTGCATTAATTTGAGTTAGACTCTTACTATTTTCATTTAATTAGGTTGGGCTTCTATCCATTATGTTGATCGCTCGTCTACTGGTTATAACTAAGAAACCATGGACCTTCATGTTTATGGAAGAATTTCTATGTATTTGGGCAAAATGTTGCCTGGTTGTGGTGGTTTTCCGAATAGAGCCAGAACAAATTACATTCTTTCTTCAATGGATATTTTCATTCTTCTTCACCACTGAAATTCGAGTGAGTTACTTTAAATTAATTGCTGGTTCTTTCTAACCAATAATTTTCGAGTTGAGTAACGGCCAGAGGGTTTCTAATGGTCATATTTCAGATGATGCTATTTGTATACTGGACTGCACTATTCGTGGTCGCTTTGAGCTTTGTTGGATGGACAGGCTCCCAAGAAAACAATACATCAAGCATCGACAGAAAGGTCTTCCATTTTCTTATCGTTGCCGTGTATTTACCTGGCGTGTTCAAAGATTACAATCTTCTGTTCGAGTCAACTGTAGCACTGACATATATCTTCCTCATGGTTGAGGTATGCTGAATGTCGAATAGGTGCAGAAGAAACATTGGTTCAGATACTATGAAGTGACTATTCATTATTGTTTCAGCTGATACGGTATTTGGATTTTGAACTTTACGGTACCAACATCAGCAAGAATATCAACACTTCCATTGGGCGATTCCGCGATAAGCAAGACGAGGGCATACTTTTCCTGACACCGATATATTTGCTAGTTGGTTGCTCAATTCCGCTATGGCTTAATGGAACGCAGCTGACTGTGGACGAAACTGGCTGGAATGTCTTGGGTACTTTAGCGGGTATTTTGAGCGTCGGGGTTGGAGACACCTTCGCTAGCATTGGTGGCTCAAAGTATGGACGAATTAGATGGGAAGGTACGGGAATTTGTGATACCGTTTGGAAGATTAAAAAGCCTGAATTGCTTGAACACATTTCTATTACGGGTTTTGTATTTTAGGGAACGGAAAATCCGTCGAAGGCACAATCTTTTCGATCATTTCTCAGTTTGTAGTGATTGTTTGCCTTCAACTTACAGGTAAAGATGACGTTCAAATTGCTGCTGTCTACTTCCAAGAGAGAATACTGACTTGATGTTTTTGCAGGAGTTTGCTCGATATCAACTACAGTTCATTTGTGCGCTGCAACAGCAATCATACTCAGCTCGCTGGTGGAAGCGAAAACGGACCAGATTGACAATTTTGCATTACCACTTGTGTTCTACAATACCTTCTATGGCCTCAAGATGATTTTACATTACAGTCATGCTACTAGATTGGGATAAATGAATATACAAAATTTGAATCAACAATCAACTTCCACGTCTCAAACATGGTTTAATTTATTGTACTCCAATATTTCTGAACTCTTCAATAAATCTGTGATAATACTTTCTAGGGCCGACCGCTTGACCAGACTAAGTTTAAATTGTGCTTAATTTAAATTATTAATCAAGCATGTGATGTCGTCACTCATCAGTCAAATTTTGGTTCGGTGTGTTCATGCAAATGTTTTTTGTTAACTCTCAAACAATCGAGGAAGCCTATGCGCTAGAAATTGCTTTGGAGAGGAAACTGACATCGGAACGAATCTCATGCGGCATTTCTTGCAACAGGCATTCCAGAAGAACTGATCCCGGATTTTTCACGAGCTGATAATCTGCTGGAATTTTTTACTTCACAATAAATGACAAAATAGTAAAAGCATGGAGGAAATGAGGAAATGATGGTGGAGGAGAAAATACTCATCAAAATGCTTGCAGAATGTCAAGTAACAAAGTGTAATGCTGTGCTAGTCCTACGTATGAAGTGTGAAGCGAAACTGCGAACAAAGTCAAAGTAATGAGAAAAGCCAGGACCGGAAAGAGAATTTAAGAGAAAATCCTATTTTCTACGTGACATACCCAACATTTTTCACACCCGACAAGCTCTTGGCGCTCGAGCTTTCATTTCCTACCGTGCGCATTTGCAAACACTCGCGCTGCAACGCCGATACAAACCAGTGTAATTAATTTGTTACTCTGAGATGGAAATTCACAAATCACCATCGTCAGTGGGTCACAATTTGCAATCGCCATTCGTCATTCACGATTCGCAACTCGCGGCAGCCACGAAGAATTCTCGGTGACCGCTGACAACTTAATTGCAGGTCCAGCCTTTGTCGGTAGCCCCCAAAGGAGCTTTTTCAAAGGGGAGGTTGACGAGATTTTACTAATCTACTTACTACTCACATCTACGCACGATTTATTAGAAATCTGTAACTCGAGAATATGCAAACAGTGAAAATAAATTATGTTAGACGTGTTCGCGATTTTTTAGTCTCCAGCGCTGTAAGTTGCATGACTTCTGCATTTCGCGAATTTTGGCATTCTCAGATTGATCGAAACCTCCCAACGATTGCTAATGAGTTCGCTCGGGCTCTGAGGGCTCATTATGCATGCAATGTTTTTGTATTTGTGTGTGAAGTCACGATGATTTTAGGCAAATCGGTGGTCGGTTTAAAGGCAACGGCTTGTCAACAAATTCTGTCTTGGGTCATGAGTTTGTAACTATTGCATCATGTGAATTAGGTGGAAAGCTGATTTGCCTGTCATTTAAAGAAGAGAATTTAAATCTGCAAGCCAAACAAATTGCATTCAGAACCTTCTCTAGACCATGGCGGGACTACAGATTTCTTGCTTTCTTGTCATCCTCTTCAATACACTTGATAAAATTCCGTGTTCAGCAAAATTCCTGAATCTTGATCATTCTAGAGTATGTGACCTATTTTGACAATGTGACGAGCATATTTCACTTTCAAGCTCGTGGACTTACAATCCTTTTGATGGTATTGAGTTTCCAGATGCAGACAAGAACTCTCAGCTGCGGCAAATTGAAAATGGTAGTATAATTCGAGTGGGATAAATCAGAGTCGCGGCGATAATTAACGCTGCATGCATTAAAATGAAACAGTGGCGAAAGGAATGAAGGCTTTCTCTTCTTTCCCTTCCTCCTTCCTTTCCTTCCTTCCCCAGTAAAATCACGGTGTGATGGTTTGCAATCTGTAAGTCAAGTCAGATTTTAAGAACTTCTCCATGGTACGGCACATAGCAAACGATGGGGTAGGGCAAGTAGTCCGCACGCGTCTTGTCTTGATGAAATGAGATAATGTTGATCGGTATGCAATGAATGTCTTCGGCGAATCTCATGGTTTTACTCTCTCATCTTCAGCTCTGTTCCCGTTACACTTTTTCACCGGGCTCGGATTCTGTTCATCGCTGCGTGCCGTCGTTTGAGAGCACCGAGCAAGTTGTTAAAGGTCTTCCCGTTGCTCGTCTTTGGTTCTACGGCTCATAGATCGAGAACATGTTCTGCATTAACTTGGAAAATAATATCCTGTTCTACATGCATATGTGGCCGCCAGTATTAAACTGCTTATACGATGGGTGTGCAGGAACTCAAAACAAAGACACCAGAAAAGGGAAGTCAGACTGGAATCATGAATGCTAAGTGCCACGGAGAAATCTGTCTTTATAATCATATTCATGATCTGCAGTATCAACGTGCAGGTTCTTCCTGCTGCGGTCGTCTGACGTGTATCAATCAAGTATTCAAAAGAGTTACGGCAAACTTTGGAATTAGATCATAGTACCGCAATTCTACAGATAGTAATATGACTATCATCGCAAGTGAAAATGTAGAGTGAAAGAGTGCAAGATAAAAAGATAATATTTTCTATCCGTATCACGTCTCTGACGAGTGAGGAAAAATGTAGAGACAAAAAATTGAGAGTAAGTTTCTTTCCCCTTTCTCTCAACCCTTCCTCGTGACTTCTTCTGCTTACCAACTTTATTGGAAAACATGATTCGAATATTCAATGAAATCAGAAATCATGAGATGAAGATGAACGAGTTAACATCAAACTAGTCAGTGCAAAGAAAGACACAGAGTGAGAAGCCGCATCGTAGCATTAAGAAGCAACGGCAACGGTATAATGGAGTCAGTCACAGCCAGACAGGTTGCAGATTGTTTTTGATTTCTTACTATGGCACTTCGATACTTCTGTGTTCATGCCTCATCGTTCGTTGGCTGCAATTTCCCAGTTTCACCCTACCACTTCAAACTAGAAACGACTTGTAGCTATTCTGCAACACTGCAAATTAAAGGCGTCCTTTTCTTGATTGTAGAATAGAAGAATTGTGCATTCAAATACCTTCTTGGCCTTGGTCCACGCATTTTTGTATTCCAGTCCAACAGTTGTACGGCCACCAATGGCTTGGTCTCGCTTGAGAATATTTCTGCGGCTCCCCTCAGTCCGTCCGCTCGACGTTTCCTGTGTTCAACCTGTTTGTAGAAGATGTAGATGACAATCAATCTTAACTTAGTTTAATCTTACATGCGTCGTCCCTTTTTCTATATTTTGTCATCCCTCCGTATTCTGTTCACAATTTACCAATATTCTTCAATCAATTCGTCTTTCTGCACGACTCCAGAGAGCGTTTTTGGACATCATTCAAAAAAGAAGGAAGGGAGAAAAAAGACGCTCTTGTCTCGATGTAAGGCGGACGCACACGGGGAGTAATTGAAGATGGACCTGGTCTTTTTGAGAAAGCCAAGGCGGAGGGTGGCAATTCTGGCAATGCACGACGCGTGGTTGTCTCGCTGTTTCACCGTTTTTGTCGAGCCCGCCCGTCAATCTCAAAATAAATACGATGGTACATGTTGGAAATAACAGAGTTGACAATTTCCAGAGGAAAAGTTTCAAACTGTGACACGCTGTCAGTCAGGAAGCTTTCAACTGCTACAAATCGACGGTCTTGTTTCTGTTCAGTCATTCAGCCATCCAGCAGCGAAAGGCATTGAGTTATGAGAAAGAAAGTTTGGACTTGAAAATTAAGCTTGAGTTGTTTTCATTGAGCCACTGCCACCTTCATCTTCGGGAATCAGATTAACTACGGAATGTCATTCTAACAAGTGAAGATTTATTTTAAGAATGAAAGCAAATGAGGAAGCCTTCTACCGTGTGCTACCATAAAACGCAAGTACCTTCTGAGAAATTGACCTCGCAGACCGGGATCAGTAATTTCATGAGAACCTGGACGATTTTGCATCACTATCGAACTCTTAGCCAAACTTCACTGGATCCAAATCACCCACGTCATGACCGAGCACTAAAGAACATGATTCAGAGTAGCTATTTACAAAACTTTTTAATTTAATTAACTCCACTTACCTAACTTGCACAGAGTGTAAGATTCAGATTTACGGGAGAACGAATGTGATCTTGTACTGTGTCATGTTTTGATTAAGATTCAGTGCCAGCAGATCAAAGAAATTATGTACTTTATTAATTCAATCGAATCTGTTCACAGCGTAATTCTTAATTTAAGTCGTGCCCTAATTACGCTAATGTCTTGAACGCTGCCTTACTTCTTTATTTTTGTCCCATGAAAGAAAAGTGTCCTCCACCTTCTGTTACTTCTGCTTGAGAGGCGCACATGTTACTAATGACCAGGCTCGAGAGCATCGGCTGCAGCGGCATTTATGTTATGTCTCCAGCACGGTTAGCTTTTAAAAGAAAAGTAAAGTTGCATAAATTTTCATAATGCCCTTTTTTGTGATGAAGTAGCATAAGTTTGCCCATTGCAGTCTTTTTGCCCTCATCTCAATGAACTCGACACGATAAAGAAAAAAGTTTGCATTGATAGGACAAAGATTCTCTACACAAATTGCGAATCTCTGACCGTCTTGCCTGCAGAGCCCACAAAGTCAGCTTGGTAGAGACGCCAACCTACACAGATACAATATATAATTATACTTAAAGTTGTATAAGCGCAGTCCGATACAGCAGAGAATAAACTGAAAAGTTAGTACCGTTTTTAAAGTATTGGCCTATGACCCACGAGACAAATAATTGCGTATCTTTTTCTCTGCGAATAACATGGTTTTTATCATTTAATTCTATGCAAATCTGTTGCGTTATCCTGAGCATACGCATACGCTGAGTAAAATCGAATGCATCTTTTCGTTTTCTGGAAATCCAACGAAAAATTATGTCAAAAATGTGCAGGTGCAATGTGTCTGACTCTTGATTCTGCCTCAGTTCAGCATCAATGGCCACTTTTCTTCCACTTGCCCGAGCTGCTCTTGATTTTAACTTGTTTTAGCCAATCACTCATTCTATTTTCATATTTGTTTCTTGTTTTTGCTCTCCCAATTTCTTTTCTTTCTTTCCCCGCGCTTGTACTTGACTTCATCTTCATCATACTCTCTTACCTTCCTCGCTTGTGCTCTTTGACGAGTAAATTGAGGAAATTTCCTTTTCATTCAGCTTCGTTAACTCCTCAATTTTGCTCTCTTCATCTTACTCCTGCCGTTGTTGATTTCTCCTTTTCTTTGCCCCACCGCAGAACAAGAGGAGACTACTGTATCGTGCGTTCGAGAGGTCAGAATTTGCCGATGTGTTTTATTTTTATTAGAGAAACTCGTCCTTCAGCGTGAACGTGCGTGTTCCCTTCAACTTCTCACTGCGGTAGCTATTTATTGCAAAGACGGATGAAGCACACGTCTTATCCACCGCACTAATTCAGCACAATTCAGAACTTCTTTGCACTAAATGACGAGGAGCTGCCAACAGAGAAATGAACTCCACTTGCCCATAGTTCACATGCTTGGTTTTATATCAATCAAGAAATTTAAGCTACATGTTTGCCAGCCAACCGTGTAAATTCGCCAGCAATTATCGAAATACTGTGACATTTTACGTACATTCTTTTTCATTTGTCTAATGTGAAATTAATACCAAATTCACTACTGATCTTGGTATGTCATCCTATCATTTTAGGTCGATAGAGTTGTGGAATGATTTACCTCTCAACTTACGTTTTTAAATACAGGGTAATTGTGCGAATAGAATGATTATGCAACTCATTTCTGCTAAATTGGATATTTAACTGCCCTATCAAGGGGAATATTCAATTTTTGACTTCATGTGAAATTTGATATCGTGAATAAATGAATTTGTATTATTAAATACTCGAGTACTGACTAAATACATATCGGAACACTTGGGAATGCAAGGTCATACAAAACGCGTCTCTGATTCACAGGAGGCAATTATACGCATCGCCCTTAGTGCAGGCATCATGGTGCACTGCACCGCCAACCTGCATCAACCTACCTTCAAAATACAAATGTCTTTTTGCGATCCGCGCAGAGCAACGAGAGGAAACTTTGCCAATAATTCTTCTTTTACCTTCCAACTTAATAAAATTACATTCTTATCTGAAATACAATAAAACATAAGTTGAGTAAGGGAAAAAACTGGCCATCACACTAAAAAGCCAAGAGAATGGAACTCATCAACAGATTACATCTCAAGTCGAGGCTCCGACTCGACATTTCTTGATAATGTGAAAAGTGTGCTCCTGTCCAGACGCACGCAGGCATGAAAAGTAAGATTTTGCATTTCCAACGTTGCCGGGCAGAGAAAAGGCCATTCTGGTCATGCTGGGGCAAATTATCATCTGCACAACTTTTAAAGGAAATTTTTATGCTCTACCCATGCTTTTATCACAATGCTGACTTCACAAATAAAACTCGGCGCTTCTCTGGCTCGTGCTTAGAGCTTTGGGACTTCGGTCAGCAGATTTGTGCACAAGGCGACGTGGTCCAGATTCATCATTTTAGAACCTAAAAGTTTTATTGCTACTCGCCATTTGTAAAATTGAGAACATCGAATTTTTTGCGCACTTAAAAATGTAAGCACTAATTGCTTTCGGGAAAGTTCATGTCGCGATGTCACGGGCCCGAATCAAGTCGCGGCGAGTTTGGAGGAGATTCTTTTCAGTTACGAACAAAATTAAATTAAGAATTTCCATATTCGCTAGGCGCTCCCATTTTGAGACGAGAAAAAGTAGCAGAATTAAAAAAGCCGACAAGGAAAACTTTTATTCGGATCTCGCTCAACTTCAGCTTTATTCGCTATTCACTAATTGCAAGAGAATGCAGTGCAGCGGAGCCGATGCTGCTCGAGATCTTGTCCCACTTCATTATTCTCAAGTGCATACTCCAACGTCGGAGCAAAGGACGACACTCTTCCTGTCTTCTCTACTAAAAATAGTTCAACGCGGCGATTGCCAACCAACTTTTGTACACATAAATCCAATCATTCCAAGAAAAATGGTGCATAGTCCTCAAATTCAGTTTGCCTAATAAAAGTATGCATTTAATAACCTGAGAGTTAAAACAACTTACAAGATTGGGCCCGTCCCTTTTCCTCTGTAGTCGCACTGATGCGTTGCAGACAGAGGGTTCTTCCCCACGTGTTACAGCGCAGTCACAAGAAAGCGTATAAAATGGCCCCTTTCTTCCGTCTGGAGTTTTCTATCTTGCGCTAGTGCAAACGTGCATTTAAGAGCAGTATAATACGTAATTACGCGCGATGATGTAAATGATGCGAAGGTGAGACAGAGATTGATTACAATCTCGCTCGTTCGCCTTCCCCGCCTGTTGCAGTGCTCGTGTTGCATGGGCACACAGAAAGCCGTCAAGGAACAACCTGCTCGATTGCTCACGTACATGCGATGACAATAAGGCAGAGTCGTGAGGGAAAGAGACAAATTTCACTTTAAAGACTTGGAAAGTTTTAAGCCTGTTTTAAGATTTGTTGCCGAGTTTTTAAGCCGATGCTCGTATTTCATCTCAGGCTCCACGCGTTTACAAATTCATCATATCGCTTTCCACCGTTGGAAAATCTGCAGTTTAATTCGTGACTGCTTGAAAAGACGGCGGTGATTCACTCTTCACTGGCAACTGGCAATAACAACAATCACAACAATCAGCATTGAAAATTAGCATAAATATGAAAGTAATCTTGATTAGGCGCGTTTTTAGACGCCACGCGACTTTAGAAACCGTTATAGTGCAAAGTTCAGCTGATGCAACTTTTGAATAAAATAGTGCAAGAAAATTCTTTTTTAGTAGCAAAAGTATTTTTATCCGCACTGATTGCATGGCCCTGACTTTCTTCCTACATGATTGGAACTTAACCACCTATAGTGAATTTGGTGAATCCGGATTTCTTGTTTCAAGCCAGAACATCGAGGCGCAACACAAGGTTAAAGGTTTGCAAGACTTAAGGCTGGAACTTAAAGAATGAGAAATGATGACACTGTTAAGAAAAGCAAGAAGGGCGAAGATGTTGACAATAAGGATAAAGATAACACAAGAAGCTATTTAGAAAGATAAAAGGAAGTTCGTTGGCTCACAAAAGATTGCAGGCACGGTGAGAGCGCACGTACTCCGCTATAAAGGAATAAATTATAAATGATGATGAGTCAGGCGGCAGGAGGAAGGCGAAGAAATCCCGTTTCATTTCTCTTCGCTTTCGTCGTCTCGTGTCATCCTTTCTCGCTTTCTCCCAACCTTCCAAACCGAGTCTCGTAGAAGCAGTGATTTAATTATTACACATTAAAACTTCCCTTGTCAAAGAATGTAGACTTTTTTGCCTTCTTAATAAGGATAATTCCTCTGGAAGAGCTTGTGCCCCAAAAGTTTAGCGTCTGCTACCTTACAATGTCACCATTAATGTTATGATAACCTTCTGAAAGCCTTAATTCATTATTACCCAACCTTAACGACATTACTCGATCATCACCATCCTCTTTGAGTAGTTCACGACAAATTGGATGCGCCACAATGTTCACTTTTACACACTTTCCTGTTAAGAAGCATCTCCAGTTTCTCAGTTTGAGTCGAGATCGATTTTATGCGACGTATTGAACTGTATTGTTTGTTAAATTGAGGTGACTCACATTCCCGAAAATAAATATGGTATCAATTTATTCAGTACTCAGTACATTGTGAACTGTTATCTCATACTAATGCAATTCATAAAAGTGACGGGGTTACATTTTGATTTAATCTCCCTTTCAATCATACGTTTCATTTCCGTTCAGTAATTTGACACCTTGACTTGACTGCTTGCCTTCTACAAAAAGTGTTCCCCATGACTGGTTTCGGTGATTTGTGCCTGACTTGGTCACGTCACAACCATACGACCGTAATTTTATATCTCTTAACATAGGTGAGGTGCGGCAAGTTTCTTCGAATAATGATGATCCAGGTCAGAATGTATAACAATAAGAGTAATACGAGAGTAAATCAATAACGTCCTCAAATGGCAGAGATAGAATTTCTGGTTCTGGTTTGGTTGTTTTTTTTTTGTTGATTTTGATGATCCTAGAAGTAAAAGTTCAGAAGCTCGAGGATGTAATGGAAAAGGAGTAACTTCAAGCCAACCCCGTGGACGAAGAGACTCAGCGGATGGCATAGCCGAAACAACAAGATGAATGGCGGTGCACAATGAAAATCAATGACTCTGCAGGGAGCACGTTCTTCAATCTCTGAACTTGTGTCTTTAAACGTTCTTTCTGCAACCGGTTAAAGGTTGAGTTCAACTTAACTGTTTCACTCCATTCATCATTCATTTCTTTGTTATTTCAGTGTTTCTCCTTTGCGGAAAACCGTGAAAATAAAAGCTTTTAATCGTTTAAGAGGAAGCGATTTAACCCAAATTAATAATACTTTCGTGAATTCATTGAGCTCTTCTTTTGAAAGCGTAACGTCCGAATTACAAAAAAAAACGAACCGGCCGGCATCTGATTTGAATTTTGTTATAACGTGGCTACGACAATGCCAAGATGTCGATCATCAGTTCAGAAAAGACATAGCGCATTGCATCGTCCAAAAATTCCAGACCTTGAACGATGAAATGGTGATGGACAAAAATGTTGTTGCATTGTTGTCACCTGTCGTTTCCACTTTTTAAGCTGCTGCTTGCAAGTGAAATGAAGGAAATAAATATAACAACTGACGACACCCGTAAACAATGCCAGTTCAGCTTTAATGGGGTGTCCGCCTGGAGTTGTTCTCTCTTCAATCTTCCAGATACAGATATTCGCTTTGTCGATCGACTTATGAAATTCGTGCCCTTGCGCGCATTTCCTCAAATCAATGCACTAACGCTTCGACACAACGTTAAGATTTAGTGTTATCGTCTGGGAAGTAACGTAAACTCACAGCAAGCGAAATTCATGTTTCATGAATCTAAGCAAAGAGACTATATACGCTTTGACTTGACTTACTGTTCGTATTTCGGATCAAGCGTGAGAAGTCTCAAAGTTAAAATGATATGTCAAACACATCTGCTGCTGTTTGTTGACGTCTCACCACCGCCGCGTCTCTCGTTGTTTATGCATACAAAATCGCCTTGCATTGTATCGTGTGAAGATGCATTCATGTTTACATGCACTTGCCTGCCTTCTGAGTTCTAATTTCTGCCTACCTCATGCTCGTTCAGCTCCTGCCCCATTGTAAGTTCGGAAATTGCAAGTGGAGAATAAAATTCAATATTTGACAATGATGGAATGTTTCTGATTATTAGTTTGTAGCCATAACCAGAGTTCTACGTGTCATGCTATGCTTTCCTTGTGCCATGCGCTCTTTCACAATACGAAGATATGCCCACTTTCTAATTTGATTAATGTGAGCTAGCCGAACTATCTGAGTTTGAACCACCGCACGGCGAGCATGAACTTCGAGCAAACTGCTTCGCCTCGGGTTGCTCCACAATTAAGCTAACATCGCGGAATATTCAGAACATCATCGAGCAAGCGAGCAAGAGTTGTGCGTAAAGTTATTGGCCACAATTGATAAGAATACGAAATTCATTTAACTTCTTACATGAACGAACGGTGAGAAAGCAGACGAAATCGAGGCGTTTGGCTTGCATGCCAGCTGGAAGAATTGAGCAACTTTTCTGCCTGCTCCCTCGAACCAAGCATAAAGAATAGTAAATAAGATCGTCCTCGGATTATTTATACACTGCCACACATTATTACCTGAAGAAAAGTTCGATTTCTATTTTGGAAGCATCATCGTATCAAAAGTCCGTACACATCACATCACACTCGAAGAAAGTACGCGCGCGTGTAACAAAGTTAAATAAACTTAAAGTTTAACGTCAGATCAAAACAAAAGTTTTCGGAGCAAAAATGCGGCCTGTCGAACTTCTGCACTGGGAGGGAGGAAAGCAAAGTCAGTCGTGAAGAATTCCGAAATAAAAGTTGGTAATGCGTCAGTGCGCATCTTCGCACTTTCCTCAAATCCTCCCTGGCTTTGCACCCGCAACGTGCCACCCATTTTCTGAATAAGGCAGCATGAGAAGGAAAGGGTCCTTAATTACCAGATGCAGTTGTTCCATGTGTGCAAAGAATCAGAATCATCTGGAATTGGAATTCAGAAATTCTTCCGAAACAATTCCACGTTGATTTCACGGGACAACTGAAATGGTAAAGCAAGACAGAACTCGCGACTCGAATCGAAAACGCGTTTTGGCAAATGCTCATTCGTTTATTTTTTTGTTGTCAACCGTGCTGCACAGACAAAGAAAAAGACAAAGAAACTAGGATTACAGAGGAAGCAAAGCACACTAAATGAAGTCTGGACGCGTTTCATGTTTATAAAAACTGTCAATTTTCAGTTATCAATGTGATTTGTGAATTTATGCTGCTAAGCATACACACGCAAAACTTATGCAGTTTACTCAGCATAAAATGCGAACGCATGCTAATGTTCACGAGTTGGGACTCTGAAACTGGAAGCTGTGTCGTTTCCTCGCATGAGTTCTTTGTATCGAAGCGTACTATGACAGACGAACCTATGTAAGCAAATGGAATTTTGCTGACCAAGTCTTTGCCTTCGTCTTTTCCCATTAGTACAGGCATTGCATTTCTTAGTACTGGTATATGCCTCGGTGTGAAATTCTACCCACGCCAATGTTTGGGTAATTCATTCATTAATCCAATTCATTTCAGTTTTATTTGTGCATCGGCTTCATTTTAAACACACTTTGGTACACATTCATGGTGGTATAACCATCTTCAACATAGCTTTGAAATTGGTTGTCTTGAGTGGTAAAAATGGCCACACCCATCAAATCTGGGTTTGGTTACCTTGAAGAATATACTCCAGCACCAAAAGAAGTCACATTTACTGCAACAACAGCCGTAGAACGCCGGTCGGAGCGTCCAGAATACAAAGTTTCGCGAGGAAAGAAACTATCAAAAAGTGGCTCCGAAAACTACACGAAAGATACGTACAACCTGAACAGGTAATTAAGTTTAGTGTCCGACTTGCATGGAAATCACTTCTGTTGTGCCCAGCCTCATTTGTCACACCATTCACTATTGTTAATCGCAGCTTTTGGGTTGACACTCCGATTTATTTGGAAGCAGTGGGATTTTTTGGCCCATTTGAAAAAACAACAGAAAAATATGGCGTTCTATTAGAAGTTTGGAGATCAAAATTTTCGTACGAGCAGGGCGAATTGATTTTCAAGTTCAAGACCGAAGGGCGCCGCATTTCAGCTAAGCCAAAGAAGATCTTTTATGTGACAACAGACAGTCTCTATCTGGCACCTGGATTTTGGTATCACATCAGGTTCATTCTTGGCGTAAGTTGTAAAATGGTCATCAAAGACAAAAGATATTTGATGCGATTTTTTCTTGTCGTTGCTCTATTTAAAGGGCCCTGACACGGCAGCATTCGATGAAAAAAAAATGGACAACGTGCGTGCCGACGTTTGGGTACATCCTCCTGGTTGGATTCATGACTTCAGAATTAGGTTTCAGTTTCTCAGAGGCTGCAAGCAAGTACCCGAATTGAAGTTCACAGTCGTTCCAAAAGAAGATCTGAAAACAATTCGTTTACCACCCGCAGTCAGAGTTAATGGATACGCCAATGCCGAACGTTGCGAACACGAGTGTGTTATTTTGTAAATCTCCAATTTGGGGCATGAAACCTCGGGTGTATATTGTTTTACCTTCAACAGGTTTTTATTATGGAAAAGTTGAATTTGACTAGCTTCGAAGGAATTGTTATCACTAACCCTTGTAAACTATTTCGAAATGTGGTACTAATAATAATTTCACATGTTTAACTTCATTTCACATTCACCAAATACATCTTTATGCATCCTTATTCTTTATATAATGAATTGTGGTCGTAATTCTTATCACCTCAGGCTTCAGCGTTAATTTCTTCGATTCATTTGCAAAATTTGTATAGAAAAACTGCGAACTTTGTTTTTGCTAGAAAGCGTGATAAACCGTGAAAATCTTGGAATAAACTTTTGCTGTGTTGTCGTTTAATAAATTCGACTGGGTTTCACGATTTCTCATGGGTGATGAATGATTATCATTTCATTTGTCTGGCTGTCGTGAAAGTACAAATTGTTGGAGAACTATCAAGAATTGATTGCAATGCTGTGATGCATGCATACATAGATACATGGATTTATCAGACATTACATGATAAATACGAAGAGCAACATAGGTCTTACTCAACATATTTAATGATAGAGACGTTAGACACACAAAAATATAAAAATCAAATCACAGTCATAATTTTGAGTTTCACTGTTCAACGCGGTTGCGACTCTTTCTTATGCACTCGGCATGCTTATTGTTTACAGTTTGTGTGATAATTTACGACTTTTTCTATCAAACAAAGAGGTGACATTTTGTGTGCTACATCATATTCGCAATGGAAGTTTTGTACTGCATAGCACAAAGCTACCATATTCCATTCGTCCGGCTGTACTCGTGTCGTCACAATTTGACTAATTTGCAAGTACTGGTTTAATTCGATTTATTTAGTATGGCAGAAGTCGCGACTTCCGAGAAGAATGCCCCGGAACCGGGCCTGAAACCACCCGCACCAGCTCCAATTAACCCGATTCAAGAGTCCCAAGGACGGAAAATCTACACTGTCTCTCGTGGCGCAACAATCACTCCGAAGGGATTCTCTAATTACTCCCATGCATACCACGAGAATAGGTATGTGCAATTATAAAATTATTGAAAGGTTCGTTCGTGTTCTAACGTGGCCAACTCTAGAACTATAAATTTTCACGCAGCTTTTGGGTGGACTTGCCAATCTATTTGGAGGCAATTGGATTCTTGGGCCCTTATAAAAAGACAAAAGAAAGATATGAAGTGACCATTGAAATATCTAAGTCGCTGTATGGAAAGGTGGAACGGCACGCGGAAATTGTTTTCAACGCTACATCTGATGGGCAAAGTATACAAACGAAAGTGAAGGAAATATTCCACATCAACACTGGCAAACTGCTGTTGCATCCGAGTGTTTGGTATCACGTTCGATTTATTCTCAAGGTGAGTTATTTTTCCGGAATAGCTCAAATGTTCACAAATGGAATGTGTAAACGGACGTAACAAGACGAATTTTTCGTTTTGTTTGGAAGGGGCCTGACACCGCCATTCTAGACGATGGTGATCTAGACAATACGTCAAAGGAGGTCAGGGTTGAGCCCATTGGTTGGGACAACCGTGACACAGTTGTCTTTCAATTTTTGAATAAGTCGAGACAAATGCCCGAGATGAAGTTCTCTCTTGTTCCGAAGGTGGAGTACGACAGAATTCGCATTCAAGGCGAAACTGGAGCTGATGGCAATTGTTGCTGCTCAGTTGTCTAAAGTTAAGAGATTTATTACTTAAAATGGAATTGAAGGCAACGAATTTACTTTAAAGAACCCAAGTTTATGTGTTTTATAACTGCTTGCATTACTATTCATTTTCCGGCCATATTGTTCTGTTGTAATAATTCTTTTCAACGTTTGACCGGTTAATATTCAATTAAGAAATAAAATTGCTGAGAAGCTTGTTTTAACTTGTGCATTTACGTCAGCAAATTATTGGTTCGAGGTTGCGTCTGCACTGGAAGGCGATAATCATGCCATTAGTCTTAATGTATTCGGTACGTCACTTAAGGAGACCCATCGACACATGATGCGGAATTTACAAAAGTAAGAACTCAGGCGTCAGTGTAGTATTACAAGACGGCGACTTTAGGTCTGTCGTTTAACAGCCCTTCGCTATTAGCCTCCTCTTTCTGTCACGTTGCAAAAACAGATTCTTAAATCGGTTTTCTTTTAACATTTCGTTTCGCTGTCGTTAAAAATCGTTTTGAAGAGCGACACGGTTTCATACAGTCCGGTTTCCAGCTAACATAAGCATACAGTTCGAATTTTGTCTAGATTCATCGTGGTTACGGTCATGGACTCCCGGTCTACTCCCGAATTGATTAAAGAAACTTCGGTGACAATCCGTCAGAATGGGGAAAGTGCTCCCCATCTCAGACCGGGTAATTGGAGATGTATTTGTGGCGCTCAAGTGTCCACTCGAAAGAAAAAGACAAACTTGGTCAATGTGAATTGCGCTCCACACATCAGATGGTTTTTGACACAGTCAAAATCCAAGGGCATGTAAGTAGGGCACTTTTAAAACTTCTATATGTGACTCCATTTCATGTTGTGGGTGGTACATAAGTTCTTGCGGGCATTTAGGGTCAAATTAACCTCTGGATCAACTTAACATCAGCAAGACACTACGAAATCCAGGAGGTAACAGATAATTCTGCTGATTACTGTTATCTTCATACGTCAAATCAGGAGCATGCTGACGAACCACCAAGCGATGACAATGTTGTTTCATTTTTCGAGAAATGTGACAATTTTATCAAGAATCGGAGTAGCCCACGGGAGTTGATTGGCATACACTCAAATCTTGGATATAACAGAGCCGGTTACTTCATTTGTGCGTACCTGGCGAATAAAACAACTCACGGGAGCAACTTGGTTGAAGCATTGCACGAATATTGTGCGAAGCGTCCCAATGGCATACACAACCCGGTGTACATTGACAACTTATTAAAAAGATTTGGTCTTGGTTCAACCCTGGCAAATTTCATTGTCCCAACAAAACCGCAATGGCTGCCACCACGAAGTCGTAAGGAGAAACCAAATGTTTTTTTGTTACGACTCCATTGATTGCACATGCTGGAAAAGACTAAGCAATTGCGGCCAGAGTCATGAAACAAATACAAGGCATTTGCCACTGCAAAGAGTAAGATCGACGGGTTCTCAAGCCTGGCTGTTACTATAAGTCATTTTAATTCAGTGGTGGACTTCCTGATCGCTCTCTTGCAACCCCTGGAATGGGTACACTGCATTATTTCGAGGAACTCAATTATTACATCTCCCTGAAAGAAGATGGAAGAAGATACATGTTCTTTATTGACGAGAAATATCACGCGTTCTTCATGGGCCGAGAAACTGCTGTATTTTCTCTCTGGATGAAGTTATCTGCAATGCCACGGCCACCAAGCAGAAGATTGACTCAGACGTTGAATTGATTGCGAAATTGCTTATTGGATGGTGTAAGGCAACCTACAAAGTTCTACATGTGATTGCTCAAATAATTGTCCACTAAATCTTTAATTTGTAGGAACTCCTATAAATTCGGAATTCCGATGTTCCTAATTTTTGACGTGTTGCAGCACAGACAAAAATTTCCTCCAGTCTACTTTTGCCACAAAACAATATCTGCAGATGTTAATTTTATATCATTTTCATATAAATACTTCAAATTATATTTTGTTTGATACACATGCTTCCATTCTGTTGTAACACTACAATCTTGCTGTCTTGTGACACAAACATGCTGAATTCATGGGCATAGACTGCATTCATTCTGAGCTATGGCGTGTTTGGGGAAGTTTTCATCCTCTCTGCTCTCCATGCCACAAATGTTTCTCCAGTACGCACAGCATCTAGTACGTCCCAATGTGCGCGTGGAGCACAGAATCTCGCACCACAGCACGGGGAAAGAATTTGCGCTATGCTTGTCTGTATTGGAAACACGAACCCCTGCAACAGAAAGCCAAGAGAAAAGTCAACCGAACTCAAAGATTCCCAGGAAACCCCATCATCAGAGAGAAAGCGGTGGCAAAGTGAATCCAAAAGTAAAGTCAGTCATTCTGTACAAAGATCCTTACGGAGACAACATCAAAGCTTCAAAGCATGTGTACCTTCTGCGTCCTGACGCTTTCGTCCGTTTTGTCGAACACTTTTACCCCGTACTTTAGTGTGACCTGTACGTCGTGTTTTCGGGAAGTTTTCTTCGGACAGTTTCATACAATCTTAGGCATTTGTAGAATTGCGAACTGAGGTACTTTTGCTTTGCTACCATGTTTCACGTTCACTTCTGCTACCCCGACAAGCCAACTACAAGAGTGGTTGATGCAAACCATTGTACAATAACAATAGTACAGATTTACGTTAAGTGAATTCAGAAGTGAAATAAATTTGGGCATCTTCAGTTGATACGA
This sequence comes from Mesaphorura yosii, assembly GCA_009869945.1. Classification (NCBI taxonomy): domain Eukaryota; kingdom Metazoa; phylum Arthropoda; class Collembola; order Poduromorpha; family Tullbergiidae; genus Mesaphorura; species Mesaphorura yosii. The sequence goes on along the minus strand of WIXG01000052.1, from coordinate 161,994 downwards.
GCTCATTTATTCAGTGCGGTAGCTTGGGGAAAGGTGTTCGTTGTGAGTTGACGCGACTGCGCGGGGAGAAAGTTTAACAGGGTGAAAACAAACTTGTATTTGTGTGAAAACGTGTATGAAATGTCGAAAGCTTAAGAAACAAGTTCATATATTAATGCAAACCACCTGCAGAATAAATTGGAAGATTTGTTCAAGATTTTCACCGTCTCAAGTTGTTTTCAGTTGTCGCAAGTTGCCCCACGTCAACCAACTCAACCATCTTATACTTCGTGCAACGTCTTCAGTTTCTACGAGACTTAACACGAAATCTACAAATCTAGCAAATCTAACTGAATTTGCGCAATTGAACTCTTAACACTTAAACTCTATTGTTTTAATTTTTGATTCTTTGAGTTTGACTTTGGACGAGGGTAGTCGTATATTACGTAGCATTTTATTTGGAACCCGGCTTGATTTATGTGCTTCTGATTGCGAAACGTTCGCCCGGGGTCTGATCCAATACATTTATGGTTTCCTTCCTCAAGACGAAGCAGATTTTCAACCCTCCTATTGCATAAACATCCTCCTCAAGAAGTATTCAAGTGTTCTTCAATTTACTGTTGTCTATTACACCAGGGTGAAGCTTACATTTTCCGTTCATTTCATTTTTCTCTCAGTGTGAATTATTTTCTGCAGTTTGCAGTGACCTTGTCTTTTCTTTCTTCCTAATTGGAGGTAAACGAAACACAAGAACCTATTCAGGGAATCAATTGAAAGTGGAAATTTGACAAGTGTTTGATTTAACGGTCTGCTTGCACGCGAGGTCGTATTGTGCTCCCACTGCCCAACTCAAACAAGCAATCTGGAACGAAGAAAGGGTGTCTGATGTCAAAACCAAATTAATTAACTTGTTTGCTGCGCGCCGATAGCACAGCAGTACAATACTCTTCAGAACAAAACTCAGCGACCGCAAGTGTTGTTGAACTTTTGACAGAATTATATCCGATTTCAGCTCATTACGCCCGGACTTATTATCTCATTATGGCATCATACACAAAGCTGAATTACGATGATAATTATAATGACAGCTCGAATGATAACTCCGCAAAAGAAGGTTTGGTGACTGGTCGAGTCTACCCAATCAAAAAGAAGCACCGCAAAAGAAAATTGTTTCCCTCGCTGACGAAGCACCACTACAGCATGATTAATAACAATTCAGCCGTCTCACTCCTCACAACAGTCCTCCTGTTGAGCTTATGCATCGGGCAGTCGTTCTCGTCATCAGGTAAATCCCATTTACAAAATCACAAAATGCGAAAAACGATCTCAAGCGTCAGCTTCGTGGCTTGAAAATGGGGCGTCTAGTAGCGAAAAGCGCGAGGAGTCCCTTGATGCCCCATTTTCAATCTTTCCGGTATTACAGTACAAATTGCAACTAAAACCCAACTCTTGGTGTGATAAATTGAGTGACAGAGTGCCAATAATGCGAAACCAGCATTGGCTGTGCTGTTTTTGTCTCCAGCGACGAGCATGCAGTATAAATCATTGAGCTCACCATCTATTTACCATGCATTACTTTTAGCTGTCAAGTTTAAGTGAAGCAAATTCTAAAGTGACTGCTATCTTGACTCGACTCTTCCATAGCAAGTGGAAATGTGATATCATTGCGTGCTGAACGGGCAGAACAGCTAGTACCACTTCGACTTGTGTTCAGGAATCAAATCAATTCGTGCTCTTACTCGGCACAACCAGCGGAAACGAAAACGTATTGCTCTGTTGGGATGGGATAGATTGATAGAATTGAGAGTCGAGTGGTGATGTGTTGACAAAAGACACGCGGAAACCAATAGTAAACACTTTTCTAATATATGGAAATTGGACATGTATCACTTGTACCGTTGACGTGATCACGGTTTCGTGATCGAGATGAGCGAGTAGGAGACGGCACCCAAATTGAGAACACGGAAACACTTCTTACTTGTAATAATACGAGCGTGCAAAATAAGATCGACTCACATTCCACCTGTCAATTATGAATCGAAATGGAAATAAAACTACCGAGCATTTTAATGGGATATTTGAGTTTGTGGGCTCAACCGCTTGTCATTCATGTGCAGGTTAAAGAGTTAACCATAAATGCGTTTAGAATAATTAAAATCGCACGCGAGTCACTCACTTTGTCGGGAAATCGGGTTCCGAGTTCATAAGTTAGCAGGTAACATGACTCGCGGCTCACACAAATTCTAAGCGAAAAGAGCAAGATGAATGGCATTCATTTGGTCTTCTTAGCTGGGTTTTTACTTCGCCCTTTAAACATTGAATGCGAATACGAAATTGAAATTTGAATATTTATCTTCCGTTCCTTACAACCTGCACCTTTTAAACCTGTCCCAGCAAAGCACATTTTTTCAGCTAGCTTTCTCTTATTTCACTTTTCTCCACTTTCTTACCTCATTTCCATCCTGATTGTATTATTGTAATGGCGGGTAAACGCGAACAATGAACGCTGCTCACTTCCTTAATAGTCTCTCATTCTGGGTTCGGGAAATAGAGAAAAGTTGGTGGTCCTCGTCTGCTGCTGTCGCTGAAGTTAATGTAATCTGTTTTTATGCAGTTCTGACTTGACTGCTTCCACCCCGTTCTTAACCTTCTCCCATTTCGACTGAGTTGCTGAAGCTTCGGCACCGTAAAAATGTAGAGCATGTTCATGAAGAAAAAGTTCACGTTTTGTTTTATTGAGTGAATAATTTGTAGGTTCCTAAAAGCAGGCACGCACATCCTCTGTATCGCGTTATTATTCCCGTACACGTGCTCTATAACGAGTGCGTATCATTTGCATACTTCACAAAGGAAGAAAGTTACAAAGCCCATTTGTCTTGCTGCAAGTTCCGGATAGAATGCAATGAAAGAGTGCATTTTTCTTCCCTGCGTCTGGTCTGAGGCTACCGTAGAAAAAGTTTATCCGACAAGATTTTATGGGGATTTTGTAAACTTGAGCATCCACCTCTCGATTTCTTGTTTCCCGCCTTAATCCGTTAATACGACACAAGTTTTTAAATCATAATTAGTAAGCGAAGCTGAAAGAAAGTTGAGAGGACAGATTTATTGGAGAATATTAATCGTTGCTTTCATCAATGGCTCAGACCTAACTTTATGCAGTTTGTACCAGCTGATACATATCGTCGTCTTCAGCATCATTAAGTGTCTCGTCTTGCGTATTGTGCGTACACAGCGGAGAAAGTTGCAGGCTACAATATAGATGCATGCATATTAGCTTTAAAGTCTTTCAGAAGGACTGCGATTAAGATGGTACAAAGTTTTCACTCGCCTTACAAAAATGCCTCATGCGCCTCGTGCAGCAAATTCGTCTTCTTCCGACCCATTAGCTTTCTTTCTAAGCCGTATCGCAACGGTGACGAGCGGATGAGCTCACCGGACTTCTCATCGTAAAACATTGACTGAAATCTTCTTTGAATTTTCCGACGATGATACACCGACATCCAGAAAGACAAGCAAGGTTCGTCTTGCCTCCGAGAAATGCTGTCCATGAAATATAATCCTCAGAATCTGCTTAACTAAGACAGCTCTTATAGAACTGACCAGTATGGTGGGTGGATTGCATCTCTCTACTACGCTCTCGCTCAATGTAAAAATTCCACGGCTTTCATCCCTAGGAACGCGTGCCGTGCTCAGTCTCATCCGATTATGATCGCATATAAAAGTTTTGCTGTATGTCATAAGTCGTATTTATAGATTGAGGCTGAAGATATTAAAGAAGTTCAAACCCCAGCAGTAAAAATGTGTGCAAACCACGCAATCCTGGTTGGAGAGGCAAAAGTTGGTTCAGCTATGGTGGGTGGATGCTGGTTCGAGCGTTATGGTATTTCTAGTATGTTATAAATTCGTTGTTTGACATTTTATTATATTTTTCCTTGTCTTACTTCTCATAATAATCATAAAATCCGAATTCCTTTTGTTTTCTTCCAGAACTCTGCCTTGTGCGGAGTGTAGTAAGCCCCTGTGTACGGATAGCTTATTTTTGTTCTTTCATTCAATCATTGCCCTTTCCGTACATCGCCTACAATGTTGGGAAGGAAAAAGAATGCAGGAATCAGCAAAGATCATAAAGAGGACAGGGCTGAAGAATAAATTTATTGTGGTTGATAAACAGTGACCCGACTCGTTTATATTGAAGGTTTCAGTTCCTGTGAAGCGGTGTGCCATGTCCGACTAATTTCAGATGCAACGTGCAGTGCAGACTGTGTTGTGTTGAAGTTTTGTGCGGTTTCCCATCTCGGTAAGAATCCAGTCCTTTTGTTTCGCCTGCTGACAACCTTCGCCCTCATTTCTCGTTAGGATTCACGAACGGCTTTCGTCATCATCTTTCTTTCCATCAGTTCATGAATAATTTCACATAATAATGCCCCAAGTCTCGTTTTCTCTTTAACTCATTTTTCTTTCTCTCCTCGGTTGAAATCGACTGCGTCCCTCCGACATATGCGTTAAGCACAAGTCAACGTCGGCTTCAATTCAACCCTTGGCTTTCGCCTTTCACGGAAGAGATATTGTGGTGTGAGATTTTCATTCTTTAGCATTACAAAATCTGTTCTTACGCGTGTGCGCAACAATTCCAAGGCGTCCTTGGAGAATTTGCCGGCACATTTTGTATGGTGCCAGAGGACGGCTTGTTTTCATGCTGAAATACGATTTAATATAAATTAATGCGTTTAATCTGAAATCAAATGATAAACGCGGCCTACGTTCGCAAATCAAATACGAGGAGTGAGAGCATAGAGAATGAATCAAGGGAATCAGGCATACACAACCCATTTTCATGCCCTTTTAATGCTTAATAAAATAAAAATCTCATCATAATGCAAATTCGGTAAATATCTTAGACGAACACTGTGATAAGAGTGTGAAGTTGCTTTTATGCGTCACAAAAGAACGATTCCGCCGCTTACTTTTACGACGTGTTTGCAATTTACAAGGCAATCATCCGTGGACTTCAAGGAGATAGAAGTTTTAGAGTGAGTGCTTTGGGATATGAAGGAGAAACAATTTGAGGAGCCAGAAAAATGATCCACAGCTTGAAAATAGGTGAAAAGCATTAGCTAGAAAAATAATCCGCTCCGCAGAGGTTTGGCGTCCGAGGCTTGGTTTGGCCATTAAGTACTCGGTGTGTAGATCTCATGTGTGCTATTATTACTCCTACCGCCATCGGACTTCTCACAGCATTGTTTTCCTAATATAATTAGAAAGAATTCGAATTGAAGGGAAAGTTTAATTATAGAGACTAAAAGTTAAGAAATAATAATCCCTCTGCTCGCATGCTGCTGTGTTTGGTGATGGAGTTCAATGACTCACTGGTGTGCTTGCCATTACTGCAGTAATTCCATACTTCCATGCTGCCTCATTAACTTATTTATAGACAATGATTATTTTTGTCCAGAAATTTTATCCGAAAAACTTTCCTCCTTCCTTTCACATACCGCATTGATCCATTGTTCACTATTTATAGCTCTTTCGATAATCTTTAATGATGATGGATTCTGCCTGCCGAGATTCATTGTCATTGCCCGTTGTGTTGTAGGTGTGTCTATTGTTATTAACTTTATTACCAAATACTGGCAGGCAGGCGGGCATTGTGATTTGGTGCTCGGCACTGATGAAGATGCGGGAATGGGATGGAAGAGACGACGTGGATGATGATGACTCAACCGACGGCTTCAGCGTACGAACGAAGGACAGAATTAACACAAAACTCCCCAAATAAATAATCCCAAGTTACTCCGTCTCTTGAAGTTGACTGCGTCACATTTATTCTGGCTTTCCCCATTCTTCTCTCCGACTGCCTTCCTTCTCCCTCTTGGAGATATTATTTATACCCGAGTATTAATAGTAATTTCACAGCAGTGATTCAGGCTGCACTCGAGCTGAAGCTGAAGAATGCCAACCAGGAAAGTGAAAGAGGCTCATCATTACGGCTACAATGGGGCGTGCATTGCATTGTGTTCCATTTTCTCCCTCATGGTTCCAGTTCCAGTCTCAGATTTTCATCCCTTTCTTTCATCCCATCTTCTGCTTCCTCCACTTAGTATTCTTGCATCCGACGGTATCTCGAATGTCGAATCCTCATCAAGTGAGGATTTTCCAATGTCAAACAAGGTCCTTGAACACGATAAGCTCTAATATCTTGCGAATGTACGTGATTTCAATGAAAAGGACGTTCGGCGGAATTGAACCCGATGATTCAAGGTTGCGTCCAGCATGAATTTTACTTTCATGCTCTTGTGTTCAGACGACGTCGGAAGCAAAACACAGTATTTTTAAATGAACCGGCTGTCATGCACGGGAAGTATAAAACCCGAAATTTTACAATCAAATGGAGTCATTACGGATGATCATTAAGTCAGGAGTCACCCAGTCAAATTTGGCTATGTTCCGACGAGATTATTTCCCTCCGCTCGTGCCGCTTCTGCCGATGACACGATAAGAAAGGCGAGCGAGGGGAAATTACAATTATAACGTTTATACCATTTAATACCCTACATGATCTTTTTATAGCTTGTATAACAGCGTTAATATAAAATGTGTGCGCATTCCCAAGTTCATATCCCATAAAGTTGTTCGGGAAGATGAGAGTTAATTCAGAGGACGTTTACACGGCTTTCTTCTGTGAATAATGAATGAGTCGGCTCCGAACAGGGTCACATTGCGCGTTGTGCCAGAGACGGAGTTCAGTTCATAAATGGAATAAAAGAGTACGACAACGAGAAATTTACCTTTGCCTTCGGCTACAGGAATGCGTGGCGGCGGCGGCGGAAGCCCACATATTTCTTAATGTAATATGTAGCGACATTTAATAAGAGAATAATGAATCTGCTCAGCGAGTCAGTCATGCCGGTGACGCAGCGTGGGGAAATGAGTGAGGGGAAGGAGCGAACAAACCCTAGCAGGCAAGGTACACAATGAATGACGGCGCGCGGCAGCGATGAAATGGGATTTTTTCAATGATTTCTTATGAATTGGTGAAAGAATTGACTTTCGCCTTCGCTCCTGCCTTTCGGGAAGGGTGAGAGAATTGAGCAGGAACATGAGTAATGAAATGTAGTGCGAGTCAATCCTAACCCGAATTTATTATGCATCATTGTGCCGCGTGTGGTTCGCGGACGAGTTGAGGGAAATCTCACCGAACTCTCGACACGGCGACTCGACATGATTATGTTTTATGTGATATGATGGGAAATATATTATATTTTTTCTAGTTGATTAAATATTCATGAAGTTTCTTTTTTCTTTTTGTATGCGATGCAGTGGTGGCCGCGCCGCTTACCGCGGCGAATCATAAAACCGTACCGAACTGTAACTGCATTTCGAATCAGGAGTGCCGATAGGAACAAGATCGGCTGGCACGGAAGGGTTTGAGTAATTGGAAACCGGGAGCCGCGGGAGGCCGGCGTCCTACGTCGTGAAGGTTATGGCCTCCATGTTCGTGTTCAAAACGCATGCAGCGGCAAATTTCGGTGGAGTAATTTGTCAAACGAACCGCAGCGCAGCATGGCAGCTGAGATCTCGTATTACAAATTACTGTGATTAAATTATGTCAAGTTCATTAATTACGAGATAATGAATATTGTCATATCTAATTGTGCAAGGTTCCGGTTTTTTTTTGCCTGGAATACAAGCAATTGCAGCACGGATTATTTTAATCATCCTCCTGCATCTTTCTGAGTAGATAAATGCATCTAGTTAATTCGAACTATGCATTACTACTCCTCACCATTCTAGCACAAATGCAGACTCAAAACCTTTACCTCATCCTTTCAGAAAAGTCGCCTTTCGCCTTCGCCTTTTTGTTAAATCAACTTGTGCATTTTCGTACTCCTGTTAATGCATTTTTCTTTTGTAAACCCACTCAGGGCATTTCTATTCCATTCTTATTTTTACTCCTGCAGTCGCCCAATAGAATAGCGCGCTTACGTTCACGTTTTCTAGTGTTTAAGTTGTTGTCTTTTCCTTTATGTACTTCTCAATCAATGTACCGTGCTCTATTGTGTATTTCTTTTCTTTGGGTTTTGTGCATTCGAAGAGAAATACGGAAGTCAGACGTATCAGGGAGAAAGCGCAAAAATAATACAACTCATAAAAGCAAATGTGTGAAAGTGGCTGACACTCTCCGAGACGAGAACGTGAAGCGTCTGTTTCGCTGCACTGCTGCTCTTTTTTATGGAATAAAGTTTATGACACGTTTACTTTCAACACTTCGCTGCAGAAATACTAAGCTCGCTCACGCTCTCCGAGAGCTAAGAGGTTCGTGGATGAGACGGTAATTGAATTATAACGGGACAGAAGAACAAACAGATGGGCAACGCAACGCAAGGGCACGCCACGACGGGGCAAGCAAGTGTTGGCTGCTCGAAATTATGCGACTAATGAGTTGTGGTCGATACTGAGAAGCAATATTCACGAAGCTAAAATTGCTAAAATCAGCATCTGACTCGAAATAGATCGAAGATTGGCAGTTATAAGTTAAAACATTGCCGAGAATTAACAAATCAGAATCCATTCTAAATTCTTTGTGGTTTACCCGTTTCCTATTCTGCATTTCCCACTTTTTTTTTCTGGAGATGCCTTCCGCATTCTCTCTTCTGGCTTTCTTCTCGCGGCAGCGGAGAGTACGCGGAGGAAATGAGACTTTCTGCAGTTCCTCTTCACACATGTTTATCTACAGGAAATTGCTCTTTGTACGTGTGTCACTGTTTTCTCCTTTTTCATTCTCTAGTTCCCTCGCACTACAAATAATCGAGCAATGGGACTTCTGCCTTTTACTGCTTTTATAATGTTGGAGTTGTAAATCTATGGCGAACAACCCCTCCTTGGCCTGCTAGCCTCAACTCGTGTTTCGTAATATTAATCTACATTTGCTTTCTCTTCTCTAGCTACTACTGCATTGTGTACGATATGAGTAATGCGTTTATTGCACTTGCGAGTGCATCGAGTCTCGTCTTGAGCTCTCGCTCATGCTGAGCAGATATCTACTTTGTAAAAGTTTCATTTTTCATTCTTCCAACTGGTTTTCTTAACCAAAGAAAGGGTGTCCGCTGGAATGGGTCAACGCTTAGGTAAATGAACTTGGCTTTTAGTTGCATTTCCGGGTTTTTGCTTCTGCTAAATCTGAACCTCATTTTGCGTCTTTGTTTCTGATATGAATTACAGCAGGCACCGCTCAAGTGCAAGTGCAAGCACAAATTAAGTAGCAAGGTTAAGTACACTCGAGTAATTTATGTAATGGAACAACTGCTCCTGCAATGGAGTGGGCTTAATGCGTTGGCCTCCAATGCATTTTTCCTTGGTTTATTTACACACGTCATTCAAAGCGTTACGGTTTAGCTGCAGTGTAGCCATTTCCATTTAGGTCTCCTAGAAAATAGAAAGAAAAGCAGAAGGGTGTCAGCAACACGTAGTAATATTGCCACTGCAGTACGGTGCAGTGGAGAGTAGAGAAAGAACAGAAGGATGACGCTGAAGGCATAAATAATTAAATAATGTCGACTTCTTCGTGACAGCGCTTTTCTTTTATTTGACAAATGCCGTGACTGCTGTGGTTTGCCGTTGTTAGTGTAAACGGTTTTCTGTTGGAGCCGTACATCGTGTGCCTGACAATGTCATTCTTTCTGTCGTCGATTTGATCACGTAACAGCGCAGCGACAGTAGTCGTTCATGGCATTAAATGCTCTCACTCGCACAGGAATGCTGTAAACGCTTGCATGTCGCTGTCGATGTTGTCAGAGGGTGATATTTTCGATTAATCTTTGACTTTTGACAAAATATCATTCCCAATTTAGATGTTCAATTAGAATCAAACTTAACACTGCAGACCGGGTAACAATCCATCAGTTAAAAGTCTGAAGTCTCGAAGTCTTGGTTGTAAAATTCTGTCTGACCACTTGTGCGAAGATAGAATGACAGTTTAGATGGGATTTGTCATTCATTCTTATGTCCCTCTTGACTCTGACTGTTGCAAATTGCGGTCAGTGAATTCCAGAGGCCCAGAGAAACTGTCGCTCTAATCCTCGATCTACAAATTCACGCAGGCATTTCAAATGAAGTGGAGCGGAAAGGAATTGATTTGTCACATTTTTGCATGCATAATTCGCCGGAGAAAACCCCACAAATTGCTTTTACTACCGGCATTTGACACACATACAATTAAAGCCCAAGCCAATGGCACAATTTCCTTTCCTTTCTCTTGAGCCGCATCTTGTATGGTGTTGTTTAAGTATGTAATAATATGGAAATGATTTCTTTCCCTGCTCCTGCACTCTTTCTATATCCGCGCGCGTACACAAAAATGTAACCATTTTATTATTATTATTCACCGCACATATTATCACTTTTTCTAGCCGTGAGGCTGTGTACCGATTGTGGATTCGCATTCAACTAAATCTAAAGTATAATCGTCGAATATTATTCCTCCACCGTTTACTTTGCGTCTGCTGCGGCTGCAGTACGAAGTGTATTATGCAAAATGTCATGTAAATTGTACACTTGAGAGAGACAGACAGGCGGGTAGGGCAGGAGCAGAGGCAGAAGAGTTGAGTTGAATGTTATGTAATACAATGTAAATAAGAAGCAGGAGCCTTTGCAAGGAATTCTTTTCCATGCGGAAATTTCCATTTTTGGCATCATCACGCCTTGGTCTTGCCGCCGCGGAGATGGTGTTTGATGTGTTTACTCGAACTGCAACGACGGGGAGTAACTGCACTGCGGTTCAGCTCCACAAAAATTATGCCACAGATTCTTTCTCCGACACGAACCTCGAAGTAGAAACGAAAAAAAGAAGTGAAAATTGAGGCGAGGGAGAATCTTCCTCAAATTCTTCTCTTGACTTTTCTCATCTGAGGCTCAATTCAAGCATGCATGCGGGAAGATCTTCCCGAGAAAATCTTCCTTCTTTTCTACGGACGCTGGACGGCTACCGCTCGAAAGAAGGGGAGATTTTTGAGAGACTTTCAGCCTCGAAGTTTCTAAAAAATAAAGGCAAATCCAATGAAACACAAACGCCCCGACCGAGTATCTTTGACAAGAAGTTGTTTAGCCACTGCAACGCAAAGTCGGAGGGTTTATTTAACTTTGGTGCGTCGAACGAGACGTGAATAATAAGGGCCTTAGTAGTAGCCCGGGCCGAACCCGATTCGATGCACAGAACCCTCGCGCACTTTAAATTCGACGGAGAAACCTGAAGGACCACTTTAACAATTTTTGTTCTTGTTCCTGCTCACTAATAATAATACTTGAAAGCACTCGTTGCGATTCGCAAGATTCGAGAGCGATTCTTGAACAGTCCGAGAGCCGCCGCTCAGAGTAGATTGAATTTAGTGTGCAAAGGTGAAGTGAAAGTTACGCAAATAACAAGTTGTGAGTCACCGACTTGGTGCCTCGGTTCTTGTCCGCTAGTCTCTTGTCGGCTGTGTAAGTTCGTGAATGCAGTCATCTTTAATTGGGACATGAAGCCTACTAAAGCAATGTGAATGTGAATTTGATTTGACGATAAAAAGAATGTTTTATCTGACATGCATTTACTTTCTCTGCCTTGCTCGTCGCTGACGCAGCGTGCAAGATAAGAGTATCTTCTCTCCCAATCTCCACCTTAATGGCCAAATGGTGCTGTGTAGCAGTTCGAGTCTCTTCTTCCATAGCACAGCTCTTCAGATTTGTCTCACGGTTGCTCTTCCTGCTTCTTCCACAAAGCGAACTCCTTTGCTTTCATCGCTTGTCTTGCCTTGTCTGCTCTCTTATCTGCCGTTGCTCATCGTTAGCATTTATTTCCGCATTCAAAGTGCAGCGCAGCGTATGCTTTCTCCACGCTTGAGATATGGTCGGTCGGCGTGACGTGGTTGCTAATTCAGACATTCAAGGTACAAGATGCACTTTTCTCAATCATGATGTACTGCTGCGGCTTCACCTTACAACATCTCTCAATGGATGAGTGAAAAGAAACTGAAAGAGCACAAGCGCGACGTGTCTCATTAGAGAAATCACAAGCTTCTTTCGGCGTCCCGGCCGTCTCTGAGAAGTACATTCTTTTGTGATTTCCTATCAATGAAAGCCATTCCTGCTCTCCGAACGCTCCCATTAAGATCATCCAACTGACTTTCCCTTGAACTGTAACATGTGCTAACGGCTACTCTACCAACATAACAACGCTTTAGTGCCTGAATTGCACAACATTGCGTTGGCAGAGTCTGTGCTGGGACACCGCTTAACTGGAGTTTGACCTGCCGAACAGCGGATGAAAGGACTAAGATAAGTAGAAGAAGACGTGTACCGTGTTAGAACAGTTTTCTGTCAAGTTTTATGTACAAGCGAAAAAACGGGAGGAACGCTCGCTGAATGGCCGTTAAACATTAAAATGTTTTGACGGTTGCAAGCATAAAATATTTCTCGACGAACACACGCCTCGCCGGTTAGGAGGCGACAGGGGCGATTCTATTTTAACTTTGGAGGAGGGCTGTACAAAAGTGATATAAAATTTTTATGATGGATAGCAAAATAGTAATTGACCAATGCAAAGTTACGATGTCAGCAAATGAATAATTAATCAAAGTTTCCCCAAAATAACTTCGTCCAGCGTCATCCTTTTGAAACAACATGGTTCCATTGGTTTGTCCATTTCCCGAAATGAAATGCAGATCTACGAAATGCCGAAGGCATGTAGCGTGTATGCCGCACCTTATTTAAATACCACGTGGAGCAGTAATTTCTACAATCGTTTTCTTGCATATGCATTTCGCGAGTAAGTAAATTATGAATGACATCAATTTCGCAAAAACAAAACTTTTATGACCAGAAAAGCACATTAGGACACGCAATGAGCATAGTTCTGTTTGACGGATGACTTTTTGGTAACGCTCGAAAAAATCAATTCACTTTCACATTTCCCGTTGCAATTCGTCTTCAAAAAATTTGGTTTATTTCAACTTCGTAAGAGCAAAGGCTTCAACTTCTACATCAAATTAAATAATTATGCTGTATTGCTTGACTTTTTGTACACAAAATAACATAACACAAAACTTTCACGGCGTGGTTTGTCACGTCCAACCAATCTGGGGAGAGAAGACAACCTAAAATATTAAAGCACGCTGCAAAAACCAGGTACAAGCGCCATTGGTGAGATAAATCTTTAATTCTTCATTCTCACGCGTAAATCGTCTTAATTAATAAATAAAATTTGCAAAAACAGGTACTATCCGGGCCATGTTATGTTTCAGGTCACAATTTAAAGAAATGCATGCTTGCTTGCTTGCATTCTATTCTCACTCTCAGGTACTGAAGTGATTTCTCCAGGTCACTGGATGAAGGTGTTATGATGACACAAAACAAATGCAACATAATTAAAACTATTGTGAGTTTTCTGCTCTTCTGAGACTACGCGACTATTTAACTACCGTGGCTGGACATACAAAACTCTGTGGGAAGAATTGTAGTTACACACAAAGTACAGATTACGAATTACGATTAAATGTTGCTGACTTCTTCGGCTTGACCTTCGCCTTAAATGGAGACTTTAAGTCGCATCCGTATTTCGGGTACAATGGAGATCTCACCCATTGGACCCGCGTCAGCCACGACCAACCCAGTCGCATTTCCAACAATGATAGCCTCGGGCATCTTCACAAATGGTAACACGACGAGCGCGCCGACGGCTATGAATGCGAACAGGAGAAACACGGCTAAGACGGCGGCCGTGGTTGCGACTGCAAGTTCACGTTTTGAGACTCCTGCGAATATACGAAGAGAAGTTAAAAATCCAGTCGGAAGGAAAGCGGCGATTTAAAGAAATATGTCAACTCACCCATTCTAATTTTTAAATGGTCGTAGGACGTAGTAGTATAGGATGAACTAGTTACACTATTTTGCACTTATGTTAAGTTGTCCTGTTAGTGAAACAACTACGCAGTTTTAAATTTTCAAGCGCGGGGCGGATTTGGCAGGTACCGAACTTGTCCAGTGCTGAAAGGTGACTAGAAGACAAAGTTCCACGGGTTGACGTAGCGTCCTGGTTTTGATGGCTGGTTTTAAAGGTCTTTCTTCTACGTCGTTCGGTTTCGGGAATCAATTTCAATAGAAATGGCATTGGAAGGGCCGACTTTTTATTAATAATTCCAGGAATCCAGATTATTGTTTCGTGGCTTGGGTTTAAAGTTGCTGGTAAACAGCAATAAGCGAATAAGGCAAGTGGCTTCGCAGGTTGAGGTCACAAAAGTATCGGCCCACGTCAGTTATTGCTTTAGGTACTCGGCTTAATGACTAGTTTCTTAGTGCCTGTCATTTTTACTAGAGGAGTCCATACAACTCTTCCTATGCAATGCTACTAAAGACGAAGGCGCAAATTTGGGGATGTGTTTCACAACAGGACGACGTGAGGTTTGACTCCAATCGTCGCCGAAAAGCATTGATTCCAATGGTGGAAGGCTAGCAATATTGCCAAACTGGGCCGAAATTTTTGCAATCGTGGCAAATATTTTATATGGTTCTGTCTTTTGCGGGTTATACCTGCACGTGCATTCAAGTGGTGATAACTTCTGCTTCCGAAACAGTTCAGTACGCTACGCTTTCTGTTCCTAGAAATTTCTCATGATCCTGACCAACCTTGCCCGTGAATGTATTGAGTGGGTTTTGAATAATCGATCATTAAAATTAAAGAAACCCTACAGTTGTCTTCATTTTAAAACACGATTTCGAACTGGATTCTGTATATTACATTGATTGGAAATTGGAGAAAAGGCGTGGCCGTTAATCAAAGTGCATCGCAAGCTTAGACAATATGCGTTCAATGAAATTCGCATTTACGGTAATTCAGCTGCATTTAAATGTAAGCATTTGTGACTACTGAAAGATAGCCACAGTTGAAACAGGTCCTTGAATTTTATGCGGGCAGACCACAGATGTCCCACATCTTCAAGACTTTTTACCATTGGCGTATCAATTAAACGGGAAATCGCCACTCAGAGGCCTCAGGGTCTGATTAGTCTTTCAGAAAGTCTTTTAATTAGAAATCAATACAGTTTCAAGAGACACAAGTGCAATGGGTGTTCCAATAACCTTGAAGTTTAAAAGGAATTTCGCTGAAAAGTGTGCTGCTACTTGCGTGTACTGCTTCAACGTATGTAGGGACAACGACACAAAGCCTATCGATTTCATCAATAACTAATAGCGAATTTGGCAATTACCGGGTTCTGACTTGTTTGCTAATAGTATGGTGAAATTCACGTATGCAAACCTTGCACGAGTGGTATTCAGTTCATGGCTATGCATGGATGGGCCATCTTATTTACCAAAACTGACACGACAGCCAAATGAAGCGTGGATGTGGACGAGTTCCGAGAAAGTACAAATTCCATGAAAGTCAAAACAAGCGAAGTGCCACGTTGCAAATGACAATTTATACGACCAAACGACACGCCAGGCTGGTGGATACGGAATTTTACGTATTTTGATGAGTTGTACCATATAATTAGAGTACGCCATATACTTCGGTTGGGGCAAATTGTGGAAATATTAGGTTACAAACTCACATGAAGTTTTGATGTGCACTTTCGCACATTAAATGCATACATTTATTAAAAACTAATTATCGAGACACTTGAGTACGAAGAAATGAAATATTATGGAAGAACAAGGATTGAAATTTAATTCTATTAATTCTTGAATGCAATTTTGTCTGAACACAGTCGCAATTGGATTGATTACCCGCGTAGGCTTCAGTCTTCCGGTCGGTATTTGTACTCGAAATCATCGATTGAGCGTTGAATTCGTCCAGCAGTTCGGGCCAACTACAATTACAAGAAAGCGCGATGAAATCAGTGTCGAGTTCAAGCGAACGCGTCTCACTTTCCCCACCGACGCTTAGTATCGAAGCAAGGCAAAACTTACCCGCATCGCGTGTCGCTTTCTTCTAGTCTTAGCCTCGTCAGTTTTCTCCACTGCCTTGTGCGGGGCGTCCGTATTCTTCTTCAGATCCCCAGTTTCCGGTTCCTCAGCTACCTCTTCCTCGTAGCCAAATTTGGTTGCCAACAATTTGCTTCCCCATCCCAAACGGGTGACCCAGGAAACCACGTACTGCCAGAGGAGGACCAGCGCTACTCCGATGATTGCTCCTCCAATAAACGGAAGGGTATTCGCTTCCCCAAGACCGAAGAAGGACGGGGTTTCCAGGGAAAAGTAACCTAAAGGTCGGAATCCGTTGCTGGTTTGCGCCGGTGCCTGTGACTGCTGTTGTCCAATGATTTGTTGCGGTTGCTGTTGCTGAACTTGCTGCTGGGGAACATGCTCCAGGTTTCCAACGGCGGAAGCGGGCTGCAGAGTTGTTTCGCCATTTGATGACCGGACTTCGTAGTAAGTCTCGGCAACGGCCAACAAAGGGAACAGGAGAAAAACACTGACTTTCAGGAATGAATACATGATTATGAGACTTTGATTTGCTAACGATTGGCACTGAATTGACGGTGTTGACAAGGCTAACTCAAATCACAGAATAAAAATATTTCTTGGAAAACGAATGTATTTCAAAGTTTATTTTGGGCGTAAAAATATTTTTTATAATTCGTTTTACCTTACTCTCCTTTCTACCTTAGGGTCAAGGAGCATGGGAAGCATTATTGTATGGTACATTGTTGCTTTTGTGGTGCCACACAAACAACTCAAGTAAAAGATCATGGCCATTAGGGTACTTCAGTTTGGACACAATCCTTTCACAGACAGGTGTCCTATCTTAAAGAATTCAGACTCCAGAATTGCTAAAGGCTAAAAATACCTTAAATACAAAATAACATGAAATTCGAAAACCTTTGACTACCATCCACTTCCATTTCATTATTTTTAAGCTTTTTTTAACAACACGATTTTACATTTTAAGCAGACACCTGTGACAAGGCTTCCTGAAGGCCTGCCTTGACCAATTTAATGCTTACTCTGCTCTACTGAACTTCGCATGAATTCCTTGAACTAATTTAAGAATTGATTTTCAGAAGAGGTTGACAGTCACAACTTTTTTCTCCAGCATTGCCTACTGTCTACAATGATACAGGTCATAATTATGGTAGTATACAATCGTTTAGCCTTCAAGCATGAACGTAAACTCAAAATTGACGACGCCATGTGAAATTCCATTAATCAATGGCGATAAAATATTTATTATTAAAGCCGTCGATTGAGCCAGAACTCCCGATGCAAGGTGACATTTCCCAATTACCACGCGATTAATGCCACGTTGAGCTTGAGCTTACGTGGCATATCCGGAGATGCTCTCGAAGATATCGGAAATTAAAAATTCTCCAAGGCTCTAAACACTATTGGAAGCCTTTCTTATTTACAATTCATCTCCTAATGAGCATCTCTTCCAGTTAAGTTTGGCAATAATTTCTTGAGATGATTTCTCCCACTGCGTTCGTGTTCGTGATTCATGTCTCAAGTCAATTTTTCTTGTACACTTTTTTATTGCCAGTGCAATTCCTTTGCGCAAAGTTGTGAGCAGTTAATAGCCGTAATAAATGAGCATTACGAGATTGATGCTTCGATGTCCGCCAGGAGATTTAATAAAAGAATTGGATCGGGTCGCCGCCTTGTCTAAATCCATTACTCAATCAGTACGAAGTAGTCGATGCTTGAGCGCCGCATTATTACGACTACAGATGATGATACCATCACATGCGTCGTTCATCATTTTTATGCGCAAAACTACGGCGAATCGTTTTATTGACCTGCGCGCTGTACTCCACAATCCTACATAAAAGAATTATTGGACAAAGTCCGTTTATTGTTTCCAATCAATCTTGGGCATAAAATAAGCTCCAGAAATATTACGGGCATTCGCTATTTACCATTCTCATGCTGGGGCTTCTTCATTTCATGCTGAAAGGAGGTAATAAAGTCATAACGTAATTTAACTCGGACAACATCTTATTTGATTTGTAATCAAATGGATTCATTACTTCCCTGGACTACTCCGAGAAATAAATTCATTGCGACTGCATTGATCTGAATTCTTAAGCAAACGCCGCGCCGATTCGTTTTTTTTTAATTTCCCGAAAGAAAATACCAAATCGCAGCTATCAAGTAAACCATTTTAAGATCGCATATGCGAAAGCACGGCAGTGAGCAAAAATGGAATGGAAAATGAATGAATTTGAGATTGGAGCGAAGCGGAAGGGGAGGAAAAGTTTATTTAATAGTTTTGTGTGTCATGTTACATTATAATGCGTAATAGAACGGAGGTTTGGTTCGTCGCTCTATTTTTGGTTGGCCTTATATTTAATGGTTACATCATTCCATTACTGCGATGCAGTAATAGGCAGCAATCTTGTAAAGAGTAAAGTAATAGAGAAACTAAATTTGATTGTCGAGCTGCTGCTGCTCTTGCTGTTTCAGTGAGCCTGACCCGGTCTGAGTTTGGGTTATGAGTTTAATAAACGGAGAGGAAGGAGGAAGGAAAGGAAGCTATTTGACTTTGAGAGAGAACTTCCTCCGCCAGGAAGAAGGTGCATGTAATGCGTTCTTGTATAATTCAAAAGATTATATTAACATTATGGCGACCCGAAATCATAGCATTATTCTTTGCCTGCCTGCCTCGATTCTGCAATTTTTATATCGTATTGCAGTCATAATATTGGAATCCAGAGTTTTCTATTGTACTGACTCTCATTTAAAAAGAGATCTGAAGTAAATTGGTTATAAATGTTAATCATAGTTGAATATTTACAATTTGATTTGAGTAAGTTTTGGACTCTTCGTATTTGTACTCAAATTACCTAATCAGTTTCATTGACTTTCTATTGCTTGCTTGTAATTTTGTAATGCATTACGCTTCTGGATTTTTACGTTTTATTATTGGGCCCGCAAATGAAATTCCAACCACGTCGTGTTCGTGGTCATACATCATCGGCCACGAGCGTATGAAGCTATTTTTAAGAAATCGACCCAGACAATCGGCTTTGACTTGAACAGGAATGAACTGCCTCGTATTACAAAAGAAGTCTTCTGCGTACGTGCTGGAGAAGGTGATAATGCTTTATTGCTCACATGGGACGACTGGAGCGTAGATTGCGTGGACGCTACCTGAATACTTTATGCTATTTCTGATTTGTCAATTGCCTTTTGGTTCCCACTAAAAAACAGTTTAAGCATTAATGCAAGAATGTGGTTGAAGTTCCACCTGAAACATGGTTGCAATAAATCCCCTCGGCGTAGCCGTAATTAATTACCCTTAGAGTTTATACATTTGCTTCATTTTCGCATAAGATCTTGGAACCCGACGGACTCAGATTTTTAAAATCCGACAGATTTGGAATGGATGGCTTCGGGCGAGAGAAAGTCCAAATAACTACGTTTTTGAAGCCAACTTCTACATCAGACTGTGGAGACCCGCTCCCAACTTGGCTCCGAGACCGAACCAAGGATGATGATAGTTGAAGACTGAATAAGATATAAGGAAGGGATGAAGGATGCATGATGATGATGATCAAGAGTCATTAAACAAAATTCATAAACTTGAGTGTAATATGAAGTTGTTACAAAGTTACACGCACAAGGCACGCATAGTGAAGGGATTTTAATGATTTCATGGGCCAAACCTGACAATGCAGTAATGCAAATGCAGCGGAGTAGCGGAGAGGAGTCTAGATAAATTCTGTCGTAATGCAGCATGACTGGAAAATGCAGAAACTTGAGGTTTGAAATATGTTGACATTTTCTCCCGTCTTTACCAGGCTTCTCCTCTACTCGTTCTTGGTTGCCTTCATTTATTCCAGCCGCAGGCCGATCCTGCCGTCAAATCTCGAATAATTTGGATAGGCTTCTTCAATTGCGGGGCAAAAACATAATATATACGTACGATCTTATCCGATGAAACCAAACATTTATTGAACTAGTTAAATTTAAAGCTGCCAGAAATAAAATAGTTTAACAAATCATTAGTTTGCACTGCACAATCGCCGTGAAAAGGACGGGAAGCAATAATAACAGAGACAAAAGGCAATGTATGCATTGCAATGTGTAGATTGACATTCTATTCAAATTGGGTGAAATGAAATAATCTGAGCCATTTATTGTCGCCCCTCTTCCGCTGCTGTTGACACAATAATTTTGTTGAAACAGAAACATAACACATTAGTGCAGAAACACAACGAATTCTGCGCTCGCAGCTAATATTGCAGAAATTCCAATCTTGGTTGTTGAGCGACAAAGACAAATGAGATTAGTAAGCGGAGTAAAGCAAATCCACGAAATAAGAACCAGCGATAAGACTCGAACAATAGATTTTATCCTGCTTCTGGGATGGCGACGACGATTGTATCGACGAATACAGCAAAAATCAGTCAGGCGAATTCCTCAATAAGGTACAAAGCTAGAGCCTGGCAAGGCCCGGAATGTTGCAGTAGTCGCACAAAAATAGAACAAGAACAATTGACTCGATGCGTGAACAAAATAACCAAGTACGGCTTACATTTTAAGAATACAAATTCGTGCCGTCTGTCTTGTTGTAGCCGGAGTCAGACAAACGTTAAAAAACGTCGTTCTTGTTTTAGTTTTCTGCGAGTTGCGACGTGAGGCATGAAAAGGTAAAAAAAAACACAAAAAGAAAAGGCCGACCGAGTCACACATTTGACATTCCATTCATCGTCTGGACATAAAAAGAAACAACTACCTTTTGTTCGCCACTTTCTTATCCCTGTTTTCTTCGACATCGTATTCTTATCGATATTCAGTATCGAAGCTGGTCTGTCAAGTTGCCATCAACTGCAACCTGCTTTGATAGACAATGAAATAGTACTTGACGTCGATGTGCTTGTATTGCTGTTGACTTTCACAGAATTCAATAAACGTGGTCAAGAATTGTTAAAAATTGCATGAATTAAGAGATTAGGACCCGCTCCACATATTTCATTGATTTAGCACAATTGGTATTGATAAGAAAGGTGAGATTTGCACTCGTTTGAGGGGAACCGACCCGAGCGAGTTGGATAACAAAAGTTTGACAGTTGACATTTAAGGCTGTTAAAGACCAGTGACAGAAGAATGAATTGAGAAAAATGGGAAGCTGGAGATAAAGGCAAAATTTAAGGGATTTTCTTTTCTCTCTCCCGCATTGAAATAAATGAAAACCAGATCGTCTATGGATTTCTGTTCCCCATTCCAGCCACGTTGTGTTGTACGCGCTTTCTTTCTTTCAGATCTTGTTGAGTACGCGTACGAGAAAGCCAATAAATGTCATTTAATTGTTCGTGCTGCAGTTACCGCGAAGTAGAAAGAGCAAATTTTCCCTTTGTACGGAGAAGATTGATGTACATATTGAGGGAAATAGAAAAGAAAATGTATCGAGTTCATAAATTGTAGTTCACGTCAAGTCAACCATTTACGTACGTGCTGCTACAACCTACGATGCAATGCGTCAGTCCGCGATCTTTGAACTTGTTTCAAATTCTGATCTGTACGCGTCTAACGTGCTCGTTGCCTTATTTTTATTCTACAGGAGGACCACTCCTCGAGGAACCCGAATTCTCCGAACCCATTGAGAATATCACCGTTCCAGCTGGTCGAGAAGTGAAGCTGGCCTGCTCAGTCAAGAATTTGGGATCACACAAGGTAAATCACTCGCATTGCAAAGGCTTAAACCATGAATTTGATCAGCAATGAAGTTTGGGCTGGGTTCAAATATTGGAAGTGTGAAGAGGCTTTCCACAAGTCAGTCTTCATCTGTAATCTCTCTGGTGTAGAAAATCAAGTGTGGTGTAAAAGGTTATTATTACTTTCTCAAACTGCTCCGAGGCACGTTCATATTGCCTTTGCGTCTGCCCGATGATGTTGCTGTTGTTTTGCGTATATTTATGTAAATTCTGTTCTGCTTTGCCCTTACATGAAACCGAGGTTGCGCTAAATGCAAGATGAAATTTAGACTGGAGATTATATTTAATATACTCTCTCATCCTAGCCCAGCTTTAACTTGAAAGCAGTTTCCGAGCCAGCAGCCAGCGTCTGGATGCCGAGAGACGGTATCAGCATCTCTCTTATAAATCTCTTGTAATAACTTCTTTCATAAACCCGCATGAAAGTTTCGGAGAGCTGACATGACAGGCACCGGCAAGCAAATAATAATAATGTGCACATTTCGATCCGAAGAGGTCGGGAGCCCTCCCCTGCCAATGCCAATGCGATACTTTGCCAATGTCACACATGCACTAATAACGACAGAGAAGAAGTATGCGCGTTCTCGCTAATAATATTTGAAGTTACACGACAGTTTGAATGTTCAAGGCAGTTTAGCATGTCATCAATCACTCCAAGTTTGAATTTCATATATTGAAAGATTTGGCGTTCGTTCTCATATCCTGCTTGAGAAAGTAGTTGTAGAATTCCTTCCCAAGTTGCGAATACGGTGCATTCGAATGCAATACGTGAACTGCATTCACGCTTCTAAGTACAAGATGCACTCGGATCATCATCTTCGAGATGTGTTGGTACAATGATAAAAAAGGAAGAAGGTACTAAAAGATTCCAGGAATTACCAAGAAAACCACAAAAACCAACTTAACCAAGTTCAAAAGGAATTTTTCTTTCTGTGCGCATTTCTCACCGCCGCCGCGGCGACACCACTGCCATTATAAACATTGCTTCAAAGAGAAGGCTTACAAAATTGTACAAACGAAAACTGCATAATAAAGGCACAGATTTGCGGGGATTTCCTCTTTAAAATGCAAATACAAAGAAACATGTATTTTGGCCTTGTGCAAAGTGCAGCTTCTTTAAACTCCCTAAAAAATCCGACTGCGGACTGAAAAAGTAGAATGGAAAGGTGTGTGCTGTGAAAGTAAATGCCAAAAATCATTCACACTCAATGGAGAAAGAATCAAAGAGGATTGAATAAAATGAATCTTGCATGAAGTTTATGTAGTGTTAAACATATATGGTCCCAAAAATCAGAATGACGACCACGAGAAGAAAGTTTACAGTACAAACCTGAATGGATTCGAAGGAGTTGTCAATTTCCAGTGTTTCTATTATTTCAGGCTCCTCTCTTGCCACTGGGTCAATTAAATGCGTACTAAATCAAGAGAGGAAGTCGGACAGTTGAAGTAGTCTGATTTAGGTCGCAGATTTAAAATCGTACTGGTTGAAGGATTTTATTGAATTTCATGACATTATTGAACATAAAGCTCGGTAAATTATCACAAGTATGCGAAAGGCCTGCAGATCAAGTACCACTACCGTTAATTAAAGAAACGAGACACCGTAAACAACTGACCTCAAAGGTTGATCTTAGCACAGATCATTGTTTAATCCCGAATGTTGGAGCTCTAGGGCGCACGACCTTAATTCCTGCCGTTAAGCCTTCCGAGATTTAATTTTGTATGCGACTCGTTAGATTAATTCAGGACGTGACTTTGCACAGGAAATTAGATTTCTAAGAAATGTTTATATGGCTGTGGCGAAATACGAAAGTTAACCTTCTCGCAATATATAATCTCAGCGACATTAACCAGAAAGCAGGCCGAGCGGCGGGATCAGAACCTTATAATTCAAGAGAAATGAAATGAAATGAAAATGCAAAGTTTGCGCATTCACGCCCCGCCTTTGATGCCTGAGCCTGTTGTATTGACAAGTAGTACAAATGTAATTGTCATTCTCTCTTGGGTTTCGTGGAATTGAAATAACTTTTGTCATGAATTAAATCATGATTCATTGTCTTGTTTACAACTATGTCCACTACCCATAAGAGTCAGCGAAAAGGAAGCAGGCAGCAAGTTAACCGGACATTTTCACCTTGTCCGCTGATCAGTGAATGACTTTCAGAATAGAAATTGATATTAATGTTTGAGTTCAACGAACAGGTTTAACCGTAGTCAGCAACGCCTGCATGATTTAATTAGCCGATGGCAACTAACAGTCCAAATATGAATTATGCCTTCATGTTACTCGACTGATTCGCAATGATGCTTTGATGATGCAAGCGAGAAGTCATTTTGTTATTCTAAACCTGGCGAGAGAAACACAATGGGAGGCGCGCACTGCAGACAGGCTTAAGTAGTCTATTATCTTGGGTATTACAAAATAAGGTAAATGAAATGAGAGCGAAGTGCGCAGCGGAATAAAGCTCTTGACTGCTTCCGAGCCTCGTTGAGATTAATAAGATACAGCCCATTGACTATGTAAATTAACATGCGGGGAATTGCATTACGCTCGCCAACTATTATTAACAAGGGGTTAAATGCTTGCTTTGTTCTTCTCACGGACTTTCTACGCCAGAGTGAAAGTGGAAACCATTCACGACTACGACTGCCTGGCACTAAGGCGAAGTGTGTGTATTACAATCGTATCATAATAACCTCGTTCGCCTACGTTGTAACGAGCTGCACTGGAAAGGATTCATTGTTTTCCCCACGCATAGATGAAAGTCAGCCGTAAACTCGATACACAAAAGATTCTATTTTATTACAGTAATCCTGCATTATGTGTACATTTTGGTAATTACTTATTTCACACGTACTTTACCCGAAAACCTCTTCATTAAAGCCCATAAATTCTCATTGCTCTCTCTGCTCTCATTGCTTTTAGGTGGCGTGGATTCATTTTGAAGGCTCAGCGATTTTAACAGTACAGGTTCACGTCATTACGCGTAATCCCCGAATTAAAGTCACGCATGATAAACATCGGACGTGGTACCTCCACATTGAGGACGTGCAGCAGAGCGACGCTGGACGCTACATGTGTCAGATTAACACAGGTGGTTCGTCTTCGTTCTTTTTTGTACTGATGAATTTCGGAATTAGTCACTAAAGAGTTTTTTCTTGTTTAATTCAGAAACTGCCAAGACCCAGTTTGGATATTTGCACGTTGTAGGTAAGTCAAACTTTTGAACAGAGAATTGTACATTGGAAAACCTCATCAAGGAAAGAGAGATACCAGTATCATATGCACGAAATGTGTCCTGATTTTTGCTGTTCGTAACTAGACTTCTAATTAGGCCGTAGAATAAATTGAAGCGGTTCGAACAGTCTGTGCTCTGCACTAGGGAATAGTTGAACATTTAGTGTTCGCTCGAATCTAGAGTGCAAAAGCAGGGGTCGTAATCTCGCATCTGTTGCAGTACATAAAAGTGAACACATAAAAACGCGGACGCGATGAGCATTGGAGTTCTCAGCAAGCAGGCCTTTTGAGTTCAAGTTGTTTTACATGCTATTTTCTCTGGTAGCCATAATTTACAACTTACGACTCAAAATTATTATCTATCCACTGAGTACGAGTACGTCATACTCGTATAATACCTAACTAAACCGAGAAATTAGGTTGCAATTTTAGAGGAAAACGCAATGCAAGTTTTAGCAAACCGTACAGTGATCGCGATTTTATTACTTTCAAGTGCATCAGTTGGTATTTGGGTCTGGTCAGTCGGACGCATGGTCGGTATATTTTCAAATTTCCGTTGTCAATCCTTTTTATGCTGGTAAAACAGGAAATAGCATTTGTGTTCCTGGTGTCGGTGAAGGAGAGCTGGTGGTGGTTGAGTGGGGAAGCAGCAGCTTGCCAAAAGAAAGGGGAAGTTCGGAAGTTCTTCAACTTGTCTGGCTCCATTTTCGTTTCTCCGTTCTGTACTATCTTTTTTTAACTTTCCTCGTGCTAGTTTGTACTCGCCTTGTGATATCATCAGATTTAAAATAAAGTGGGAAGATTTTCACTTAAACTGGGAATGAGAGAAATGTATGCATTAGTTGTATCGTCATCCGAATATGCCTCAGCACATAACTCTGAAGAGTATGTTCCTTAGTTCCTTTGCTTGCGAATAATATTACTTAATATTGAGAATTCTTCAAATATACTCACGGTTGTACATGCTCCTGGCAAAAATAATAGCGGCTTGGAGATACTAGAAAATTATGCGGGCACTTTCATTCGGAAGATTTTGCAAGGTTTACCGGAGACTTAAATTCAGATTTTCAGATTTTTAAAAAAAATATTGCCTTGAAGGCCCGTATGCAAAAATGTGGTTCTACATAAATCTTTCCAATGTCTTCGAGAATTCTAGATTTGCCACGTTCGTATTGAATTGCCTAGAACGTATTTGTTTTTGAAATTTCCGTCTACATTCTTTGCAAATCTGTTGTGATTCAATTTTCACCGTCACGAGATTCTGCTTTATGTTCGGCATAAATTGTTCAGATGTAATAATTTGCATGTGAGGCGTGATATTTGGTAAGCAAATTCGCTCATTCAGGACTGGGAGCTTCGGACACGAACAAAGAGGTAACGCTCCACGATATCAAGGAAATCCGAATCGAAAGCCGTTGACGGAAACTGCATCCCCGCATTCAAGCTGTCTTTTCTTATTTATGGTTACTGCGTCCCTTTACTGTTGCACTACTGTACTGTGCTGGTCGAGTTGCAAGAAACGAAAGTTGTAACTGCACCCTGGCCATTTTGGGCAACAGAAGCCCACAGCACTAACTAAGTGAAAGCGAAGAGCCGCCGTTTAGGTGAATTGCCTTTCCTTTGCAGCAGTGTGCAGCAATAAGTGGCAATAAAAGAGCGGAAAGAAGAAATAAAAAAGATGTATAAGAAATAATAAAAGACGTGCAAGCAACAGGTTAGTATTATTATTGCAGCGTGTACACGAATAATAATACACGTACAAATGCAGCGAGAAAACTTGCCAAGATCTTGCATCCTTCGGGAGTGAGTATATAAATCAATTCTTGTCACTTTCGTGTAGGGAAGAGACAAGATACAATA
Source organism: Mesaphorura yosii (assembly GCA_009869945.1). Lineage (NCBI taxonomy): Eukaryota > Metazoa > Arthropoda > Collembola > Poduromorpha > Tullbergiidae > Mesaphorura > Mesaphorura yosii. The sequence continues at coordinate 135,231 of WIXG01000052.1, read as the reverse complement.
TTACACGCGGAGGATGATATAAGAATACAGCTTTAGCACATAGAAGCGCAATATAATGTGTTGCGCTTTCACTGTCTGATAAAAGTTTTCATTTCTTGTCCGTTGGAATTTTGGATATAATTCAATGACAACATCATAATTGTATTAGTCTCTGTATCTTTTCTAGCAGATAGTCATTTAATTCATTTCCATTGCATTGTCAAGGACAAAACCGCTCCACGAAAATATGTGTGCGATGAGTGAACAATTTGTTTAATTGGTTCCATATGCCTTCCGTGAATAAAATTTCATTAAACCTGGTACACCGATTTACAGCTTGAAGTAGATCTGCTGGAAAGGGAAGGGTGAAAGTAGAGTTGTGGTATATAAACCGATAAGGAGTCACAATTCCACCACAACCACAAATGCCTCAATCTTTCGAATCTTTCCAATCTCGTAAGAAAAATGTGTTACACCACTGCTGCTCTTCAATTCGCCACCACCGCGTGGTAGTCGAATTGAATTAGGAGAACCGCCATATGTTTCCCGACCATTTCATAATATTATTTCTCATTCAAGCCATCATCTTTTTGTGAATCCAGCCAGATTGTCTTTGCCGGCACTCGGAACGGAAAACGCCGCACTCGCACGCTGTAACGATAGGCAATGTTAAGCGGCTTTTATTATTATCGTCTAGCATTGCTGGGAACTGGGAAGCTGAACCCTTCGCCGCCTTTGCATCCTTCCCGCTTTCTCCGCTCATCATATTGTTGAACTTTTCAGTACGCTCAACTATCCGGGCGTAAAAAGCGAAACATAAACATGACTTATCCATCATGCAGTTAAATTTATCGGGTTGAGCACGAAGCGAGTTCGCGTGGTGGAGGTTTAATTGCAAAGTTGGTTGGTGCACTGCTGCAGTTGAGGTGGAGTGAGGTATGAAAGGCCCAACTTGACGTTTAAAAACGCACAATGTGAATTGTGCGCATCTTTAAATGCACAATGCATGAATTTGGTGTCTTTCCTTACAAAGTAAAACACAGGACCGAAAGACTCTTCCACCACCTCGAAATCCCGTCCAGAACCCGGCCATTAGTCAAAAATGGCTACCTCAGCATCCTTTCCCGGCCAGACCAAGTTTACTTTTACTTAACAAGAGTAAAATGAAAGAGAAAAATGTGTATAAATAAATAATTCAATTAAGTCCACAGATTTTACACAAACATGTGTCTCTCAGATGAAAGGAGAACCAGCAGTTTTAGTTCAAGCACAGAGTGAAAGCAAAGAAGTTTGCACAAACTTTTCAGAGTGCAGGGAAAGGTAAATTAAAAACAAGACGAGGTTTACATTATACTGATGCTGTACACGAAGTTAAGTGATAAACAACACAGAAAGCAAACATGCACCCACTTTCTTCTTGTACGGGAGCATCTTAACATTGCTCTTTGATCATGATCGCTAATGGCCAAATTGGGATCCACCGCTGTGCCCACGTAACTTACGCATTAAAAAGTTTACACTCCATTAGGACTTTAATGGGAGGCAATAGATTCGGGTATTCAATAGAAGTTGGTATTGGTACAATCAATATTTGCGAGCACTTCAAAGTAGACAGCAGTAGCAATACAATTTCATGCATTGATAAATATTTGGAATTCCTCAGGATAAGTAAAGGCCCCTTTGATTTTTTAATACTGATGGTTTATAAATACTCTCTGTTATTTCATAGTTCCACCAAATATTGACGACTCGATGAGCAGCTCTGACGTGATTGTACGTGAAAATTCAAACGTCTCGCTCACATGCCATGCAACCGGGTCTCCGAAGCCAACTGTGCGCTGGTCGCGTGAGGACAAACTAGAGATGAAAATCAACAAGACTTACGCGGTGAAGGAATTTGAGGGTGAGACCCTGGATTTGACGCGAATAAGCAGACTGGACATGGGAGCATACATGTGCATTGCGTCCAACGGTAAGAACTGTTAATTATGAGCTAGGGCAGCAATCTTCGACTTGAGGATTTAAATAACGCATTTTTGATTGCAGGTGTTCCTCCAGCCGTCAGCAAACTGATCAAAGTCAGCGTTGATTGTAAGTGAAATCTTTAATCTTCACTTTATCGTTTGTATCTGATTTGTTACTTGCATGGGACTGAACTTTCTGAGTACATTGCAAAAGTCTACAGAACAGAACTCCTTACACTGAGACTCAACTCCGTGCTCTGGAACTCTGCAAGCGTAGAAAATGCAAATGCGTATTTAGATTAAATTTTTATCTGTTCTATTTTGCATGCTTCTGCTGCGCGCGCTGCGACATTCGATTCGAGCTTCTACTTCATGCAACCGCAAACCATCATCAGAGCAACTTATGCAATTCAATCATCCGGACCCTCATCTGCCAGGATCCAGCCTACAATACTAGACAATGATACCGTATTCAGTTCTAGCCCCGTTGTGTCATTATTGTGCAGCTACTTTCCATTATGAGAATGAGTTATACTCTTAAGCATATGTTGCCAATGCGGACTGAAACTTCTGTGTTTTCATTTTACACTGAAAAGAAAACGAATTTTAACAACGTGGAGTCATAAATCTTTATACAGAAACGAGTTAGAGAATTCTGCAGTTCTTTGCAATTTTTGCAATGAAATGAAGAATTTGGTGCTTCAAATTTGACCGAAGCATTTTGCCACAGGACGTCGTGGACATTGCAACTGTTCGTTAGTTGGTTGCATTTGTAAAGCCAATCTTCTGATATTAAAAGGCGTCAAGTTAAATCAGAGCTCCAGGCTTGCTTTTGCTTTGGATTTTGGTGACGGCGTTTCTAATGCGACTCGCTCAACAGCGCCTAAATGCTCTTCTAGCGAAATTTTGCAACAGATGTTCCATTTTTCATCGCACCAAAATCGAGGCTACTTCCTTACTGCACCAGGAGTTGCAGAGTCCAAGTCACAACTATTAAAGGAAAATGCCATCCACAACAACACTGAATGATGCTGCATTCCGTACACTTTGATTTCGACTCTTCTGATTTAAACGAACAAAACGCTGCAATTCAAAGAGCAATGTTATGCAATTTTCAATTGCACGCTGTGACTGAGATTCGCATTGAAGTGATTACGACAGAATGCACTTTTATGTTTATGTATGCCTTGGTAGGGCTTCCCGAATATGAAAGATGTCTTGACATCCTGAAAGTGTTCGTTGATGATGGTATACACGTAGTAGCCAGCGCCTTTCCGTTCGTTAAGCAGGTTTTGTTTGAAGGTAATTCATCATTCGAGACTAGACTAGTAATGGGTTTAACTTTCAACCTGTTTTCTGATTCATCATTTTATGGCTTCTGGTTTATTTCCGAAAGCGTGATTCTGTATGCCCACAAAGTTTGCGTCTCCTTTCTAAACTTGAATTTCCCATTCCAACCGAGCGTGTAGTGTCGAGAATTCGTTTGTGATTGAAATAAATGGAAATCCAAATGGTGCGAAAGCAGAGCCCGAAAACCAATCACAGAAAGTTTAAAACTGAAGATGATGAAATGCAGCACGCTGCTGACATTAAAGAAATTATTTCCTAATTCATGACTGCTGTGCTTATTCATTCAGCAATGGTAATGGTTTAGCACTTTGATTAAATCCAACCGCTGAATCTTTCAGCCAGGCATTTTAATCATGTAAATGCACGAATAACCCGAAACCAAATTGAAGTTCTCCGTTCTTCTCGCATGACTTTGCCCAAAAGTTTCGCCTTCACTTCACCTGTGTGAAAGGGTGAAAATGGGATTCGCTGCTACGGAGTTCTCCCTCAACCAGCTGCTGTCTATAGTGCTATATATTCTATTCGAATTTAGTGCAATTGATCTCATTATATTCATCGCGGAGCCTGCCCGCATGGTTGCCTCAACTAGGGTATCTATTACTTGAAATCAAATTTCAGGCCATTGCACAAATTAGACTCCGCCAACATCACGTTTTGTTCCCACTTTCGGAGTAATGCAAGAGAGCAGCTTAAACTGATGCGATGCCAAAAGTAGGGTGTAAAAGTAATTTTGTGGCTGTGTTGCAGTGGAAATGCAAGTTCAAAGTCTCTGTCCTCCATCGCGTGCTGCGGCAAGGCTGGAGATCGAATCACATTGAATCTTGTCAAGTGAAAGTACAGATCTTGAGTTACGTCGTTACGCGGTTTGGCGGACCGAACTCCTAGAGACCATATAATAGCGTACAAGGTGACATTCACGGTGAAACTATCCTCCAGGATATTGTCGACAGCTACCTGTGCTGACAGGTTTAATTAATTAGATCATTGTTTAATTTTCCAATGCATTGAGCTGCAAATAACACTGTAAACACAGTTGACATGACATTACAGAAAGTCAATATTTGCAAATTTGTCGTGGAATGGTTTCTGAATTTTTGGCAACCCCGTCCGGCCTAGAGAAGCGATGGAAGATAGATTGTAATATTGTGACGTATCATGAGATCATGACACTATTCTGTTTGCCGTTTGCCTTGTTTTGCCAACTTCTACTTGTTACCAAATTGAATTAAGTGTGAATAAGGTGGTTTTGGTTCTGACAGTAGATGCTTTCCAATTCATACGCTTCTGCCCTTCCGTCGCTTTCGCGGTCAAAGAGTTGAGATGACCGGGTTGAATTCGCTTTTGCACTTCGTACTTTTGATTTTCTCCTCAAAGTCATGATGCACGGAGAATTGACGGAATCGACGATCAGGGTGAAAATACTCCGAGCAGGTGCATAATTCTGTTATTTGTTCAATCAGTTCTTTCCATTCTTTCCATTAAACCGTGAAAACAATCATGGCTTTAAGTTACCGTCTGAGGAAAGGCAAGTTTTCATATCTCTCTGGCTTATTATCTGCATCCCACATACACCTTATGTCTCGCTTAGGTTCGATTCGTTCTCTGGGAACAAATAGAAAGAATGTTAGATCAACTTCTTGGAAGTAGTCCGCAATGCGACTCACCTGTCTTGCCAACTACACACGCGAAGAAGTTGAGGCAGCTTTTTCCTGTAATCAACCCGATATAGTTCTCTGTTGTCGTCAGAAGAATCGCCGTAATCATCGACGAGAAAAGTTGTCGAACTGATTCTCTTGAACTTTGGATTCTTCGCCCTTACGAGCTTCGTTTCAGAGTGAGTAAACGTTTCATTAATAATAAGCACTTCTGAGGCAGATGAATCCTCCTCCTTTTCGGAGATCGTTAAGTCAGAATCTTCAAAATCTTGAATCTGACCTTCGAGTTTCGTGGCATGTTCTTGACTTTCTACACCAGACTCAGTTTCATAAAAAAATTTCTTCCACACGCTTTAGTAAGGGTTTAGAAACTTTGACTTCATCACACGGCAACAAATCATTGTCAAAATCCTCCATGTCAATGATGTCATTGTTGTTATTATTGCTGTCAAAACGAAGATGTTGCTTTGTAGAGCTAGACGGATATGCCTTTGTCAAATGATGGCGCGTGTTGTGTTGGCTTACAGCCACTTCTGCCATGTATATTTGACGGTAATTACTGCCTGGCTTCGCCTTAAGGTTTTTCCCAACTTGAGGTATTGTCAATGCTAAAGGAAAGTAACGGTTGGCAGTGGCGGCGCGCTTCGTGTCATCTGCCCGATTATGATCTGGTGATGTTTCAATTTTCATGATCTTTTATTCCTGTTGAATTTCCTCGGGCTCATTGATTCCTTCACCAAAGAGTACTACCTCCAACTTGGGCTGGCATATCGGTGAACTTTTGTCCCGAGCATCGTTCCACCACCCGTGGGACACTGCCGTGGTATTGGGAGGGAAATCCGAGGGTTTCTTCTGACTATGTTTCAACCTTTTGCCAGGTTGACCTTTTAGCTTGTTCTGATTTTGAATAATCACTTCCTGCAGCCGAATTATTTTCCTGTCGCAACTCTGCCTCGATGCAGCTGTCGTGAACCGCCATACAGTGAAGTTATACTTTCTGGCCAATTGATTAAGCTGTGGCATATCAGGGCGGTGATATCGAGTCATGCTCTCCAAAATTATGACCCAAATTGCAGGCTCTGTTTTAGCGTCAGTTATACCACCGCTAGTCGTTTTCTCAATTTCTTTTCGAAGTGCATCCAACAAAATCTGCGCGTTCTCGGAATGCAATTGCACTGCATGTGGCAGTTGAAACTGCATTTTTGAATTTTTCCTTTTGACTTTCATTAAGTTGTTATTCCACATCGGCAAGCCACCAGACTCGTAATTTCTTTCGGGAATATTCAAACGCTTCAGTCTCTTTGGCTTCAAATATTTTCTGGTAGATCGAGACTTCGAGTTTTCATCTTGCAGTTGAACTGAAGCACCATCGTCTGTCTCCGAAGACGAAGAACACTCAGTAGAAGCTCCGCACTCAGACCTGCGAGTATACTTTGGAAAAATTGCTTCTGCTGAGAGTACAACTGGGTTGACGCCCACTGCTCTTAACGCGTCCCGGAAAAGGTTGGAAGTCCGTTTAAATTCAACTGCTGCAAAGACTAGCTATAACTTACTACGAGCCACGCAGTAATGGACTTCTGGTGCAGCACATCCATGGCATCATTAAGAATTTGATGCACAAAGATGACATAATTATTGGGCGACCCTTTCGGGGGTTTTGGCTTTGGCTGGTGTACAGATTCATTTTCTAATTTCTCCATCCTTGATTAATGTATAGCAAGGTCCTATCGCCGTAACCGCGTATGACACCGACTCAAGGGTTGGGTATCCATCCCCACAGCAGCACACCGTGGTGTGGTAACGGTAGCTTCACTGTTCCTGTTGTGAGTTATTATTTTTAAAGACATTGGCCTTGCCATTTCCATGGACAATATGGAGACTCGTCAAGATGGGACATAAAGCTCGAATGTCGAATATTGGTCATGGCAGAAATAACATTACGTATTTGAATTGCATCGTGTACCGATATTGTGATCACCCCAGCACACTGCAACCAACTTGATGAGAAAGGGCGCTATGGCATATCCAAGTGTAATGTGGGCAACGTCAAGTGAAATCAGATTTCATTTCACAACCATCACGTTCAATCTTCCCTTCACTCGTCTCCGGTTCATGACAATTTTCACATTCCCAGTCCTACACACGGCACATAGTGTCCATTGCCATTTTCGAAAAGGAAAAGACGCCGAATTCCCTCACTTTCGCTTTCAAGCTCCGAGTAGGAGAATTCTGACCTCCTTTCACGTCGCGTCTCTTTAAGACTCGAGAGCAGATTGTCATTGAAACTTCGTTTCGTTGTCAACTCATCACCTTCCTTCTCAGCTCTTGAAGACATTGCGCGTCGGTGCCAAGAATTCGTCCGTTATCCACAAGTGCAAATACTGCACTCTGCCTGTGCGTGCGGATGATGAAATGACCACTTGATGGGTTCAAGTGCTTTATTTATCCTGTGATTTCTTGCTTGCAACCAAGTCTATGGAATGTCGAGCCAAACAATTTCTCTCAGAGTGAAATTTCGCTGTTAAGTCTCGATTTTTTCTAAGAATTCGTGGAGGCAAAGAAGAGATGGACTGTAGATCCAGCACATGTCTTCGGTGTAGCATGAATCTTTATGCTTCCTGCTTGAACATTGCTTTTCTTGTGGTTTCACCTCCAATTTCCCAACGTCACTATCCAATTCATGAGACGTTAAAACATTTCTTGGCACTTGACCCAACGGAACGAGAAGAGAAGATAAAATCTGCTCCAACAAAGTTCAATTTGAGTTGGACGCCAGGCACTTAACGTAATCGAGGAGATTGTAATTGTGATCAAGTGCCTAGATGAAAATAGGATTTACGGCCAATTTAATTACGCAGTAATTCAGAGTATGCGCGTTCGAATTTTGTAATTCCCGATTGTCAGAAATTGTATGCTGGCATATAATGATGTTTTTCCTGATTTCGTAATTAATACAAATAGGTTCCTAATTGCTCTGTGGACCCGAAGACTAGTAAGTTCTGAGTTTCTGAGACTCAATTTCAACAAAACACTCAAGTTCAAGGGAAGATACTAATATGGTAACCTCACATTCGTTGAACTCTCTCACGATGGCGCACAGGGACCAATTAGTTCCTGGAAAAACGAAACAAAGCCTGAGGGCATGTGCTAAGGATTGAGCACTCACACTCTTTAATAATGAAGCCAAACCGTGGAGGGTTAATTTTACCTGCTGCGGCATGATCATTTTAAAATTTGTCTCTTGATCTTGGACTTCAGAAACGCTAAGCCCTCAAAATCGTGTGTCTCAGCGAGCTCCAGTCCGATGATATTGCTGCCAAATATCATTAGGGAAAGTTGCTGGAAGTTTTCCGGCTCCATCAAGGACAAGATTAGAAGTTTCGCCATCGTCTTTTTTATGGTCCATATCAAATGGAATATAATGCTCCCGACTTCTTGTCGTCGTCATGCTCAACACTTTTCTGTCTGCCTTCGTTTATTCTTGGGGGTATAAAATCTTAACTTTTCCAACTACTATTATTGTTTTATCCGCTTAACCGTATCGCGCGTTACGAACTTGTGTCTTGTGCACGAGAACATGTTTGCTTTATTACAATGAGTGAGTTTTATGTCAAGGTATTACAAGTTATGTGGATTGCCAGTCCACATGTCCAATGTTCTTTGTGAAAAATAAACCCTTATCATGTATGACGGTGATGTTTGGTTTGGTTATAATTTACCATTCATGTGACGAATCACCGTGTTCCGTTAGCGTCTCTCATCGTCTCAAATTGTTTATCTTTCTTTACACTCAGCTAAACTCCTTCACAGTAATCACTCCCGTGCCTGGCACAATATAAGTTTGGAATTTTTATCAATTCCACGCGCACCACTTTTGTCCAATGGTGAAAAATCTAAAAATGAAATTCTTGATGTTTAGTACAACCAGCAGCTTTTAACACCTTAATATTGGAAAGTTGTGACATGAATTGAATGACACGCTGTCAACCTAATCATTGCCGGGTCTGAGAATTCGGTCGTTGTGTATTTACAGCATCACCGTGCTTTCACATTGCCGTGTAGTTGTAGTGAAAAGCGTCGAGTTTTCTTACAAATTCTGCGTGACGCTTCGCGGTGGAATAAACTTGCCAACGTGACATCCCTCAGATTAGATTATGTCTGTAGTTTTCTAAGTCTGTTGTGCTTACGCTTCCGCGTTCCGCATCTACAACCGAACCAAAGGCGCAGCACGTCTTCGGGCTCCCATCTTGCAGCCAGCCACCTTCGGTGTTCAAGCCTATCCCAACCATAATCAAAAATATTCGGAACAATTTCATTCTACTCGGTTGCATTGCCGCATGTACAAGATAAAGTGTTGTCGAATGTGCAAGAATTTGCAACGTCCCTCCTGCATAAGAATGGCAACGACATAAAGATAAGCACGAATGACAACGACGGTCATAATGTCGGCGAATAAAACTTGACTACACAGGAAAAAGATGTCGAACATTTTGAGTCACATTGTAATGTGAGGCAGATAAGAAGTCGATGGCAATGGCATTGGTTTATGCTATCTTTCTCTACAAAACGCAGTATTGTGAAAGCGCAAGGCAAAATATTTGTTGTTCATGTTATTTACGTCGAACAAGAGCGAAAGAGAAAATTGCACGACAGAAGCAAAAGTATTCGAAAGCCAGGGAAAGAATTATTGAAAGAAAAGGAAAAGGAATTTTTGAGGAAATAGAATTTCGTCTGTGTCGAGCCGCGGGCAAGGCTTCGGCATGAGCGAAAGAATGACATTTCATGTCCTGCCGCATTCCACTTTCCATTTTTATATCTGATAGTATTCTCTTAAACTCTGTGGGAAATTGCATTGACATAGACTCAAATGACAGTGAATGCAACTCGCTAAAATTGTGTAGGCTGCACATTCCTTAGATTTAATGTAAGTTCGATGCAATGCACAAATAATTGCATTCTCTTACACTGTCTTTTCTTGTTTTATAGTTCCACCGATGGTTTGGATTCAGCACCAGCTAATTGGCTCCCCGCCTGGCTACACTGTCACTCTCGAATGCGAGACGGAAGCTCACCCAATTTCATTAAATTACTGGGCACTTGAAGATGGAAACATGATTCACGAGAGCAAAAAGTATCGCACGGAAAACAAGGTCTCATCTCCCTTCTACAAAACCATCATGAGACTGACTATCGTGCAGTTGGAGCCGCAGGATTTCGGGATTTACAAGTGCATGGCTAAGAATCCACGCGGAGAGACGGAAGGGTCAATCAAACTCTACGGTAAGCAATGTTTCAACTTTTATGGCCCTCTTATAAATAAAAAGACGCGGAGTCGACAATGAAATGCTCATTTATTGTCGGTGCACAGCCACGCCAGCGCCAACGACAACGCCCGCTCCGACAACAACTCCACGACCGGGACACAGGAAACCCAAAGGTATGTCTTAATGCAATATGAAATCTATTATTAGGTTAATGTCGTTCTCTCCGTTGTCGTTGTAGAGCAGTGCACGTTTTGTAGCATTTCTAAAAAATAACCCGACATTGTACACAGTCACTGCAAAGCATTTCAAATCCATCGTATTTATATAAAATATGTCATCAGTCTTTTGTGTTGTCACTTTGACTTTCTCATCAGAAATTCTCTCTGGCCTCGCGTCGTGTTGGAGTTCTTTGGTAAATCTGTCGCTGAGTTGCTGAGTGAAATAACAACGTGGATTTTCCCGAAGGAAAATCATATTTGACAACACACTAAATGCGAGAGTGAATGAACTTGTGCGCTGCGCTGCTTACTTTTATGACGAACCCCTTCTCCCAATTTTCTTTGTGTTAAAGCTGTGCCCAGACTTTCTCCGTTCGTATTCCTGTTCATGTTTTGAGTTTGCTCGCCCTTTGTGTCAGGTTTGAAGACTTTGATAATTGAAAACCTGAATTAAATGCCACAAGTTATCAGCTTTTAATAAATCATGCTCGCTGATGTCGGCAATGTTTGTTCCTATTTGAAGATGACGGATTGTATGTAATCAAGGTTTTGTCTCCTCATTCCAGATCAAAGAGATAAGAACGGAGAACGCAACCCCAGCTCTTTAGCAATTGGCTTTACAGAGACAGGTAAAAGCTTCACTAATTGAAGGCAGGGTTTACAATTTTCAATTCTCACGTAATACAAATCCCATGTATTGTCCTGCATGGTACAGAAAAAGGAAGACATTCATGTGAAGTTCGTGCAACACCATGCTGTTAAAGGTTTTTTTTTGAAAATAGAGCATTGCAAACATTTCTCCGGTATCGAATGAACCCTTAATTTTACTCATATTCATTTTATTTCAATTTTACTGCCGTACACTATCCGACATTTACGTTACTCCTTGCCATTTCAAGCAGCATGGTTTCCTGTACATAGAGCCATCAAACTGGTGCATGCGGTAATGACTTGTGTTTTGGGCGGCAGATGTTTAACTTGTTATTTCACATTTAATTGAATGGGAAACCACAAACTCACACCAACTTCCAGCCTTTCTCTAATTTCTCCTAACCGGGCCGTGGTTTGAGATTCTCACTCAGCATGCTTACATGCTTCGTGCATTTGGTTGTGTTCAGCATCTCAATCTCCATAAAGGCAATGCAAGGCATTCTTCCTATCAGGCTAGTGTGCGCCTGCATTTATAATTGTGTGCGGTTTCCAGTCATAAAATGAAAGCACGTGCTAGAAATTTCATTCTAGACAAAAATATTCATCTTGAGCCTACACAATAAGTTTTCAATCCTCCATGATACTGCTCTCATAAGCCAATTTGCTCTCGCTACTCGTATCTGAATACAGGGAACAAAATTAATTCGCTCTCACGCTTTTCTCTCGCTTTCACAGGCACGGGTTATCAGTCAAGTATGAATGCAGTAGATAAATCTGAACACCACCGATCAAAATCAAAATCCAGCAGACGAGGCCATGGCGATGCGGGCGGAGGCGACGATGGAGAGTCATTTGATGACTGGTCGGGCAGCAGCAGCGGCAGCAGTAATGTGATTAAATGCCGGCAGAGTAGAAAAGGTAGGTTGGTGAAATCTAAAAGGTAACCAACCGCGAAAATATATCAGTCAGTCACCAGCGTGTAATAAGCAACAACTTGATACTACCGGCGGCACAGGGAGAAGTGAATGAAAGTCCATTAATCATTTCCCATTTCCTCAATAACACACGAGCCACGTATCGTTCTCTTCGCGCGCGTACTTATGCCCGTTTGCAGTTTGCACGTGAAGAATACTTTTAACCTCAATAATTCCTTCTCGGTCGTGTCCCTGCGTGTGGTGGGCGGCATGACCGTGGAAGAATGTCCTTACCTAGCTCGTAATCACACGGAAAGCATGTGAATGACTTTCTCCTCAATTTATATTTATGGCTCGCGTCCAAAATCATATATTAAACAAGTCAATAAATACCGAACCCAGACTAAGGACATGAAAAGTAAGCCGAGGAAGACCATGTTTCCGGGCTTAACAAGTTTTCGTCATTAGATTTAGCAACAGGCCTCAAGCAAGGCGGAGAAAGTTCCAATTACCGTGCTGAACATATGGCACAAAGCTACACACGGCACAGCGCCACAATTTTGTCTCTATCGACGCTAACTACGCTATACTTTTCTCATTTCAGATTTCATCATGCTCATCAGCTCGCTTATGTTTGCCTCCTTGGTCGTCGAATTCTGCAAATGAATGTCCATTCCTTAAGAACCCGGGGTTTCCGAAACTTTGCTCCAATTTTGGGACGACAGGATGCTAGAGCCGTGGAAGCTGCTGCAATAGCTAGTTATAGCCCATTTTGTATTTATGCTAGAAAGTCAGTCTACATCCACGCCATAAATATTGTGATTTCATAAGTATAGGCAGAGTTTCGCACGTATTGCACTTAAATATAATTATAAGCGCAGTCCTAATGTGCTGAGGAATGTATGCGTATATGCACAAGGCGTGTTATTAGTTTAGAAATTACTTCAATATAGATAATGAACTAAGAAAACTAATAATGCACTTTGTAATTTCTGTAATGCACAATTGAATTCGTCCTTTTCTACAAGAAGCAAAACTGAAGAGATGCAGTCTCGGAACTCCAATGTAATCACGAGTAGTCCCTACGCAGAACACTATTGAATCTGAACCTAAAGCATTCTGAAGGAGTCTAGGACAGGATTCAATTGTGCAAGCTGCAGGGTAATGTAAGAAATGTTTAAGATTCCACATTGGGTAATTGTTATAAATTGATTTTTAACACTGCACCGTTAAGAGATGTAAATGCTGAATGCTCTTATTACATAAATGTGTTAATCATCCCGAAAATGATGACAGTGGCATGTATATAATGATTAGGAAGCTGTGCGTACCCGACTCTCCCGAGTGCCCGTGCCCTTCTTTATTAAGCTATCAAGCAATGTAGTGTAAATTGTAGAAACGGATGATTGAGACTTTGAAGTGAAATTATTCACTTAATATTACAGTAATTATGAATTTATGACAAGGTAGAGCAAATTATTAATAAGTGAAAGCACTTTGTAAGCCACGTAAACTTTTTCGGTTAAGAATTCAGCGCTTTAATTTCTATTGATTCTCTCGTGAAATTTTTAGTGAACATTAGTTAAGACACTTAATTTATTAATTTCAAGTGATGCACATGAAGCAAGAGCGCAAATAATATAAGCTAAAGTCTCCTTCATATATTTTTGAAATAAAACTGCACCAGTCAAATACAATTATATTATATTTTGGGTCACCAGAATGCTCAATCACGCCAGACATGAAAGAAGGGAAGCCTCATTTCGCAACCACTCTCGTATTTCAATTATCCGTAAAAGGATTATTTATCGAAAGTGCATTCTTAATTCCTTCTAGAATGACTGCACTGAAATTCAATTCTGAACCCTGAACAAATTGCGTTACGGATTGCATCTTTCCACTTGCTCCTCGTAGTGTTTTGCGGTGAATCCCCTTCCATTCTGGTAGTCAGCCCCTCGATATTTCACCCTGCCACCGTGTATGACTGTGTTCTGTGTGTGGACTGAGGGAGAAACAGAAACGGAAGCCTTAATTAAAAGGACCCAAGAGGAATAGAAATAAATGCTTATTAAAAAAGTGTGTTGAAATCTTGCGGCTTGGCGTTCACCAATCCTATCACTTGGAAGTAGCTAGCGAACTCCTATTAGGAATTCCCTGAGGAGAAGGAGTTCATGTTTCCACGATGAAAGAGGCATTTCAATGGCAAGTCTCAACATTTCATCTGTTTGCAGTAGTTTTTCTAGACCGCCCACCCCATCTTTCACTTCTTTCTGTGTTCTACTCTGATACTTTCACTGGATTCCCTCGTGCCATCGGAATTCTTCCCACAAATTGAACTTGACAGCGAACAGGATTTGATCCCATTCATTAGTATTGCAACTGCACCACCGCCAGTGCAGCAGTTGAGTCCAAGGAATTGATGTGGACCTGCTGTGACATTCGTGTCATGCAGCTGTCTAATCCCGGATGACATGAAGAAAAGAAAACTTTCACCAAACAAATCTTGGCCTCTGTTTTTAATTCTTAGATTGTCATTTATTTAGCGTTTATCGGATTTATCTGTAAACTCTCATAATGGAAAGGCGGACAATCTTGAGACTTCAGATAAGGGATTGAAAGCGCTTCTACCCAACTAACAGCTCTAGCTTATTCAAAAAGAAAAACAACATACAATTCAGAATACAACTTCACCGTCACTTATACGTGGGCGGCTAAATCGTCCAGATTTGAATGCAGCGGATCGTAACATGGCGTCGAGTTCAAGGCCGTCTGCAGCCGCAGCCAGGCTGGATTGTCTTATGCTCGTTTGCCTGCGTGATGGAACGTGCTTCAGTTTGAGCTTACTTCGGAAGATCGGGTGTACATAAATAGACTTGACTTTCTTCATCGTTGACAATCCTACGCGGTCCAATATACAAACTTTTTGATGAACAACTTTTTTTTTGACAACGCATGATATTCAAGGTGAAGATCGACTTACCTCCAGTCATCAAGCTGACGGTAATTCCAACGCTCAAAGTGACTATTGCACCGAGTGTCGAGTACAGGAGATAGCTCAGAGTAAAGAATTTGTCTGGCCACTCGCTGAAAACAGTTAGAATAG
This sequence comes from Mesaphorura yosii, assembly GCA_009869945.1. Taxonomy (NCBI): domain Eukaryota; kingdom Metazoa; phylum Arthropoda; class Collembola; order Poduromorpha; family Tullbergiidae; genus Mesaphorura; species Mesaphorura yosii. Next base: position 120,133 of record WIXG01000052.1, on the reverse strand, counting down.
AATGGCAAGTTTGACTATTGATTTTTGATTAGACTTAAACTTGAAGTATTTCGTACAGTTCCACGTTCGGAGTGGGCCCCAAATTATAAAGCATAGAACTGTTCGTGCATTGCTCAACACTTGTCGGAAGGGTAGTGTCTAACTTCGGAAGCAAGAATGATTGAATCACTACACAGAACGTAGTCGCTAGTCCACAGAGCAAACCGACAATCGCTCCCTATAAGGAAAAATAAAATAATTAAGACGTTGTTGAACATTTCTAAAACGGCGTACTTACAAACTTGTTCGCAAAAGGGACAAATATGCCCAACACGAATAAAGAGCCATTGGGTCCACTAAAAGCACCAACTGCGGCAATTGTAATGGTCAAAATTGGTCCCAGTTTTGGGCCCAAAAATGCGAGACCGATTGCAAATGTTCCAAACAACAAAGCTAGCATTGTGGAACACATTAACACAGCTTAGCACCAGACTTGAGACGTAACGGAAAGCGATTTCAAAATTACCAAATCCTCTGGAAATGTTTGCTTTGGTTTTGGGTGAAAAATCCTTGCACATGTTTCTTTCGACCAGGAAGTCTTCCCAAAGAACAGCAGCCATGCCATTGAGCCCAGAGGAAAATGTGCTAAATTATTGCATGAAGCGATCAAGAGTGTGTTCTTCACAATCTTACGGAGTACCAAACCACTACCTTAAAACGGCACAGAACACACAGCTAAGAAACAGGCCAAGAATTCCAGGAATCACGGACAAGTGCTGTATCACAAAATACGGCACGATTTGATCTGCCTTTTGTAGCTTTCCCTCTTTAATCGGATCACAGTTGACGTACGCGGCGAAAATTGAGAGGCCAGTGACCATAATGATGACGTTTGCAACGATATTGAATGGCAGACTCAGAAGAATTGACCTGAGCATGCAGTTTCATGTGATAATTTGCAGTTGAAATGTAATTGGTTCTGGTTGGTCCTGAAGGAAAAGAATTACTACCTTACCTTATTGCAATCTTCTGTGTGGGAACACTCGAGTAACGTTGAACTTGGTTTTGATGAGTTCCCATTGTCAAAATAGTCTTGACCCCGAATCCAAATATGAAGTTCCAAGTGTTATGCCTCACAAATGGGTCAATTGTAAAACTGAAAAACATGTTACGGTTAAACAAAAGCCACATTTCGGTGTCAGACAAGCAGGCACAAACTTGTAGTAACATTTACTCAATGAGATTTAAGCGTCCACGCTCCTCTGCTATCCTGAACGTCTCAAGGATGCCTCCTGACAGAATCATAGCTCTTATCAAAATTATTATCATCCCAATCAGGAGAATGACAAGTTGAAAGAAGTCTGTCCAAATCACTGCTTTGAAGCCACCCTACAAGCAGAGAAAATGAAGCGTAATTAAAACAATTATAGACAAATCCATAAGTTAAACTACAATTTATATTTACCATTGCTGTATAAATAGTGCAGACAACTCCCAAGCCGACAATTGACAGCCACATTGGAATTCCAATGATGGACTGTGGACAGCAAATCAAATTATGATAGGCTCTTATTCAAGCACATCGCATCGCTTACCTCCAGTGCGATAGAAGGCGCATAGACAACGATACTCTGAATAATTATGGAATAGAAAATGTACATGGCTGACGAAAGTTGTCGAAGCAGAACAGAATCAAATCGGTACTGAAAATACTGAAAAACCACGTGTTGTGGACAATTAATTCCACGCATCAAATGAATGCAAACCTCAAGCAACCGAACCTCGAAAGAACTGGTTAACTGCAAGTCGTAGAGCACAGGAACGAATAAATAGGCACTGATGGGAGAAAATATGCAGGTGATGATAGATAACATCAGAATTTGAACACCGTAGTTGTACACCTCGGATGGGTATCCTAAGCACAGTTTGGAGCAAAAAAGTCGATTCGAAATCTATTGTCAACCTATGGGTGTAAGTGTAAAAACGATGCGATCGTACCTAGAATGGCGATTGCTGAGAAGAATGTTACCATGATGGAGGCAGCCACTGGCAAAACACTCATCCCTCGACTTCCCATCAGCACATCTTCTGTTGTGTGCTTGCTTTTCAGTCCGTGGTACACGCCAATCAAGACCGGCAGCAACAATGTAAGGGCGATTACAATGTAATCTACCAGGGTCAAGTAATTTTGGTGGAACATTTTGGAAAAAGTATCAGTCGTGGTCTGGGTGCAAACACATAAAACTAGCTTCTATCCTCTCCAAGCCGTTGACAAGCGGAATGAAATCGAAAGTCTGTAGTCCGTTATTTCAGCTCAGACGCAATTCTTAACTGCGAGGAGGAGGATAGCCACTACAGCGAGTAGCGAATTAGATTAGATCGTAATGTTTATAGGCCTCTGCAACTAGCTGTAATTTGCTGCTCTTAATTCATCTCAGTCAAACTTCGTCGGCCATGCACTTGAAGCCATCCATGAAGCCATGATTAGTCTCTCCTAATTGTTAATGACTTCTGTTAGTTAAGTGCTTTCATTATACAATAATAGAATATCGTCTGGCTGTGACAGACTTTTATTGCATGTCTGTTACGCTACGCTTACATATGTACTCTGAACGTTAACTTTGTTTACATTTAATTGAGAGATGGAATATCTGGCCCAGCCAAAATGTAAATTATGTGCTAATGCGGATACGCTTAATCACTTGGGATTTAGAACCTTGTATATTAAGTGCGTTGGTGTAAGACAATAAGTATCATTGATCGTGTAAACTTTGTATATGCCTTCATAATGACATATTACTGGTTACAGTTCCTCCTTGACAAGACAAGAATTAATAAAACTTGTGACAATTTGCAGATGATATATTGCGATTGCCTTCCATGTCGTAGTAATCCTTCTTTTGAATGCATGCTGGAATCTCCTCCGGAGCTGATTCTGGAGGATTGCAGCATACTTCTGGGTCGGGGCATTTCCATTTCTTGTTGGGATAAAATTCTTGGCCTTCACTTAAGCGGTGAGTGCGCGTGGGGTTGAGGCGCGGTGCGGAGGTCGTACGGTAGGACATGCCCGGGAATGCCTGTGTCCAGTCTCATGGCTTGCATCTGCTCAGATAATTGCTCCGATGCGAATTCTTCGACAGACTCTTCGGGAGGTTCATACTGAATGCCATCGTCAGTTTGACGTTCCTCGTCCTGTGGAACCTGCATCGTGAAGTGAATGAGTATAAGAATGAGCCGGGATGTTTTAGCTTACGGCGTCTTTCGAAGTTCCAGAAGCAGATTGATTTAAATCATTCGTGTTAATGGCAGCAGAAAACTTGGCCTGCTCCATAATTTCACGGTCTGGTTTTCGCCAACCTCGTTGGGTATGAAACGACCAATGATTTGTCCAAATGGGGTTTCGTCTAGTGCGACCGAACGTTGTGTGAACAGTCGCCTCGTACTCTTCGCCAAAATATGTTAATGTCGGATATTCCGGCTCCAAGGACAAATTTTGGCCGCTCAGAGCATGCTGAATCAAGAACCTCGTCTTCAGCTGTGATCAAAAATTTAAAATCGGGTTCAATTGCCTTTGCCACCAAGCCGAATTACATCTGTTTTACTAACTGGAATTGGAATTGCTCCAATTTCCATTTTGATCTTAAGAAGAGGGTTCAGCGGAACAACCCGCCATAATGTGTTGGAGTTAGCTTTATCGGAGAACCGAACCAGAGGCTTCGCGGAATGAGGAGACGCGGCATGAAGTTGCAATGCTGGGGCCGAATGAAGATAAAGCTTCAAATATTAATTCGTAGAAGAGGCATTATGGTCTTTAGTTGCTCATTCAACATTAAATGTTTGAAATTTGTTCTAAGAGAATTTAGTTCAAAAGTACCGTGAAATGTTGAGTTCGCAAAGCACGGATGCGAAAAGTATCTCCGTAATTAACTCTGGTTTTGTTATCATCAGGACAGTCTGGACTGTTAAACGCAAGAAAAAATGGATGACAGAACTGCCAACTGCATAACAGCAGGAAGACAAGAATGCTCACCGTTCAATGATAAACGAATTCCGTATAACAGGGTACAAGTGAGGTGAGCATGTCATGACACTGTCAGTGTCCAAGTACTGCTTGTAATCAATCACACTTGGTGGAACCGAAGCACTTAGAGCCAACTGCCCAAACGTGCACAGTTTCTTAAACGGATACATTTGGACGGCTGTGGCACAATCAGGACCACGCGAAATCAGCTGAATGACGTCTCCAAAGTAAAGGAAACCATCTTGCCTTGCGATTAGCTCCACCTGCGAAGTCAAGCAACGCACACACTTGTAATGATTCCACGAATTTTCTTTAATCAGGACAGATTGGTTACCGGCTCCAAAAGCAAATCAACCATAATCTGTGATTTCTGAATCGACAATTTTTCGCATTCTCGCTTCTTGATAAAATTTTCTCTTTTAAGCTAAAATGTTCGAATTTATCAATTTACTTTTAAAAGTCCTAAATAACTATCTTGCTCCAATCTTCATCTGCACTTACGGTATTTCGAACAGTTTCCTCATACCAGTTGTTGACGTACGTCTCAGCATTGTACGAACTTTTTCCAGGTGTCTTAACATGGATTAGCCCCAAGTCGCTTGGAGTACACATTTTGTTGTTCCGAGTTGATGATTATAGTACTTCTTGAAATCTTGGATGTTGACACTTGGCAAGAATGGATTTCGGAATCGTGGTGGTGTAAAGGAGGCTCACACTCACGGATTTCCAGAACCGGACAAATCTCAAGAAAGGCGCTTCTCGAATGAAATCGTCCTTATTCAGGTCCTAGGCAGAGCAAGACTTGTCGTCGTGTGGTCACACGCCTTCCGAGCGCAGGCAGTATGCGGGAATGATCTCCATGTGAACCTTCTTTTCCTGTAATGAGTTGGCACCAGCAGCGTCGCGCGCACCAATTTATCGCTGCTCGTCTGGGCGTGTCATTGGACCCAAGGTCCTATTAAGAGTATCAGTCCACAGCAACATTGATTGGACCTATCATGTTGCCATATTCAATCGTCAACATTGCATCACATCGTCAAGTCGAAGTCATGAGTGCCTTATCAATGCTTGAATTGTACACCCGTATATCAACATAAGGAATATTTTGACGCGTTTGAGCAAAACATCACAGAGCGGGACGATTACGGATTTCCTAGCAAAATGAGATGTATTTTCTAGAAAATTCGGAGATAATTGATCGATTCCTTCATTTATTCAGTCAAGAAGAAGAATTGATTTGAGTTAAAATGGAGTCCAAGCGAACATCAGTTCCGCACTACGCTAGCATAGTCAAAATACGTGCGCTTCTTAGTAAATAAACTTCATACAAAACATAAAATTACGCAAAAATTATTAACTACACTAGATTTAAGGGTCAGATCGACTATTTTCTGTACTGCTTGCATTGTTCGATAATTTAGACGCGTATGAGCTCAGTACTTCATAAATATGCTTGTATTGCTCTTTGGTTTGCACGGTTCCGGCACGGTCTTGCCGGATTTTCCGAACAATTTGAGGAATGTCAACTTGTCGCTGACCATCAAGCTCCTTCATGCCAATATCACATGCGACAATCGTGCCAGACCGACCAGTGCCAGGGCTAAAGTGGAAAAAAGTTCATTATCAGAAACTATGACACAAATGCCTGTGCCTGTGTGAATTGAATATACTTTATGCTTCACGAACCTGCAATGAACTACTACTGGAAACGATTCTTTTGTGAACTTCCTCGTCTTCATCAGGAAATCAATTGTAAGTGTCGGTTTCGAAGGAACGCCTGTTTCAGAAAGAAATGCAGCAATGAATTCCTTCAATTTGGACGGCAGACTCTGGTTTTAGGGCAGGGCATTACCCTTCTCGGGCCAAGTATGATACCAGCAGTGAATGATATCACGCCTCAAGCTTCGCTCCATATCCTTCAGTACCAAGTACGATGTTATGCAATTTTCCATAATATCACGTTTCTCCAGGGTAATTTGGAAATCACCGTGAAGTTGACTACAGTCAATGGTTTCTGATCTGGGGTAGTACGGCGCGCATTTGGGCTGGAAGCAAAAGAGTCAAGTGTCGGTTACATTTTGGCAATGAAAAACAATGGATCATCATGTGAACAGGAGCTTACAATTCCACTTTCCGAGAAATCAGTCAGCATGAAAATGACGCGAACTTGCTGCTCCCAAACCATTCTCCAGAACTCGACGATCGTTTCGTCCAACGGTCCTTGAGTAATTATGTAAGCTTTGTTTGTACTGTTTGCACCCTGTTTACAGTCACAAAATAGCATTCACCCTCACGTAGTATGTACATTTCAAGATTAATTAGTGCGATGCAAAGTAATAGGAACTTACTCGAACAAAATTAGCGTTTATGTAGTCTGAATTTTGTTGTTCATCCTGAAAAGTAAGAAGTACTCTCGTGTCCGGCACTGGAATGACATTTGCATATCGATTCTTCGTCTCGGCTCCAGCTGGAATGTCGTCCAACGTGGGGTTGACGTTAGGAATGTTTGAGAATTCATCAGAGATTGACGCTGACTCCGTTGTAAGTACATTTAAGAGACCAGAAGCGTTTAACGGGCGTGATGGAGCATTCTGGGCGAAAATAAAAAGTTTGAATGGTTAAGAGCTCAAGAATTCAGTGTTTCGCGGTGGGTTTGTAAGCTGAGACTGAGAAGTCGCATGCACGTTCGTGACATCGCAACTTGATGACTAATACATAAGTTACTTACAGGATCATCAAATCCAGCGTTAGTATAAGAGCGCTTGCTCGCTCGACCTCGCTGCTTGCGTCTGAAGCTGTTGAAGACTGAAATGTTGTCCAAACTGTAATCGTCAAGTGTCACAGGTGTGCAGCGTTTCGCAAACTTGGTTTTCGTTTGGCGATGCCTCATTACCAACTGTTAAAATTTAAAGGTTGGTCATAATTAAATGGGCTCCATGCTATGGTAGAGTCGATGACGGAAATTTGAGAGAAGCAAACTTACCAAACAGGCACCGGCAATGACAAGACAAGCTGCAACACTTGACGCGACAGCAATGGCGATGATCACGCCAGAGTTTTCACTCCCAGAGTTGCTTTGTCCAAGAATGTTCTGTGTGGTGGATGTGATCATCTCGACGGTTGTGATCTGAATGACGTAAAACGTGGGAAGAAAAAGTTTTATTACTGGAGAGCAAATGTGTTCAGACTACTCTGCTTGCTTAGCCTTAAGAATTCGTAAGATGTTAACTACTTGAATAGAAAAGAAATTAGATACACTCTTGAATTAATTTGTGCTGCCTTCGCAGAAATACTAACGCCAGGTGCAGCATAATTGTGCTAATCATTGCCAACCCATATTTTAGCAATAAGTCAGATTGTGTTTCAAGTGCATTGGATAATTCCCATGAATGTGTGCATAAATTATCACTCACCTTATGACTGAACACGTTTTCAACTCCTACTTCATCGCTGCTAAACGAAATATCATTTCCTGTGATATTCCAAATCGTAACAAAAGTTTCCGTCAATGTCTGATCGTAGGTTCCGTTCTTGTCAGTCACGTAAATGTAAACGAAGAATGTTTTCGGTTTCCTGACGCCTTTCCTCGTTCTTGACGGCTTTGAGTTGCCTTGAGACGACGCATGAACTTCCACACTCTCCACTGGGAACGGGGAGCGCCGCCTTCTCCTGTAATCTGTCGCCTGAGACTCTTCCGAGGACTCGCCGTACACCTTCCGTCTAGTGGAAGAGTATGGTCGCCTCGTTGTGGACGCGGTCATGTTTGCAGCTGGTTGACTGCAAGACGGCTGGTTGTGAACAATGATTTGCGCAGGGCTCAAAGATCTAAAAAAAAATGTTATTGATTACAACGAGAAATCCTAACTGCAGAAAAATTTAGCGAACTGAGCATACTTTTGATTCTTTGCATAAATTTTCACAATCATTTCCTTGAACTGCTCAATGTCTCTGCAAAATTGGATGGGCGAAACGTCTTGCAGTGCAATCTTAACAAATACAGGCACTGGAATCAGCATGGGAATATTTGTCGTTGTGGAGTTTTGCAGGTCGGAATCTTCGCTGCTGGAGCTGTTGTCAGTGTGTGGAACTTGAGGATGGTCGTGCTCGCCACTGAGGCCTTCGTCGTCACCGTTAATTACTTCATTCTCTTCACTCACACCCATGTACTCCTTGCCGCTTGAACTGGTTGTAGCCGCCATCGTCACCACGGATCTTGACGTAGAATGCGTAACTGGACGGTGACTTGACAGTTGGTGACGATCGATTTCAGCCTGCGGAGTCGAATGCATTGAGTCCAAGACGCCGGCTGCTGGTGATGGAGGCGTGGGTCTACTTGGGTGTTGGGAAGTTGTCGATCCTGATTCTGAGACGGGCAGCGGACTGGGTTTCGGGAGCCTCGGCTTCACTCCCGTGTCATTCTTTCTAAACACGGTCGTAGGAGTAGAAGGCACATGCACCGATTTTAATCCAAGAGTGTCCCAGTAAGAGTAGGTTGAAGTAGTTGGGTGAATCTGCTGTTGTCTCTGCAAGGAATCTTCTTCAACGTGCTGATCGATGGTTTGGTGGTTCGAGTGTGTGCCGTTGTGGTTGTCGTCACCCAGCTCGTGATGATGATTATCATGATGTGTGTGATCCACTGCATCATTCTCGTTGTGGGTTACGTGGAAGGAGTATTCTTGTGAACTAGAGAAAGAGTACGAACTGCTCTTGAATTGTGGATTCTCTGTCGATGTGTAATAAATCGTTTTGAAGTCTCGGCTATTTGACACTGGCTCACTTGGATCGACCGAAGCCGGCGATGTAATGTGTACGTTATGATGGTTGTGATTATCTTCGGCATCTGCCAAGTCCGGCTGACCGGCTCTGTCCCTTGCATTGTGATCTTCATGCTGGTGGACTCCGACTGCTTCATCGAGACCACCTGCGCCTTCGGCATGGCTTTGATGGTGGTCACCCTGCTCCTGATGACGCACGGTTGTCGAAGACGGTGTTGGGTAAATCGGCGGAAGCGATGGTGTTGCAGTCGCTGTGACTTGCTGATGCGCCATCGTACCAACTTTCTCTTCGTTATGAGACGGGATGCTGGTTACCGTCACAGTTACAGTCACCTGGTCGCTATTTCTCTTGACGGGGTGCAGCGGCAATTGATTGTCTTGGCTTTCCAGAACAACTTCTTCCTGACCGAAATTTGACTGCCTCCGCCTTCCTGTTATGTCCACTGGGGCTGGGGTCAGTTGTTGCAGCATATATGATGATTCGTCTTCAGAGCCTGCGACTTGAACATCGTGGTGACTGTTTTCTTTCGACGGAGATGAAGGAATCGGACTGCTGGAGCCGTCCTCAGCCGGTTGTTGCTCTCCGTCAGGACCCGTTGTTGTGTAGTAATCGTGATCGTGATCATCGTGCTCATCTGCTTCCCTGTACGAATGCTGCGTGATTCCAAACTCTTGCGTGTGAACTCTTTTTGAGGATAGTTCAGGTACTGTGTACTTGTAATGGTATAAACCTTCCTTAATAGTTACGGACGGATTGAATTCAAATGATGGCGACGGCGCGGGCGGTGGAGCCGGGGATGGGGCGGGCAGGAAGTGTTCCTCATGTTGGCGTAATATCGTAGGCGATGAAGAATGCGGTTCTTCTTCCTCTTCGACAGCAATTGGTTGTGTCGGAGGCACCGTCGGAAGTCGAATCCGAACTCGGTGATTTCTTATTGAAAGTTGTGATGACTGAGATCCAGACTGGTGCCCTGCGACTGCCGATTCTGACTCTCGAGCTGTGGAGATGCTTGGGCTAGTGGTCTCGTCCTCCTCATTTAATGGTGTGATAGCTGGGGTTGTTGAGCCTTGAGCAATTCTGTAGTACGGACTCGAATGAGCATTGACGACGTATTTTGTGGGTCTCGGCGTGCGGAGGCCGATGCCCATCAAAATAGGTTTTCGACGAGCTGCTGACGAAACGTAGTGACTAGGTGTAGTGACTGGTGGCAGATCTGTCGTTGCCGCTTCAGAACTGTCCGCGCCCACGCCATGCACTGAAGGCACTGTGGTGGGGTAGTAATAATTAAGCGGGGTAGAACTCAAATTCATTCTCCTCCGCTTGTTTTCTACACTATTGAAACTATTATTGAGTGGTGCTATCACAGGTTGTGATTGACGAGGATAAAACGTAGCGTCTTGAATTGAATTACTACTACTAACACTAACTGAGCCATTGCTCGCTACACTATTCAGAGGGCTCTGAAGGTCGACTCCTGATTGTATCACGCGGTTGCCAAAATGTCTTGCACCCACTTTTAAACTCGTGCTCGGTAGCGTCGTTCTGCGGATCCCAGCTCCTGTGTAGAAGTGACCATTGTTGTAATTTGTAGTCGATTCTACCGACGAAGATGACGCACCGCTGTTCACACTGCCTACATTACTGTAGTCGAAATTGAGGTTGAAATCCGTGGAGTCAGTGACTGTGTCTGGATTCACAGTCGGATGTTGCGCTATCTGCTTCGATGTCGTGGGACCCTCCTGTTCGGTGCTGCTGCTGGAGAACCCGTCCTCTTCCTGAATCTGGTGCTGGGCAACAGTGACACCAGTACCGGGCCGCAGTCGTTGTGCCGTTGGGCTTCCATGCAGTGCGACAAGCAAGATGAGCACCAACGTCGACAAGAGCGACGTGGAGGGATTGTAGTACCTCATGTTGGGGCTGTCATTGACCAGTTGAGGAATTAGCCATCTTCAACGTACATTGCGTGCATCCTGAAAAACCAAAAGCGCATCCACTTTAGAACGGAACATCATCTTGCAGTTGTCGCGTCATCTTAGTCGATTTCAGCACAGGGCAGTACGTAGCATCAAATGCGAGATTCACAACTCAATTCACACAATTATTTTACGTTCCTTAAGCAGGAATTTGACTTCATGCCTAATTTAATGGTACCGGCAAGAGATTACGGGCAGCAACATTCAGACACTTGAGTTCATCTCTTTTTCTGTCTCAAGATCACTACAGTCAGCTTCCTTACTGCTAAATCATAGAACAAATCTTTCATACACCAAGTGTGCATTTTTTGCAGTGCCAGAATCCGTTATATTTTTACCCTTTCTTTTTATTAACAGCTCGGCTTGCTAGAAAAGAATGGACTGTGGCTCGAGTGAATGCCGCGTTTTCGTGAAGAATAGTCAGAAAGAATGAAAATTTTGACCAAATTATCAAATTAACTACTTTGTAAATCGTCGTCACCGAACATCTTTTTTTTCTTTTTCAACACGGATATCATCATAAACTTTCTCTCAATAATTCATCTCGGAACGCCTTAAGCCGCAGCCTAGCCGCAAATGCAACAAGTTCTTGCTCATTGTTGAATAATAATTTGTAATTTCTTGATTAAGTATTTTCCTGTCGAGCCACACAAAGACCGCCAAATTCCAAACTAGCGAAAGTCTGATTTAAAAATACAGACGCGACGAAGTAAGAGTCAGGATACTTCGGCAAAGTTTTAGCAACGCAGAGCTTCTTTCAAAGTTAATTCCATTCTTAATGTATCACGTCGTCTAACCCGACTGGGCGCTAATTGATTTCATCTTTTGGACGGACGAACGAATGAGGCAGATCAACAATGCAATATTGTGAATATCTCGGCAATTACTCACTGAGCGAGTTGAACAACGCTATCGCAATGCAAATTATTGGGAATGTAATATTTATGGGCCTGGTGTCATGCACGAAGAAAAAGAAACTTTGTATTCATTTATGCGCCATTAAAAATCTCGCCTCCAAAGCGCATTACGCGATCAGCGTCGTTAAAGCAAGCGACACGTACTCAATGAGTGAAAATAAGTACCAAATTTTAATGTGCGAGCAATCTCGCTCTTGAACCTTGCGACTGCAGTGGAATGGAAGCCCAAAAGAGAAACTTTACATGTGCTTGCTTTCGATTCGTTCAATCGATTTGAGCCGAGGAGGTACGTGTTTCTTTTCTTGTTCACAGCAGTTAGCAATTAAAAGAAATGTGGATCGATTATGTCCAATAATTATAGTGACACAACAATACACACATTGTGAAAATCAGAATCACTCCAAGTTTGCAACACACAGGAGAAGGAACAATAAAAGCTGCCATTTTTAGACAGTTATGCAATAATGCAATGTAAACAACAATGCAGGGTGTTGCTCGCTTCCATTATCGTCGTAATTACTTACGTTTTGAAAACAGCCTACTATCTCATCTCATCACACCGTGGGCACTGACGGTATGATGACTTCAGCTTACAACTGTGAATTTTTGCAGGCTTTGGTGCCAAAATGAACGAAACTAAGCTAGCAATGTAGAAAAACTCCTGGTACGTTTTTCAAACTTACGAATCATTGTTTCAACACGACATGGAAAATGACTGATTCACTTTTCAATCACGGACGCTGACACCGCACAGAACAGAACCACACCGCAAAGTGCACTGAAATGCAATTGTGCTAATTGTGTTATTGTAAAAGCATTTGGTGGTTGTGGCTTTAATTGTCATTTAAATGTTTACATGACGTGTGAAGTGTGGAGCTTGTACGTATCAGGAAGAGATTGTAAAAACAAATGACACGATGAAGTCAGTCACTCCTACAAAATACACAAATGTTTACAATCTGATAACACGGCACTCGTACTCGTACGAACTTTATGACAATAATAAAATAGAACCAGCAGGTCTCATTGACCCGTGAGTCAAGCGAGGCGAGTGATTCAGTCATTCCGTGGATTCTGACCCAGCTTCAACTGATCGAGAGACTAGTCAATTTGCAGGAATTTGAATTTGTGACTAGTGAATCTGGCATTGAATACAAAGGAAATGTTATTTAATGCATTCCGCATAATATCTTCCTAATGGACACAAAGTCAACAACGCGGAATGAATTAAGTAATGCTCAACTGAAAGCGTACTCGACTCGAATGAATTCCGTCACACATGACAGACTCTTCCTCGCATTATGTTTCTGTAATTAAATACAATTGGAATGGAATGAAAGGAACTCATTTTCATGAATCCAAAACAGAAAAATTCCACCCCTGAAAAGAATCTGCAGTTTTTGCCAGCATCATCCTTGCAAACTCTGAATGGAATGGAATCAAATTGCATATTGTGCGTGGTGATCTGGCTTTCAGCAGTCAGTAGGCAATTATTCTAGACCAAACCAGAAAGGACAAAGTGCAAAAAGGATCGTATCGAATCGCCACGACCTTTTATGTCGACAAATTGCGTCTTAATTGCGAACAATGAATTAGTGAACAGGTCTCGAATGTTTTTGTATTTTCCTATTTCTGGTCTCCGCAATGGATCTACAATGTAATCCGATCACACTCATCAGCGGAGAGGAGACTTTCCATCAAGACCACAATAACTGTGAATCGTGATAGGCTAAAAGTTTTGAAGGCATCCTTCAATCTTGACCAAACACACACCAGACATGCTTAGCATGATCGTATATTGACAGCGTCTTGTTTCAACAGAGACATGGTCATTGTTGGCCAGAACGAATTCGTCTGGAACAACATTCTACCACAAATGTCAATCAACGGACTCCACTGAGTAATCAACATCCATTTTGAGCAGTTTAGTTTTGTACTCTGAGCAATCTATTCAAACACGAAATGGAGGTCAACGAGACGCGACATGCCATCCCATTAAGATTAGAAGCAGAAAGATTACGACTGAATTGTCTCTGCAATTCATATAACTCATGCCTGACGCATGAGTTATAGGCGCATGGATTATAGGGAGTTATAGGTCTGGCATGAGTGCCAGAGTGAAGATTCTCAATACGAGCAACATTGTAACAACTCCCGGATCAACTGTGTGCATGATACCAGAAAATTGATAACTCATTAACACATAGTGCAGCGATAAACAGAAGGTGCATTGTATAAATGAGTATTTAAATGACTTTGAGAAATGTCATAATTACATCTTACAATAGTTAATGAGTCTATTTATGTGCTCCATTTCACTATGCACTAGCTTGGTACTACTGACTTCTCAGTTATACGTAGAAGTCATAAATAGGTGCGTAATTAGTCGCTACTCTGAAGCAATACTTCAGCCTTCTAAACCTTATGACCTACCAAATTACAAAATCACTTTCACACTGCATAAATCCTCGACGAGCCAAGATCTCCAGCTGGATACCGTGAATGTCTTCGCTGCATTCACGCAGTCGCCGAATTGCGAGAGCGATTGGAATCGCCATAATCAACCCGGCATTCTTCTTGACAATAGTTGTTTTCGTATTGGAATTTGTTCTATTGTACTGAAGCAGAGAAAATATGATTTTTATGCAATTCACGCTATTGATAATAAATTGAACTTCGAACATTGTTCTGTGCCAACGATATAGTTAGATTTGGAATTCTTTGAATTCAACTGATGACAGTGACAGTTGTCGCAAGCGCAAGTCGCATTGTAACGTAACTTCAATACGAATTTTTATTAGATGAGATGATCATTGAAAAAATAATTCAATTAATAATGCAATATGACTTACACAAGCCAGGCATGGCAGACGACAATCAATAAATGTTGCAAACAAGAACTCGAGAAACAGACAAGGCAAAAATGGAATTACGTAAGGTTCCAATTTGACATAAAGTAAGATTCGTTCACAACAAGTACTTGGTTTAGAGTTGAGCAATATCCTACCAATACAATGACGAGTTCTTAAGCGACTTGAGCCCATCATCCCATCTTAATGTCGTTTTAATTGTAATTGTGAGCGGAGCTTCCATTGTCATTGTAATTCACTTTGATGTTTGCCCTTCTTAACCGTATCGCATACGTAAATATGAGCATGAATTAAGAATACAATGATGAATAGTAGATTAACCAGTTTTAAAAGGCAACTGGCTGCATCATTCATGGTTCCTAAAACACACTTAACCATATTTACACAAAATCGCACCGATTGGTTTAAGATGAGCCGAATAAAACTTGAACTGCTGTGGTCAAGGTCTTAATCCGTGGTGGATTTCTTCAAGTTGCTCAAACTCAAACGTTAATTCACACTTCAAATATTTACCATTCACAAATATGGAGTTTGGCTCACACGACGCATATTTAAAAGGAATTCTTCGCTGACAAGTTGCTTAAATCTCTTCAGGTTCTTCAAATCGTGAATAAAATCTATGATCACAATACGCGCAAAAAACTGCGATTCGCAAATTTGAGCTTGAGTTGACCTTCGTCTAATTTTTTACGCAACACAGCTTCTACATGCAGGTAATTGGCTGACGAGGCGATGGCGTAACAGGAGAACAGTGCATGTAAGGAAGCTTCAAGATCTTAGCTATGAAGTTATCACAAGAACTCTTCGCCTTAAACACGATTACAGTTCCGATAATAAGAGGAGGCAGACTCGCATTTCCATTTATGAGACGTTTGTGATTAAAAGATGAAGTAGAATGACTCATAGCAAGGCGTAAGATTCAGCATTGCCATTGCGTTTATTGTTTGCAATTATAATGGTCTTATTCTCTGCCTCCTTTATTGTTGGAATGATTATATTGTTAAAGCGCTACGTTGTAGATCTTATTTTATCCCACACAAGGATATTCTGGCTGTGATTAATGGCTTATGGCTAGCTTTTGCTATGGTTTAAGGTTTCGCCAACATTTCTTCGGTCTGGCCTGTCGCCTTATGCAAAAACATTTATATTCGTATTCACAACCAGCACAACCATAACGCAGCTAACAATGGGAGAATGAGTCACATTCTCACATGCTGCAGTTGGCCTACAAATCGTAACACATAAACAATGGTGATTTGTACGCACGGACCTCAAGCTTACTCGCATAAACAGATTGAGGTCAGCTCCAACCTCAACTCATAAGCCTCCGTAAAGAAACTGAAACAGAAAAGGTGCCTAAAATTGTGGAGTCATCAGTGAGAAGCCGTGCTTTCGGTCCTCTAAAAAGCTGGACATCGGCGTGAATAAAAATATGAATAAATTAACCTACTTTCTGCATTGTCCATGTCACGGGATAATTTGGCAAGTAGAACATTTATAAAAGTCTAATTGGCACACACCGTCTCGAGCTAGCACCTATTCTAATAAATCTCATTTGACATTCCTGATCAATACTTCATTCAGCAGTAAAAACGCCAATTGGACTTTCATTTTTGTTGTGCCTTTTCCAACCCAAGTCTGAATTAATGCCCTACATCGTAAACTGGCCGTTGGGCTGGCGAGTTTCGATATCTCGATGCATTATGAAGTTTTGTGTTCGACAGACTTGGGACCAGCTTAATAACAATAGTACTTTACTCGAATCGAAAAATACAACAAGGACAGTGAAGCTCATTTTGACCATGAGAATTCACATTATCTTTTTCAAATGAATAAGAACTCATTTCATGCGTCGAAACCTTTCGTGCTTTCAAACACCAAGCCTCAGTACGGCCGTAGGAAAAGGCTCAAACCACTAACAACCTCCACAGGAATGCAAGTTTTAACTTTAGGAATGTACTTTACGAAGAATTGGAATAACACCGCAACATGCTGACAAGTCGAAATAGAAGAATACCACTCCACATACGAAAAATATAAATGCGTCGTACCTGATTGACGAGAATATTGCGGAAGGAATTTTTCCACCTCAATGTCTCGCACGTATGGACAAACTGAAAAGGTAATGAATATTCTGGAGCAATTTGCCTATTTAAGTGTCCATAATCGGGTCGCTTTTGAAGCCTTGACAAGGGCGAACGGACACGGATATTCACTTCGGATCATGCACGATAAATTACCATGAACACTTACAACGACACAACCTTTTGAATGCAAAAGCACTTTGAAGAGTCTCTGATTTACTTGAAATAAAAGAAGTGCTCCTGCCTCCAGCTCGGAAAGTTGACTGAGCTTGAGTTCCGGAGTTGTTCCTTCAATACAACACGACAAAGTACAAAGTGCAACAAAATGTCGCGTGCGATTATTTAGGACTCACATTGAAAAGTCTCACTGCGAACGCGTCCAAGCCCAAATCAAAACTGCAAGCCAGCCAACTCCACAAACTCGTACTGGAGAATTAGTGCACGTAGATACGCATTAAACCTCGAAGCACAACACTGCAAAAAGTGTCCACAACAAAAAATCGCTTCCACATGTACACAAATGCGAGTTTTGCACGCAAGAACACAATTGAGCACGGATAGCAGGAAAAAAGAGAAATCGATCAAACCAGCGCTTAGCGTCAGCATGTATGCTTTATGAATTAAATATTCATAATTTTTGTCTGAATCGAATACAGAATGAGAATTCGGGCTGGCGGCGTATCATTTCATTGTCAATTTAGCCTAAAATAATTCCATTGTATACCGAGCTCTTATTCTTCGATGCTGCACTGAGGCGAATGCAGAAGATGAATGCACATGCACTGCATTGTGTTCAAAACGAGTGAACGATAATATTCTAATTACAATTACAACGCGTACTAATCATGGCGCTAAATTCGCAGGCAATTTTGAAATTGCGGGAATGGCTCACGGCTCATAAATTCGAAAATTAAGCCTTGCTTCGCCATTATTTGTAGATCACACGTGCCGTGGTATCGATTTTATGCCTTGTGTTAGTTGCAGCTCAAGTTCAAGAACAGGTGTAACTATAAATATGCACCGTGAATCATGATTGCCTCTGAATTTGAATTACAACTCGTTTGGTGAGATTCGCATGCATGAGGACAACCGTTTACTGTGACATTCGTCCGTCCGTCACAGACACGCTGCCATTATTTATAATTATCTAAACCATCAACTTCCGATTTAGCATCGGCCAATGTCATGTCATGTCCTTCAAGTCCACAAACAAAAATCTTCCGTATGTAGAATGAAATCCACGTCAGTTGTACTTTAAGTGTCCAGATCACATTACAATGCGTAACGTGCATGTCTCATATGCTGGTGCGAGTGTATTTCGCACAACCTGTCTTGCAAACATTTTCGTTTCAATTTCCACTATTTCCTCATCGTCGCATCTTTGCATTATCACCATCAATGTGTGCACCTTGAATAGTAAGTTTACTTCACACCACCTTGAATCAGGCGATGATTATTATTATCATTGTCAGGCGAAATGAAGAAATAATGATGCTCATGATATTGTGAACCGCGATGCGGCAGGCGAACACGAGCAGAATAAATGAAACAAGTTTATCGGTTGTTGTTCATTCAATCAATTTGTGATGATTCGAATCGGTAGCACTGACTCATTTTCCCACTTTTAAGCTGTTTCTCAGTCCACCGCCGCTAACCGGTGAGAAAACTGCACAAGAAGAACTGGGTCAGGAAATTATGATGGCTTGGTTTGTTATTGTGACCGCCGGCAATATTAATATGGACGGGAGCACGAAGTGGGCAAAGATAAGAGAAAGTGGTACTGTATTAATGGACATTGTTGTACAATTAGAACGAGCTTGAACTGTGAACTTATTGTGAGCTCGTCAAATGCTTTTTTACGCATGCACCCATGAAAGAATGGTAGCAATAATTTTGTGTGGACTTTATTAACTCAACACAAGAGAGTTTGTTTTGTCACATTGCTGATTGTAAGAAGCAACAGTAAAGTAATAATGAGCCGGCAAGCTGCAATTCTGCTGAATGCAGAAGTTTCGTTTTCATTGTGGACACACGATTCACAGACGCCGTCGATGAGAGTTTAATTGCATTCGGGTATATGAACAATTGATAAAAAGATGTTGATCCTTTGAAGCACTGCGAGGCCTGCGAAAGCCAGGTTAAGTTAATTGTGAAAATGTGTGAATTAAGTGCCAATCTTGCGGCAAAATCGATAGATCTCTTTACAGTTTGTCTTGCCGTGAGTCATGTCGGCCCATTTCTCAATTAGCGCCTGCAGTATGTTATATCCACAGCATGCGACCTGTTAGCATTTGGTCGAAGACGACGTGTCCGATAAGAGGAGGAATAATGTGAGCTAGCCTAGTCACAGGTATCAGTGACAAGCCAGCCTAATAAGACCAAATGCTGTCTTATACCATCTGTCAAATCATGGCAATCAGGGCTAAATGTGACATTTAACTTTGTCTTCACGTTCACGTTACCCGTTTCAATTGAACAAGGCAGCAAGACAAAGGCGATTGCACTTGGTGCGATGCAAGAGCAGTGCATTATTAACCTAGCTAACCCAGATTAAACTTAACGGCTCACCAATTCATAATACTGCCATTGTTATAAAACGATACGATTTGTTCATCCTGCATCAATTACTATTCAGAGCACGGGCTGTATTCGCAGTGCAACGAGCAAGTCAAGTTGAGAATACAAACGACGAGAAATCTAAATCACTGATCTAAATTGCAGTGCATTTGGATACCCATGTATGAAGGACTAAATGATTCTCTATTTTCGTTTCGCAGTCGAATGAAAATGAAGCCATCATTTTGATCGTACCAGCCGGAGATAGAGATCCATTCGGGCTGATAACTCGAATGCCAAATCAAAAATTGCGTATTTTAACATTTTACCCGCACATCAACATGATGAAATTTCGGTTAATGCTTGGCAATTAACGGCAGACATTAGTTAATCAGGACATACGCCGGATGACGTAGTAGACTGAGGTGTGACAAAACTTCAATTTCAGCGTCATTACATGACATGAATATGAGGCATTATACGTGCCGAGACAATTAAAGGTATCGTCCCGCTCAAGACAATTTTCAATTCATACAGAAAGTTTTGATGGTGTTGCATAATTTGGACAAGTTTAAGCTCGTGACGCTGCGTTTGATTTTCAACGTTCGAATTTTATAGCCACTTATCGCAGTTTCGCCCACCATGGAACGAGTTTAAAAGGCAACGGGAAGGAAGATGCAATCAAATAACGGATCTTTGATTGGCCAACTTCCGTTTTGTGTTTGTCAACTCACCATGTCGCGTAGTGAGTAGGGTGTTGTCCCGTGTATGTGAAAGAATACGCACACATCAGGCAAGTAATTACGCGTGAACATTGTGCAAAGCCAAACCCAATGAGACAGAAAGGTAAAGTGTCACACGTCGGTACGGACACTATGGATCATAAAACAGAAAACATTTCCTATTCCTGTAGCTTCATTTCTCCCTACTGTTTGAGCCGGGGAAACAGTGACACTAATTTTAGAATCCCTTTTTACCTATCAATTGCTTGAGCATTGCATGGTACATTTTGTAGCTTCAATTAGTGAAGTAAGTGCGTCCTCATAAACAAGAATTAAGGAAATGAGTAAGAGTAGTGAGCCGTGAATGGCTCGAAGCAATAGTACATGTAATGGCCTATTATTATCTTACACTGACACCAATTCACGAGCAGAATATTTAAAAGGTCTACATTGGTATGTGAATAATGCTCTTACCCTGTCATTAATGTGCATACTAATGAGTAAGCTACGTGTCAGAATTAGTGAGCTCTTTAATGAAGATATCCTAGCACGAGCACATGTCAATCATCCCGCCCATGCAACGACAAATGGATCTCAATTACCATAGCAGCATCTCTTTCGGGCCATCGTCTTCGTTGCAATTGCTCGCTGTGACTTGAAGTACCGCCTGAGATTTTCTCAGCATTCATTGCTTTGTTGGGTTGTGAAGCTGTGGTTTTGTTTTGCGCCTTTTGATGGAAGCAATCTTATCCTCAATTCATGTCGATCTAAATTTAGAGCCATCGACAATTCGCCTGTGATATTTTCGCACGATAAAGGATCGTATTCAATTTCCCGCACGCTGTGACGCCTATGGGGTCAAAGTGCTCTCCTATCTTAATTCGCATTTCGTGCAGTGTGCAAAATAATCGACGCTCATTGCCACTTTTTTGTTCTGCCACCACGAAACTGCAACAATGCGGGAATTGCAGTGGTGAGAAACAAGCGAAAGATGATGGAGTAGCGAGATTCTTCGCAGTGTGTTGATCTCGCACTCTTCAACTCCCCGTCTCATCTTCTCTTCATCTTCTTTTTCATCATTATTCACTTCCCTCTGGTCTCGAGTCTCTCGTTTATCGACGCTTTTAAGTTAAGCCCAGAGATTTCCTCGTTCGCATTCGTACCTCTGCTCAACCTGGCTTTAGGCGATTACGAAACCACTGAGACGAGAATGCACACTACACAGAAAAGGCGTAGCGCACTGCTGGCTCGGACTTCAAGCCTGTTTTGGCAAAAATTCATCATCTTTACTTTTGCAGACGGTGTTCACAATAATAATACATGTCAATTGCATTTTACATAGTTGTAAATTGTAATTCCTTGTACAACGCATCATTACGATGATCATGCACAATTCTCACCTCCATGGCCTGGGTAAAAATGATAACTCTGGTGCAATGAAAGGTGTTTCACAGTCTCGACAATAAGCCAAAGCTCAATTTGGTACTTTTGCCAAAACTGTATTAACGGGACTCGACATTCGATGTCGGCGAGCAACGAAGAAATGCGTCATGACTAAACTCTAACGATATTTGAATAAATGAGCAACCTCAATCAATCAAACCATCAAGAATCAACCGACTAAATATAAACGATTATCTCAGCAAGAATCTCAAGCCTAGTAGGCGTCTGTTTCAATTCTTTCCATTTAACTATCGTTTTAAGACAAAATGCAGACTACTCGGCATGATTTGCCAACCACGTTCGAATAAAATCAGTTTCAGCATACAACTATTAATTTGACAACAAAGAGGACAGGTCGTTACATAAATTGGCAGCCATTGCAGCAACAAAATTACGAGCGCGATACAAGTTTACAATACAATGCAACAGCAATGGACACCGTCCCTAAACAAGTAATTGTTGTTTTTGAGATTCAAAAATCCGCATTCTTGTACAGCCTGTCTGTGTCTGTGCATAGCAGCTCAAATATCATTATTGGGCGCATTAAAAAGTCAAAACATTATTATGCCATAGTAAAAACTTGAATTACAAAATGAAGTAATGACTGCGTACGAGACAACTAGCACATGTCATTCGACTGACACAAAAAGTACGGTGCCGACGGTGCACTGTGCGCGAACGCGAGTGTCCACCTCCGACTTGAACTAATGACTTGACTCAACTGTCTTAAATAGGTTACGATTTGTTTCGCCTGTCTTACCGTCTCAATTTGGTTTCTTATTCAGTCCGGATCCAAAATCCTCTCAGCTTCAAAGTTTTCTGTTTTCGATTGCACACTATTGAACGATCACATTTCACTCGAAATGACCAGATTGCGTCCAGAGAAATTCGCCAGCACAAATCCCACTTCTCAATGAAGCAACGCGTACTCGCACCGAGTGCCGAGCTACCTTGAGCAATCAGCCTCAACTTTGTTTCGAAATAAAAATGCACACGTTCAGGATTCCATTCACATCAGTGAAACAGTGACAAAATTGCTCTCACGTTACCACGAGTAGTTCATTCTGCTGTTGCTTCGTTCTTTTCTTAACGCAATGAAATCAGCCATGTGTGTAAAATTTAAGTTTTAAAAGACTTCTCTCATGACTTCGTAGAGCGAGTACGTGAAGAAAAAACGAGCAATGTATAATTTCTGGTTGCTCGCTCAAGAATGCAAATGCAAGAAGCACGAATGTGCAGTTCTTGGCGAAGAGAATGCTGAATTAACGAAAAGCAACAATGCAAGGCGTACGACTGAAAAGCACAGACGTGTTAACTCCTTCTCCTCACAATCGCAACTAAGACGAAAGATTCTTGAGGCGACTTTTGATGACTGCTTCTGCAGCACACGGAATTCTGTACAACCTGATCTGTAGGACCATTGTTGCATTCTTTTAACTAATGCGAATTCTGCACATTCATTTATATGTGAGAGCATTGAGTATGCGTCGCCTTCTAGCGTCATCCGTTTTTGTTCAAACTATGTTTACTGAGAGATTTTAACATTAATTATTCTAACTTTACTTTATCTTAAGACTTTTATGGGGGCTCTTACAGAACACGACTTGTGTTTCAGCAAACACAAGAAGGCGGTAACATATGAGGAAACGATAGCAAAACTCCTCGCACGCAGCAGGCTAGAGTGTCCACCGAAAGATTTTATTCCGTGCTTACCCCTTAAAGCTTAAACTTCATAACGGCTTTTTGTTGTAATATTATTTTAGCATGATTGACACGGAGAAAGTTCAAACATCGTCTCATCACTCATCGCCTCACAAATGACATAATGCAATCGTCGATTCGGGCGAAAGTGTGGAACTTGCACGATCAGAATATTAAGTTGAAAAAATCACTAGCGTAAGCAAAAACTATTCTATTAATATGAAATCTCAGAAATTAACTCTCTAGACTGTTCCAATGATGCGGGCGTCTTGAATCGAAGAGACAAGCATTGAACGAATTAAGCACATAATTACAACATATTTATTCATACTAATAAATATTCAGTCCACACTAAATCCAATTAAAGTCAGGTTTTCAAGCGATAGTATGACTACAAAATTAAACGAAGTATATGTATTTGCAAACGCCAACACTATTAAACGTTACAATTAAGATATTCTATCATCGTCATGCTTTCTATAGTTTCATTTAAAACTCAAACAACGAAAAAAATACTACTCACGATGTCTAGAACCAAAAATCGGGTCATGATTTGTCAGAATCTTCAACATTTGCTTAGTTTGCTTTAACGCTTCAAACTATCCTACAAAGTGAATTATCGCATTGAGTTATTTGGGGTATAAAGCATACAAATTAGTAGTGTACAAAACCTTGTCAGTTCTGTTTAACTTAAACAACATACAAATGGATTTTGGTAAGTAAATTGCCAAATGGTCTCTAGTCATACGGAACACAATAAAATATGTCAAACAGATGTCCTTAATTATTAACTTTGTTGCTGATTGATGCAATGCATTATGCATTGTACATTGAAGACGAATTTTTGGTTGGATGATTTGAATCCTGGATCGTATCTAATACTTCGTACAAGTCCAAGTATGAGGAAGTCCGTAACCACAATACCAGGCTACTTTCTATTATTCACTTGCGAATCTCTTTTTATGCAGACGGTGGAGACGGAGAGGCATATGAATGATCGTTGTCAACAGTGGTGCTGCTAGCGGGCGGAGTGGCAGGATCGATTGAATTGCTGCTACTTTCTGGTGGATTTGTCTCTCCTGTGTTAGTGGCAGCACCGCTTCCTGAAGTACCCGCAGCTGCAGTAGTTGACAAAGAAGCTGCAGTGCAAAGTTGTACAAACTTTTGAATAAGTGTGTTCTTTTGTCTTTCTAGTGATGCGAGCTGTCCAACTTGATCAACAAATTTGTCATAGTCTTCTTTCAGTTTCAACCGAATAATGGCTAACTGATCACCGCCATCCATGCTGCCTGGACTCGAGCTTGAAGTAGTGGTTTCTACGCTTTCAGCTCTCTCTTCCCTGTTTGCAACAGCTGCTGCTGCGCTAGTACTTGGCTGATTGTGGTCTCTTGAAGTATCACTTGCAGGAACATTTCTGACTCCCATTAACTTCCTCTTCTTAAACGGATACATTATGGTCGAGGAGTTCGCTTCTTCCGGGCGCTTCCGTTTTCGAGACAGCGTTACCAATGAGCTCGCTGCTCCCATATCCTGCAAGCTCACGTTCACATTCGATGTTGATGTTAGGGACGGCGAAGGTGCAACACTAAAATGCGATTCAGTTAAATTATTATATTGGCTTTAGTCAAAGTAAGATGTGAAAAGAAACTCCCTTACGTCGTTGCTCCATTGAGACCAGCCAAAGGTTGCGGAGTATTCCTTTCATTTGATCTTGGAGCTTGTAGAATTTTACCTAAAACAAGACAGAAAAATTGAATCACAATCAATTTAAAAATTAGTAATGGATGCGGCTGCAGGAGTCCAAGTGTTTAATGAAGCGCAAGAACATCTTGCCAAGAAGTGGAAGTATATGTGACTTTTAGTACTTACAAACTGTTGGAACTATCTGCATCGCTTCCGCCATTATTGTTACAGTTTCTTTATCATCACGAATAAATTGAAGAAATGGCAAATAACTCCAGTAGTCCATGTTGCTTTAAATTGGCAATCCAATTGATGTGTGAAATAAATTGCAGTCCAGTTCAGCAATTCCTGAATTCCTCCGATATCCTAGCGTGAGCGTCCCAGTTCGAGCCTGAAATAAGCAGGAAGAGTCCATTACTTCTCTTTGCACAAGACTTGTTGCCTTCCAATCTCTCTGCTATCTGCATTAAATACTGATGACGAATGTGTTTACCAGCAATTATAAATTCTATAAATCACATAAGTTGAAACTAAAGAGTATAAATATAAAATCACTAAAAACAAAATTATCTTTCAAAAACTGAAATGGACTCCTTGGTCCTCTGTGCTCGTCTGTTCTCCTTCGTATTGCGTATGCTTTCTCTCGAGCGAGCAGCACAAACATAAGGCAGACAGGCATAAGAAATGGAACGGTACAGCCTCAGAAGTAATGAGAATATCTGTCTGGGATAGACTCTTGATTGGTGACGAATAATAATTGAAGGTGGAGATTTTTGCTAGCGTGCTTTGTTTATGTATCTTTTTATCATTACACCCCAAAGGAAAGCCTGATTGACGCAGTTTGTCAACAAGTAGCAGCTGACGTTGCATCAGTTGCACGAGAATCCAACATCATATTTGCGATGATGTGATATGTGCCAATACTTCTATAGGTCTTCCTGTCTTGTTAATAAAAATTCAAGAATCGATTTCTACTCCTAAAGCTTTGATTAAAAACAGTTAAAAGTTGTATTTACTTTCTTTTGGAGACTTTGGGCTAAATATTTAAATTTTCTGCGTTTTATTGCATTTATTATTAAAGCTCTTTATGCAATTCACACTTTTAGTATCAAATCGAACACTCATAGCATATGCAAACTAAACCGACTAGTTTCCCATCGCAAACAAAATTATGCTCCAGGTTCCAATTCCAATTTATGCAGGTTCGTTCAAATTTGTCTTCTCAGAGCTTTTCGCTTCCTCCAGTTTCTTGTAGTACTCCTTGACAGCGTTTTCAGCATTCAGTTTCCTCTCGGAGAATGGAACATGTTTTTGTCTAATGAACTCCACGTCATTTCCAAATTGTGTGTACAATGACTCTCCTTCTTTTCCCATTAGACCGCGGATGGCTACGTTGCGTTGTATAACTTTTGTGTAAAATTCAACTCCGCCTTTTGCGTAATCAACCCCCAACGATGTCGCTCTCTTGTCAGAGTAGTTTTCGTAATATTTGGTGAGAATATCTCGACTGACAGCCCACACTCCGTAAGTAAAGGTAGCGGCCATGGTGTACATTGTAAATCGAAACGAGGCCGGTTTGTAAAGGCCGTAAAAATTATCATTTGCAGTAGCCGCTGAAAACAAAACGTTGAAATAAATGTTTACGAGGTGGCATATTTGAACAGAGGCTTACCAAGAAGATAATACAGCATTAATGACAATGAATGAACTATAGAATAACTGTATACATGGTGCGTGTCAGCCATTGATATTTCCCGTGCCATTGCGAATTTCTGAGCCCTCTCACTTAAAAGTAGACTTCCCTCCAGAAGCCTTCCTTCGTCTGTATTCCAAGACACTGGTACAGTCTGAGCAACCTGAAATGAAATTCGTTGATACTTGTAACATCTGCCAATTAAACTTCAAATATTGTGTAGTGAACTTCTGATGCTTATTCTTTAATCATTATCAGAGGGGCGCGAAGCTAAAAACTGACCCTTATGTCACTTCGGTTTATGTCGACTGGAGATTTGTATTCGAAATTGGCCGGAACTCCAACAAATGCGCCGGCGTTAGTTTTGGTCGAGCCTATGTGGTACGGATCAAAGCCAAAGACGGTGAACAGCCTGATGTAAGACCTGGATTTGGATGGCAGCTTCATGTCGTCAAGCACTTCAATGGATCGTGCTTTCAGTTCTGGACTGGGACGCGTTGTAATTCCATTTCTACAGTCAAATTGCGCATTCAGCTTAGGATGAAATTGACAACTGGCTGCATCAGTAGTAAAACTGTGTTAAGTTCGAAGCTTACAAATACAACTGCAATGTGTCTCGGTACGAGGTGATGAAATATGTCTGGTAACCAATATATCCCCATGCAATTGCGGCGGAGGTGGCGGAAGTTGTGTACAGCAGGACTCTACGTCCCTTCTCAGAATGTAAAAATCGTAAGGCTTCCCTTGTTGAAGATGCCATTGAGTCACCACACACACTCCAGGCGTCCGAAATGCTTTGCACAAATAATCAAACTCAATGATAAGAAAGAACATTGAATGCTTTTGCTGATCGCTGATTGGAACTTACCAATCTCGAATCTCAGTGAATGTAGCCTTTCCTTAGCCACAGTCCTTTTATAGGCAAAGAGAAGTTTAGTTAGACAAGCTTTCCTTCCGCCCTCTTCCTGTTCAGTGATCGCTACTCCGGCTTGAGTCTGTCCCTACTGCAGCTTAAATGTCACCTTTGAAGTGCGTGTCTAAATTAATCACACAAAATCGGTGCACGAGTAAGTCAAATTAGGAGTTTTCAGTTTCGTCGTGGCTCACCATCCGATTCCGATTCACGACCCGGCACTTTTCGCAATCCTTGAGTGCTCGCAAAATGTGCGTACATCAGACTTTGTTGAAACACATCATACTAGTGAAGAATCGATAAATTTGACCCGGTTCCGGTCGGATGATGTTCGTGCATCCAATATTTCTGGTGTGTTATGACAGTTCCGATTCCTGCCTTCAATCTGAAGCTCCGTTGCGCTGCAAGAATTTGGAATTTACGTGTTGGGATGCAGATGTAGGTCTATGAAGTTGTAACCTGCCCTTGTTCCGCCGTCGTGACTTTCGTTAAATGTGAGTCGTGAATACTAATTAAGTTCAACAATAGGACTCCAAATTGCGTTTCAGCACGTATATTTTCTTACCTTGTAGCGTGGGGAGCGTAGTGTAACATTATTTGATCGGAACCGGTGCTGCACTGGATCTTATTCGATAAATCGTCGAAGTGCGACTCGGTGGTGCTGCTCAACATGTTATCTGTGATTGTATTGGGTTATTGGTCAGCCAAACATTAAGCTCGTGGCATCTGGCATGCTTCACGAGAACGAGCCTTAGAAATGCGAGCTATTTAGAATCCCCAAACAGGAGCAAGCATTGGATGTGAATGTGATACGAATTCCAGGATGACCTTGCAAAGCACTGGTACTGGTTGAACTATAGGAGGAGAGGAGTGTCAAAATCACTATTAAAGGACACAGCATGACCATTCAATACGTAATATGGAGTTTTGCTTTTCAACTTAGAGTCACATTTACGCAATATGGAACGTAACGCAGCTTAAAGATGAGATTCAACAATAAAGATCGCTGCAGCTTTAAAATGCGATTCAACATGAAATGCCGACACAGTTCAAGACTGCGGCGCAACACAATATTGATATGATGTAAACGAGAAGCAACTTAAGCGAAATACAACTTAAACGCGCTCCACCTTTAAAACAACTCACAGTATGCGACTCGTGGCTGATCCTTAAACTATTGGTGGTTCTTCGAAAAACTGCGAAATGAAGGGGTTGTCACTTAGCATTTACGATTAGGCCCAGGAGAGAGTGGCACCGCTCTCGAGGAAAGGATCCCGAAGAACGGCATGTTTTATATTGTGTTTCATTTTTAAGTTGCATCCGGTTTAAGCTGTGTTTCATTTGGGTTGTAGCGATTGTGCATTGTGACGCAATCTTAAGCTGGGCCGACTTTTAATGTTGAATCGCGCATTAAGGTTGCATCGACTTTTGATATTAAAACACATTTTGAAGTTGTATCGAGTTTCAATGTTGAATCGGATCTTTAAGTTGCATTGCTTTCCATATTGCGATACATGTCATTTGAGTTGAAACGCAAAACTCCATATTGCATGGTCATGCTCTGTCTTTAATAATGATTTTGACACTCTTCTCCCCTTATATTTAACATGAATGCGATTACTGTATGACCCTTTTAAAGCCTTAAATCTCATGCATTTTTTCAATTCTGCAGGAATTTGCATTAAACAGTCACCACAAAGTCATAAGCTACTAATTGCTCCACTCATTGGTGCTAAAATTTTCAGATCAATCGTAATATACATCTTGTCATCATTGCTTGCAAGTACTGCGTCGCCCCACATTCCAGGAAACTATGCAGCTGCAAAAATTGATACTTACTCCGTGAGCGAAGAGGCCTTCGCTACAAATATTCATGCTCCGCCCGTGGCGCTTTTTGGAAGATGGAGTTCTACCATTCAGATACTTACTTGTGTGCAATTAAGGTGAGAAACGTTTGGAATTAAAACGAAACGAAGCATTAAATGAATTGTTCTCTAATTTAGTTCTGGGGTCATTCAATTGACTTTGGACAGACTTGCATCAATCACAAAACATTCCGCCTCGCTCTCGAAAATCTTTCCATTCTGGTCAATGGTTTCAAGCAACCGACGATGTGATCATCTTGATAATCACCTTTCTAGTCGCAAACAAATCCTCGACACTTTAGTTCATTCCTTCGCGTCTACAATACTTCTTCTCATGTGGGTGTCTGCACTGCAGCTTTGTGGTCCATTTCGTACGTTGCTATGTATTGGATCTTATGATGAGTTCATAATTGCTGGAATCGTCTCATCCTGTCTCATTTGTGAGTTTTTACTTTACTAATTTAAATAGGGAAGTAGGAATCCTCAGAGCTTTTTTCTAGTTAAATTGGGGTCCAAACTTCGTGGCGCTCTCCTTTTTGCGGCGGGTATCGTGAGTTTGCTCATTTCCGAGAATCAAACGTCATCATCTGCTGTGAAAACGAATAGTAATGATGTCGAAAATTTGGACTCACACTCAAAGAATGTGGTGAGTTCTTTTCCTATGCTAGCCCGTGAAAAATTCACGTAATTAACGCATAACACTGTAACTTAGATTGGGGTTTGTGTGCTCATGATTTGGATCGCATTGAACTACATCTTTTGCTCATTAAATCAAAAATACTCCATTGAGGCGCAGGCACAAATGAAACTGAAATCAATGCTTATCTCCGGCGGTGGGTTGCTGCTATTGACGTTTGCTGATTTCTTAGATGGGGTAATTCTTGAAATTCTTGAAAACTCGAGACGTTTGGATAGCATGAGGTCATAGGCTTGACTTTTCTAGGCTGACATGATCGCCTTCAACATAAGCAGCGTGCTGTTGACAAGTGTGGCCGCATTAGGGCTAACAATTGAACACTATGTTGATGCAGCCTGCGCGCAAAATATTGAAGCTCGGAAGGCCGCAAGAATCGGTTGTCTTTCGACGCTGTCATCTGCACTAATTTTCCACTTTTTTATGCACAACTCTTCTGTGCTACTGGACCTAAACCCCGTGGGTGCATTGGGGGCATTTCTTTTACTATGTTTCGGTGAGTGAATACAGTTTCCACTTTTTACTCACCCAGGAATCCGGTGTTCAGGAATTTTCAAAATGTCTTTCTTGCAGCCGTACTGAATCTAACTGCTCCAGAAAAGGCAACTGGTCAAGGTTCATTTGTTGGATACTCAGCCGATGGACTGCCGTTGCTCAACTTTTCCAATGTCTCTTCTTTTGACTCAACTTCGGCGATGGAGACAGCATGCTCAAAAATTATCATTTGGTGTAATGTCATTCGAAAAGACGTGCAGACAAACATGACAAGCAAACGAGTCTTTAAGTTGTTCATGATTCATCTGCTGACCACAACGATCGAATTTTATTCCGCTGCTTCAATTCAGTCTTCATCGTTTATAGCAGATGGTACCTTTAAATTGTTTGAGACTTTTGCACTAGTTATTGTCATCAACTCTGTCGTGGTCTCCAAAATGCAGCCAACGAAAATGAATCAGCTTGGGTAATTGCACAAGTGCATGCACTGCGTACGTGGGTACGTGCACTGTGATCATTTATTCCCTAACTGTCGACTTTGACTTTGATTTCCAGATACGACCGGCAAGAAGTACTCTTCGCGTTTGTTCTAGCACTGGTTTTTCTAACTATAATATCAAGTGGCATTATCTTAACCACGTACGGGACCATTTTCACCTTTCTCCTCGATGGTTCTTCCCCAATCGATGTGGACAACCCCAATTTGTCTACAACACAAACTTTTATGATGCTCACTGCTCTACTACTGTTAAATGCATTTGGAATTTATTTCACCAAGATATGCCATCCCGACAATCAACTTTTCTCAATTTTAAACCTAGGCGAAGGTGTGATTTGCATTTGCTTATGGATCTAGATTTCAGCCTTACACAATATCCATAATTTTTTAGGAATGCATGAGGTGATACTCTCCAACACATTCCGCAACATTCTACTGGCAGCAAGCGCCCTACTCCTCCCAAACGGTTGGAAACTACTCGACTGCGTGTGTTCAATTTTTATATCCGCCTTTTTTGTCAAAGTCTTGTATGCTGTTCTGCGAACCAATGCTCGTAATTTATTGCTGTCAGTCCCACCTGGTTCTGAGAAAGAAATTCAACAAGTCCTACTCCAAATCTTAGCTATGGGTGGAGTCCTGAGTTACAAGGACCACAGATTTTGGGCCCATTCACCGAACCAGTTTGTTGGCTCTATTCATGTGCACGCAACAAATGAGGCAAACGAGCAAAAAATAATTAACGATGTCAGTGGCTTATTTTTAGCAATTGGTTTCACTCACTTCACGGTACAAATCGAAAAGGACCAATTTATACGAAGTGGAAATACAACAGCTCCTTAATGGATTGTTAATTTGTCTAACCTATTGAAGTTTCACATTTAGTGAAATGGAAATGTAATTAAGTTGTAACCTTTTTAAACTGTTTTAACGTACCTGGTCAAAACAGGAACACATTTAAATATTCCTAAAAATGAATTAAAGAATCTCGATGTTTACTTTACTAGAAGTTCATTTCTTTGAAGTGTTCGAAGACGAAACCAATGTGATCAGTTGAATGCGTCGAGGCTGTTTTGCTGGACGAGACGTAACTGGTGAGTCTGCAGCTCTCTTCTCGCCTTCGGATTCAATGTTTCCGGAGGGTTTGTGTTCAGCACTGGTGTTGGGTCCAGGGATGGCTGCACTTAAAACTGGCAAGTCTTCATCCTTGAGATCCACAGCCTCCACCGTTTGTTTGGATTCGTCTTCCAGCGTCGGGATTGTGTTTAGGCAGCCATTCTCCAAATCTTCGACCTCGTTATCAGAATCCAAATCCACAATAATCGGCGCTTCCTTCAGCTTTGTCAGTTCTTCGGAGCTAATCGGCAGAGTTGCTTCGAGTTTTGACATAAGCTTTGCTTCCGCTTCGGCCTCTTGCTTCTCCTTCAGTAACTGTTTCTCCATTGATTTAGGAGTCTTCTTAATCCATCGGTCCAAGGTGTTCCTTTTAGGGGTCACCTTAATTTTTGACAACGACTCTCGTATCTCGGTAGTGGGAGTAATTGTAGCTGCTACATCAATTTCTGTATTTTCGAAATAATAATTGTTAGAACCAAATCACCAAATGTGAAAATTAAGTGCAAGCTATAACTAGTGGCATGGTGGCATCCTAACCCTTTGTGTTGCGTGGTGGCGTTGCCTCGCGCTCTTTGTCTTGTTCAGATTGAGTAACGGCAGGTTTTGATGACGTTTTTTTGGCAGTGTCTTTTTTCTCTTTATGTTTAGTTGTTTTCGGCAATTTGGGAATGTCCACCGATGCTACCGAAGGTGTGTCTTTTCCCTTCTGTTTATCTTCCTTTTGAATTTTCCTTTTCTGGTTGTCTTTAATGGGTGCCGCTTTGGGTTCAACAGGGAAGGAGTTTGGAAGTAATTCTGGCAACTTGTCCATTGGGTAAGGACGCCCCAACTCGTTTTCTTCAAATGTGATGAATGAACAAAACCCATCAGTTGACGAAACCATAATGACTCGGCCATCGCGCGACCATGTGAGATCAGACAAGCGAGTGCAGTGAATATTGCCAACCACGGCTAATGGTTCCCCAGATTCGGTGTCTCCAATAATCACTACGAATTCAGAACAGTAACATATAGAATCTGTAACTTTTTAAAAAGCGCTCATTAATTTACCTGAGTCATTTGTCGCAATAGCAAAGACAATTCTATACGGCATATTCATTAAAACAGTTTCCTCTGCTTTTCCATTTCTGAGTTTCCCAACACAAGAGATTGTTCGTTCACTTTTCTTTGTTGAATTGATAAGCTCAGCATCTGCGAGTAGAATTAGTAATGATGCATTAGGAATCATAATGATTATGAAGTTATGAGTTATGAAGAACTCTAAAAGCAGTTACCGAGTGAGCTCTGAATGCTTACCGTATTGAATCACTCCTCTGTTGCGGTAAAAGTAAACTGGACAAAACTTGCACACAATGGCGTAAGAAGCGCCAGTCGGAATTACAGCGCATGGATTGGTAAAGGAATTTCGGCAGAAAACAACTGCGGAATGATTGTTTTCCTTGACTTTTTCTGGAAAATGAATACTCTCATATAATTTTTCTGACAGATAAAATAGAAAGAATACAGAGATCACGAATTCTTTACTTTTCCCAGGCGAACTTTCGCTGTCTGTGCTCGGCGGCAAGAGTGCACCCGGAACCAGGAGTAATTCCCCCCGCGGCGAAAACTGGGGTCTACGACAGAATGTTCTTAGGGTGTCATCGTGAAAGATTCTATTAACCAGCATGGGCGGCTGAAGTTTGCCAGGTTTCTCGGTGACATCGTTTTCTTTATCTTCTGTATCGTCACTCAAGCCGCTGCCAATCCAGTCAGACGGGTATTTGAGAGTTCGTGAAAGGACCTTCCCTGTTTTGGCGCTGAAAAAGCGAAGAGTCCTAATTGAAACAAATAGACAAAATAAGAATTAGCATGTATAATGCATTATCTCAGCTAAGAGCAAATTGAGATTGTACGATTGGCTGAGGGAGTGCAATTTTTGCAATTTCACACTCGTGTTGCGCACTGGTATACTTACCTGTCTGTGCACACAGATATGACAAATTCTCCAATGGGATCCATTGCCACACCCTGCACTAATCCTCCGTGGTCGGACCATGTATATAACGCATTGCCCTAAATGAATAAATTGGACAATTAAGTGAAAAGGGAAGCAATGAAAAGAATAATCTGTAAAGTATGTAAATATTAAAGCATGAAGCAACAAACCTTCTTAACGTCCCACAATACCGCAGAATTATCCACTGATCCAGATACCAGAAAGTTACAATCCTTAGACCAACATAGATCAGAGACATCTTCAAAGTGTTTGCGGAGACTTTTCTCTAGCATCCAGTTCTCTTCAGATTCAGACCTTCCATCGCACTTCCAAATGCAAACGTAGGCATCTGGGTAGACAATCATACAATATCATTAAATTAAATTCCTTTTGCGGCTAGACATAAATATACATACATGTATAAAAAGCTAAACTCACCATCATCAGCAGATGCTATGAAATTGCCATCACCACTAAAACGAACAACATTTACAGATTTTAAATGACGAGTCAATTCTGCGACGCAAGTGAGTTCAGGTGTCAGTGAGTCAGGGTTTCTCAAATGCCAAACCTAGATAGAAGAACACAGGTCAGACGTCAGACCATTTCCAGATTCATTATTACCAATGATTACACACCAATAAGAGCATGTCTGCTCCGCCGGACGCAAATCTATAGAAGTTAGATGCTTGAGTCTGAGCAGCGGGTATCGACTTCGATGACACGCTTTCGAGTCCTATTGCTGCAAGCAGCTCTTCTTTTGCCTCAGCAGCAGCAGGGCTTTGAACCGTCTGAACCTCACCAACGTCCATTTCATCGATCTTAGTGACATCTCCAGCACTTGAAGCTGCATTATCCTTTTCTTCAGTTGAAGTTGACGCCAAAACTACAGTATTAGTTGAAACCAGAGTGGTTGGATCAAAGTCAATTGACAAGACAGGTTCCTTGTTATGCCAAGCGACTTGAGGAGTTAAGCAACGCATGATGCTGGACGAATCAACACTGAATCTAAATGTACACAGAAAACTTTTCATTTACTTATCATCCCAAAAGCCAAAATGCTCATAAGTTGATGGAATTCAGGTCCTGACTCCTGGGTACAGATGAATACCTACTTCTATCTCCAAACTCCTCCAATGGTCGTTATAATTGCTATTACTTACCTCAGATCTCATAAATCAATCAATATGCTGTTGAATCGAGCAGTTCCAGTTGTAAAATTGGCGATGTGTGTACGTTGTGATGAATATGAAATAAAAATCCGAATGATAACACAGAATGCAAGTTAGTCACAGATAAACCAAATATTATTAAATGGAATAACGACTTTCACAACGATGTGGATAGACGCTAGCCAACGATAGGGAGAAAGTTCGACGTTTTCACATTTGGAACAGAATTATGACGGTTCTGCTTTCCGTTCGTAAACAAGCTTGAGCAAGCATTTATACAGAACAGCACGCACGTCAAAACAAAGTACATTTCCCTCTCACTTTATTCAAATTGAGGCAAATCCCGGCCCAGTCCACATGTGGAGTGCCTTTCTATTAGACTTTGTCCTGTATTGGCATTGTTGTTCATTTGACACTGGAAAATTCACATCTTGAAGTCTTTGGTCTTCGAGGAACCGTTCTGGGGAAATTTCACTAGAAACTTAATTCGATGGAAGCTGGAGCAATAAAACTTCTGGAAGCAATTTCACTCATCATTGTGTCACAAGACACGCATTTTGTCTCATGATTATAGTCACACCAAGCAAATCCAGCAGAAACTCATGTACAAGACGTAGAAGTGCAGTTGTAATTGCGCAATGATGCTGAAATTCGGAAATACTTGCAGAACCCTCTAGGATTTTGCGTACCCGAAGCAGCTTCATAGGGTGCAAGGGTTCTTGCAATGGCACAGCTTAACCTAAGAACTTTTGGCACGACTATATTGGCATTGTGTACCGGACGCTGCTGGTACCTGATAGCCTGACGCTCCAAAAGTCCACTATTTGAAGTGACATATCAAAGTTCAAGTTTCAAAGTCAAATTGAGATCCCCGTCAGTATGTGCTATGGTACAGAGCTAACTCAAGCCTACGGTATCTACTATTACGCAAGATAGTATTTACGGCTACAGCTGAAGCTTATGGTATGTTGCGTGACAAGTCCAAGTTATGTGGACGGACAACATGTTACCTCCGATGGACAAATGCTCATTTTTACGCCAAACCTGTAACACATCAGTTGATAAACTGCTGGCTGTGAATCAACTAATCGATAATACACTCGGCAATATTTAAAACATCGCAATGTCATCCAAGGTAGTAACAACTTACGAATTACAATGTAATGTTGCAGTTACTGTTCAACTTAAATGTTATTGTCTCTCAATTTCAGCGTCTTTTGTCTTTTGCTGGTCGACATTTCTCACAAAATGCTACAAAAATATCTCCCCAAGCTGCGGAAGCTATCCGACAAAATTCTGAAGTGGGGTTGCAATATGGTAATTAAAAGCTGGCACGCAAAATAACAAAGCGTCTGTCTCTATTGCAAATCTAATGGCTCTGTTCTGCTCTGAACAAACAGAATTGACGGAGACGCAACGCGAACTTCAACAACTGGCGAGAAAATTTACCCGTGAAGAACTCATTCCTAAAGCTGCAGAATATGACAAGTCGATGGCTTATCCCTGGCAACTGGTCAAGAAGGCCTGGAGTGTTGGGATTCTAAATTCATTCGTACCAGAAAAATACGGTTTGTTATGCCAGCTTTATGGACTTTATGGTTTGGGCTTGCACTAAACTTCGGTAACATTTTGCAGGAGGTCCCGGTCTAGACTGTGTCGAGGAAGTGACAATCCTGGAGGAGCTCGCGTACGGGTGCTCTGGATTTAAGACTTGTGTGTCCACTTCTGGGCTCGCTGTGAGCATTTCACGAAACTACAATCTCAGTGTTTCAGTTTGATAGGCAAATCCAAAATTTTATGTTGCAGTCTGCTCCGCTCATCATCGGAGGCAACGACGCCCAGAAGAAGGAGTACTTGGGAAGGTTGATTGCAGAGCCAGTGATTGCTGTAAGTCAGTCTCGTGCGCATGCGTCTATCCGAAATGGCCGACATCATGCTATTGTGGACAATTTGTGTAAGACAATTAACACGCTAAATAGGCATACGCGGCAACGGAGCCTGGTGCGGGTAGCGATGTGGCTGGAATTAAGACAAATGCTGTCAAGAAAGGAGATCAGTGGGTACTAAATGGACAGAAGATGTGGATTAGCAGTGCCGGAATTGCAAACTGGTTAATTGTACTTGCAAAAACTGACCTGGATCCAAAGGCTGCTAAGAATAAAGCGTTTACGTTCTTCATCCTGGACGCAAAGACTCCCGGAGTAACAATGGGTCGCAAGGTGAGTTGAGTGCTTGTGTAAGTTCATCGCACAGCTAACATAACTACTTTGCCTTACGAAATCTGTCGTATTGATGCAGGAAATCAACATGGGCCAACGCTGTTCTGATACACGAGGATTTACGCTTGAGGACGTTGTACTAACAAAGGACAATATTGTTGGATCGGTTGGAGACGGATTTAAGCTTGCAATGGCCACATTCGACAGAACCAGGCCTACTGTAAGTAATGCGAAATACCTGTAGACAATAATTAGTAATTGTACACCGACTTGACATAATTTAATTGGCTTCTGGGCAGGTCGCAGCAGGGGCAGTTGGTTTAGCCCAGCGCGCTTTGGATGAGGCCCTAAAATATGCAATGGAACGTAAAACCTTCGGCACTCCAATAATCAACCACCAGGCCGTGTCGCACATGCTCGCGGATATGGCAATTAGTGTGGAACTCTCAAGGTTGATGGTGTACCGAGCTGCTTGGGAAATTGACCAGGGACGCAGAAACACCTACTACGCCTCAATTGCAAAATCTTACGCGTCGGACGCGGCCAACAAATGTGCAACTGACGCAGTGCAGGTGAGGCAGACGCTCATCTAAAACATACACTATTTCTAATTACTGCAACGTTACAATCATGAAATTCTTTTCTTTCTCCAGATTCATGGTGGAAATGGCTTCAACACCGAATACCCCGTTGAAAAATTAATGAGAGATGCGAAAATCTTTCAAATCTACGAGGGGACTTCACAAATTCAGAAGCAGATCATTTCCAGAGAACTCGTTGCAAGACATAAGAACATACTTTAACTGCGACTGGTTGGGTTTACGTTTGACCATTTCATATGATACCGAATGTGTCATTGAACCGCGTGAAATAAAGACCAATGAAACTTATTTTGAGCAAAGCACTATACGCTATGTCCTTCAGAAGTTTTCATTATCCACTTATCAACGTCCATGATGTTTAAATCTTACGCCCAATTTAATCAGTCGAAATTGTTTGTAAGTCGCTCCTTTAATTTGTGCACACGCCGAGACTCGATTGTGTTACGTACTACAAATCAGGACTGATTAAATAATATCATTCCTAACATACTCAACAAAATACCGTACGGGCTATTTGCGAGGTGAACCTCGTGTAACGTATGATTCGATGAGCTTTGAGCTGCGCTGAAAGAAAAATAATACCAACGAGGGCAAACTCCAAAGTTCGAATCGAAATATTATTACTTCGAGTGAACTGCAGTTATATAACGTGCTTGTTATTGAGGCCTTATGATTATCAATATACACTGCTATTGGTTGCTCAACACTGAAAGCTAACGTACATTGGAATTTGATCGGCGGACTTGTCGCCAGCAAGCACAACAGATTAGCACAACTATTCGTATATTAGCATTCATTCTTCGGCCAAAGTAATCTTCGAGTTCAGGCTGTTCGGTTCGTTTACTCAGTTTACTGTCAACTCAAGATCATCTTCCGTCAAGAGTTTCTACTTTAGCATTGGCGAAAAACTTAACGATGGCTCAGTCGAGGGTAAAAAAAAGTTACAGGATTTTTCTTGTCATGTGTTAAATGCCTTTTGTTCTGTTCGTTCGGTAGCAAATAATGAAAGCTGCACATCGCTACATTTCCCGGAGTGCCGTACCAATTTTGGCGAAAGCGGATGCCCGTGCGGCAGCGGCAGCATCAGGAGGCGATGTTGGATTTCACTTCGGTAAGCGATGTTCCGGCGGAATGCTTGCTTAGTTTGTAACGCACAATTACCGATAGATTTTAACCCATGGACAAATATCTATTTTCTAGAATTCAATGAAACTCAACGTGAACTTGAGCAATTGGCAAAGAAATTCACGAAGGAGGAAATTATTCCAAAAGCACCTGAGTACGACAAAACCATGGCGTATCCCTGGGACATAATGAAGAAGGCTTGGAGTGTTGGACTATTAAACCACTTTGTACCAGAAGCTTATGGTAATATAATTTAATCTCGTGTCACATTATGAGAGCGTTGTATTCTAATATGTGCCTAATGATCGAGGGTGATTTTTATGCTTTGCTGGATTTGCAGGTGGACCAGGTTTGGGTTGTCTTGAAGGATGCATTGTTGCTTCTGAATTTTCGTATGGTTGTTCCGGGATTTTAACTGCAGTTACTTCTTCTGGGCTTGCGGTAAGGTTACATTGAAGCTTGATATCAACATTTCTTTCCATCCATTTTATCATGCGATCACTAAATTGATTTTTGTAAATTAGGCCTCACCGGTCCTCCTTGGTGGATCAGAAGAACAGAAAAAGGCCTACCTGGGTCGTCTCACCGAAGAACCAATTATGGCAGTAAGTAATACTGTATCCTCGACAGGATTTAAAGTGGCACGTCCTCATGCTCAAAGCCATGATACTGTAGCCACTGCAGCGGTATATACCATACCAGTTCTGTGACAATTCAATGTGTTATCAAGGCGTATGCGGTCACTGAGCCAGGATGTGGGAGCGATGTTGCAGGTGTGAGAACAACTGCCGTAAAGAAGGGCGACGAATGGGTCATCAATGGACAGAAGATGTGGATAACAGGTCAGGCCTAGCCAAAGAATAACTTGACCTCCATGCCTCGCTAATAAATCCTTGTGTCCCTTAACGGAAGGGCGGAAGGCTCGTTGCTTTCCACCAGTTTACCAACCCGGCACTGAAATTTGCAGGTGCTGGTGTTGCTTCATGGTATGTTGTCCTTGCAAGGACTGATCCTGATCCTAAAGCAAACACAAACAAAGCTTTCACATTTTTCGTACTCGACGCGAAAACTCCTGGAATCACTCCTGGAAGAAAGGTATAAGAGCGAGTGACAGTAATGGCTAATGACTGTTTGAAGTTGCGAATTCTTCAATTAAAAATTAAAATTTGGCACAGGAAATTAACATGGGTCAGCGGTGCTCGGATACAAGAGGAATAACCTTCGAGGATGTGGTTGTCAAGAAAGAAAACGTGCTTGCCGGAATTGGTGATGGGTTCAAACTAGCCATGGGCGCCTTTGACAAGACAAGACCACCAGTGAGCTTGCATGCTTGAGCTGATATGATGCATCAACCACATGAGAATTCCATATCTGATTCCTAATTCGTGGCTTTTGACGGTCCATTGGCTTCATTGCGTCGCGGCGGTCTCATTTTGTCCTCATTCTCAACAGGTTGCGGCTGGTGCTGTTGGCGTGGCTCAACGTGCTCTTGATGAAGCCTTGAAATATGCGATGGAACGCAAAACATTTGGAACACAAATTATAAATCACCAAGCTGTATCACATATGCTAGCCGATATGGCAATTGGTGTTGAGCTCTCTAGACTGATGATGCTCAGATCAGCATGGGAAATCGACCAGGGCAGGCGAAACACATATTATGCATCAATTGCAAAGGCAATCGCAGGAGACACTGCCAACAAATGTGCTGCAGACGCCGTCCAGGCAAGTCTATCAATTCCGACAACCCTTAGTTCGTAGAGGTCCAAATATAAGTCAGTTCGTTCATAACTACAGATTTTTGGAGGAAATGGATTCAACACGGAGTATCCAGTGGAAAAGCTGATGAGAGATGCAAAAATATTTCAGATTTACGAAGGAACGTCACAAATTCAAAAGTTAATCATTTCACGTGAACTAGTTGGACGATACAAAAGCACTTTGTAATTTCGTCCAAGAATGAGGAGCTTAATATTTTATTTTTGAAAGGTTTTTAATTGTAAATGAAAAATGAACAGAAAGAAATACAAGTCTTTGGTTTTGCTGAACTCGTTCTAAGTTTGGCATGCCTTTTCTTTCTACTGTTTTAATTTTAATGCCCGGTGACATTTAAAAATCGTTGAAGATAATCTCATCTTAAAAGGCTGATTAGAAAGTCCATTCTAGGGTAGTGGTATTCGGCACTCCAACAAATTGACAAGACAAATGACTAATTACAGATTCAGGTATGTTCTCATTTGCGTAGAAATTATGAAACGATACGAAACGCTGAATAAACTTATATTCAAACGAACAACTTTATTAAGTCTTATACAGCAAGGAAAAATGTTTACAAAAGAACAGGATTGTGTGATGTGATCTTTGAGTGGTCCAAATAAGTCTTCGATAATTTATCAAATTACGTACGGACACTACTAGAAGAATACGGATTTACTACCCGATACGTAGGTTTACTGTACCTAGGTCACTGGCGTCAACGTAGGGACCATTCTTTGACCTTTCTTACAAACAGTCATATGTTAATGCTAGAAGTCTATGAAAATCTTATATGCATTATTTACAAATCCATCTTGAAAATTCTACAGTCAAAATACTCTAAATAAGCTAAAGATCCTCAACTCTTTACGACTACATAAACTGGCTCATTCCAATATCACAATTCAATTCCAAGCTTTGTTCTTCAACTGTTGGGCTTGGACGAACTTCGCTGGTTGCGGGACGTTGGGAAACTCCTGTTCCATTATTGTTCTGACGCACCACAAGTTCTGGTTCAGGTGAAAACGAGGCACTGCTACATTCTGGCACCGATTGCTCTTCCTTCTCAGGCAACCCAAGAATAACGCGAATATTGTTGGGCAACTTATCCTCCACATTCAAAAGTTGTCGGTAAATCGCTTCAGCAGTTAAAAGTGTCTCACACAGCTCAATTC
Organism: Mesaphorura yosii; assembly: GCA_009869945.1. Classification (NCBI taxonomy): domain Eukaryota; kingdom Metazoa; phylum Arthropoda; class Collembola; order Poduromorpha; family Tullbergiidae; genus Mesaphorura; species Mesaphorura yosii. The sequence goes on along the minus strand of WIXG01000052.1, from coordinate 78,113 downwards.
TCAGTGACAGGTCATTGACATGCTGAAAAGTTCCAATGATCTTATAAAAATTGCTCGAAGCGAAGAAAAAGATATCTCTCACCCGCAGGATTTCGCTCAGACCAAATTTATTTTCCATAACCGTCATTCTGTGGCGTTCCAAAATGGCAAGTCCAATAAACAGTTGAAAGTTCGGGCCGGGAATTTGTGTCCACAATGCTTCCCACAGTGTCATAATATCCAATGTAGAAAATTCTCTCTACACGACAAACCATTGAAACTTGAGCCTGAGTATATTAGCAATTGAGGAATGGCTTACTTTGTAGAGGATAAGCAGCCATCTGAATTCAAAGTACATATTGGAGGCGTCACAAGCTCCGAGGTATGCACTGAATCTGGGATCAACTAATTGCAACAGTGCATAGCTGTTTCTCAATTGTTTTTGCATTCCTTCTTGGCTCATTTCAAAATTTGTGTGCTGGAAATGAGACATTCAATTGGATTACACTAGTTTACACTGTTGAGATTCTCACTTCATCACTAGAATTTCTAACTTACAATTCTGTCCATAAATTTTACGAAGATCCAGAATGCAAGCACTTCTTCTTGAACTTCCAGAAGGATTGGTGATAAAATGTCACTCATTCCCTGAACGTAGCCCAAGTTGAAATTGTACATCATGTAAGTCATGAGAATATTTCGCAACAGTTCGCTTCCGTTGTATTTGTCCTCTTGGTAGTATTCCACAGTTTTATCAGTTCTTAGTACGTCCTTTTCTGGAAAGAGGAGCGGTATTGAATATTTAGAAGTTTGTCATTAAATCAGACCATGACTAGTTTCATTTTATGCTACAACCCACCAATCAGAGACTTAAAGTCTCTAAATGCGAAAAATCTTTCTTCTTGGTCTTCGGATATTGACGCCCATTGATTCTTCATGCGATTATACGAGCATGTGTAATCTTTGAATATCTCCTTTCTCTCCTCAAATGTGCTGGAGCTTTCGTAGACCCCCAATAAGAAAACCCAAACATGCTTTCTGATCGCTGGCTCAACGCCCTGTTAAAATGAGACAGATCAATACCTATTTATTCTATACTTGATAATTGATAATGGCGATTATGAACTCACTCCCAGGAAGACAATTTGTTTAATCTCATCAAAACTTTTGACACGCCCTTCGTTGTCGAGGTAGTTCAGCCACTGTTCTTGACTTAAAGGCTGTCCACGAAATGTATTCGGACGTGCGCCAAGCTCAATATCCAATTTTTCGGGCTTAAAAATGACTTCATAACCATCATCATTTGTTGCATAATCCGCCTCAAGGTTTTCACCCGTTTGTGGACTTTTTACAGAATGACCATTGGCAGCGACGTTTGGAATCTTACTCCCACTGTCGCCGTTAGGACTTCTGTCCGACACTAATTTCAGACACAAAACTCTCTTAGTAAATTGCGTTTCCAGCGTAAAACTGTTCTTCACAGGTTCCCGTGCTTACGAGCGTAGTCTGCGATTTTTGCTAGTGCAGTGAAAGCCAGTGCTTTTGGATCATTTCTTAAGTCTGAGTATATCTGGTATACTTGATTCAATTGATGAGTATGTTCTGGAGAAATTTGTCAGCATTATTATTGTAATTTTACACGCAATTGAACGTTGCTTCCTACCTGGAAATAACTCAGCCACAAGTGAGGTGTGCGGTGAACTTCTGGTCATCGGTTCATCTCTCTTGGGCGTTATTAAATACAGCTCACGGTTATGTTTAGCCCTAAATGAATGTGAATGAAAAATGACAATGAAATGAAAATGTAAGATTCACAAACAGCTTTAGCGTCCAATAGTCTCATTTGGAACTTACTTGTTTATAGTGACGTGGCGATGAAGGGCTCCAACTAAATTCTCGGTTGTTCCTCTTTCGAAAATAAACGGATTGTGAGTAGTTCCATCCGACAAAATGAAAATAAGTTCCCTTTCACGGCTTTTGGACGGTATTAAAAATGATCTAATTTCTAGTAGCTCAATTTTTACAGGACGACGATAATCGGCAGCTCGTGGATCAGGCATGAATTCAACCGTGGCGTCTGGTCAAATAGGTTAAGTTGAATGTCAAGGTTTCACAAGAATTGCAAATATATTTTCTTTCATACCATCTTTTCCTGCACGAAATCCAATTCCGCTGGTCGCTCCATGCACCATTGTCCAATCTCGATGATTGGAATTAGCGCTATTGGGACGCGAATTGTTATGTAAACCAGTGAAATCTGGCGAGCACGAGTTCCTTATCTGATCTTCTTCTGGTTTCCACTCAATAAAAAGACCGAACTTCTACAAAGTTAGACATGGAATGAAGAATGCTACTGAAATAGTCCTTTTGACGGTCCAGATTTAACATCACAAACAAAGTTTACTACAGCTTACGTTTTCGGTCAGTAAAAGACTTCCAGGTATCAGCGTTTCTTTTCGCCTTTTGTTATTGTTGCTTGTGAATTTCTGACACACGCCACCTTGCTCAAAAATCAACTGCACCAAACAAATTAACGTAATCTTAGTGAGCCTCATCTCCTACCATCATCGACTTCAACTGCGACACGACAGACTAACCTGTGATACTGGCTCATCCGATTCCACAAACATGTTGGAATTGGAAGTTTCAGCTCCAAGATCGGAGAAAGTCTCGCTGTTGTCCATATTGACGATGGTCAGAACCGAAGCGCAAGGTTCTCTGCATTGTAATTTTGATTAGTAATTTAGTAACTTGAATTTGCGAGAATCCCGTGATATGTGCATGAACTGATGAACTCACCTGATACTAATCACTGGTAGTGCTCACTGTCAACCCTCGACCGTCACGCCAGTGCACTGGCCAGTCCTGTGAACAATTGGATGATTGAAGATCAGACTTTTGTTGCCGATTACAGAGGAAGCATTCGTTACGTATGTGCAGTGTCTCAGGACGATCCTCAACAAATTCCACACTAACCAACTCTTGTGCTGATATCAATCAGTCATCAAGTAAAGTTTATGACGGTGAATTTTAATCGGAATCAGTCTTTATTAGGGTTTCAACTTGGATATTTTAGAGAATACATTCCCTACCTCACGCACGCACACCAAAACTGGTTATGTAACAAAAGGGGCTAACGAACAGCAAGATAATGATATGAAATGTAATTTATTAAGAAATTATTGGAACTTTTAAAAAGAAAGTTTACAAACTCAAGTGTATTTACACTCATACCTTTGTAGTATGTGTCATCTCTCATATGATCCCATACACATCCCTTCTCAGTTTCCCACCAATGATGTGCGCATAACGATGGGCATGTGCGTTGTAGTTTCGCTCTCATTTTCTACCACGGCACATTGGCCATACGAGCGAGCGAGTAAATGAAACTGACGCACTGAATACATCATCATAATTAGACTGCATCATTGCTAATCATGATTATCAATGGTTGCAGGTAGACCACGGGTAACCGAGCTTGGTCATTTTGGACCCTTTGTTGCATTGCAAGACTCAAGTCGTAGTGTATTATTCTGACTTGTCCTTGTTAAAGTCGCCGTTTCGTATGACCATAGTCATGCCAGTTTGACACAATGTGCATGAGACTCTGAACAGATATTGAATTTATTATTTTATTTTGGACATATTTGATTGAAATAAACAGTGGAAAAGATTTAGTGAACAGCTTTGCTGAAGTTTAAACACTCTCAAGACATCAATATCAAGGTGCTAATTACTCATGATCTTTCTAGTTACTGTAAATGCCGGAATGGTCCGTGGACGATGAAGGATGTATGTAGTAAACAGTCAAATCATTTGGTTGAGTGAATGAGATGCCAAATCCATACAGGTGACCACTATATTTCGACTCATCGATGTTGTCTTCGAAGAACATTTCCTTCATTCTGAAAAATGTCATTCCAGTTAATAGTGAATCACTTCCGGCTTGATGTTGATGACCAATTCGTTCAATTTCTAGTTGATCTGCTACCTCTTGAAGGCCACCTTTCAAATTCTTGCAGCTCTTCATTAAGTATTTGATGTCGTACACGTGTGGGAAAAATATTCTTAACAGTTCAAAAAATCCGTTCTCTTCCTTTGGTAACTTCTGGTGCATCAAGATCTTCAAAAGATACCCAAAATCATAGCCCGAGTGAAATGAAAGCCATTTAATTCGATCAGTAAGTACTAGCCCAGACGTTAGGAACAGTTCTGCAAAAGCAAAGGTGTCGACTCCATCTGTTTCGTGTTTCTTGAATTGGATCCCCGAATTTGTAAGAAGTTCAATGCTATCCTGAGCAGACATGTCATCTTGGAGATTGAACTTGAAGTTGAACTGAAATGTGCTCGGCCCATTTGGCGGGGTGTTGCCTTCTTCATCCATAAATGTTAACCCCAGTTGGATGATTCTCAGCATGTCCACGTTACAACGCAACAGCTGATATTGATACTCCGAAGCATTACGAAATTCTCCAAGCGGACGGGCAACGACACCCGGAAATTCGGTGTCCATTGCTATGTAGTTAAATTTTCTTGCCAAGGCCCGAATTTTGCAAAATTCTTCATCCAGATTGGAAGCCCATACCTCTCTGATTCGTATATCGTCCGACATTTTGCTAATTCTTGGGTCAGACGACTGTTTACCATTTGTGGTTATCCCGTTTTCATTACTCAAAGTAGACAGCAACTGCATCTTCTCGTGTTCAGTAGACTGCACACTTCTGAAAAGCAGAAGTTTACAAATTAGTTAAAAATTGAGTTAGCAGCCTATTTAATGCCTACATCCTTATCACAAGGAAAACAGCGCACGAGAATGCTAGTGCTATTCGCAATGGCTATCTCTCATTGTTTTGTAAAACACTCAATCAATGCAGGTCATGTTTATCACCGCATGAAATCGCAGGTTCTACTTGTCAAATAGTTATTGGGAGATAAACTTACCGAATTCAGCTGCGCGAACCTTGCAGAATCTTCATCGAAAATGTCCTGAACTGAAACGCAAACCTTCGCAAAAGTTCTAAAAATCGGTTTAAAATTCTGGCGCCGCGATCAGAGCAGTTTTATTGAGCTGTGCAAAGGGAGTCAGATGCGAATGAAATCCGCTGCAGAGCAGAAGCTGATGCTGAACAGAATTGAGGAGTACCACTGGACTGAACCAGCACGGCGGCTGAGGCTCGTGAGTATGAATTTGTGATTCTTGTCTTGGGTTCTACTGCATCCCACAGTTCAACTACCTCTCCGTCTCCCCTCTGCTGAAATTATAGATTTTTGCTTTGTTGGATTGCTATTGGTGTCCTATGCCGAGTCTACAGCGCGGTTTTCGTACTGCTGCATAATAAACTGCATTGCAATTGTCGTGTCTCGCCACTCGCGTTCTGTTGTACAGCCGCGTAAAGCGTAGCCAATACGTTGTTACTGCCAAGCACTAAAAGAGTGAGCGAGCCCAAGCCGAAGCTCTAGACACGTTCCAGACTTTTGGTCATGTTTCATTCGAGTTTTGGGCAGCGAAGAGAGAGGAAGTACAGAGTTTGACTCTGCTCTGTGTTTTCAAACAAGACAAAGATTACTATTTATTAGAATAATTTTAGCTCGATTTTAATTATCTATATCAATTTTAGTTCTCTCTCAAAGGCGTCAAAGCTGTTCCTTAACAATTTTACGAGAAAGACGAGTCATTTTATGACTGTTTGGTGAACGACAACAGAAGATCTGATTTCTTGAAGAAAAACTTTTTCACTGTGATTTTTTACCAAACATTTTTCTGGAAGAAGACTGCAAAAACAAAAGCTTCGACATGCCGGCTGGTTCAATTTTTGGTGAGTTTGAAGATCAGCGAGCGCTTCAACTGGCTCTTGAGCTGTCAATGCTCGGCCTGTCTTCGAACAACAACGGAAACTCGTCATCAGCATCTTCAATCACCTCTGACACAAATGGCGGTAACAATCTCATTGGGAGCTCCTGGATGAATCCAACCTCTTCGACATCGATGACAAACACTTCACCGCAACTGACCAGCCATCTGCTGAACTCGAGCGATGACGAACTGCAAAGCTATCAAAGTCATCACATTTTGGGCGGTGGACCGCTTTTCTCATCACCATCAGCTCATCTCCTGACACCAGAAGAGTTGAGAGCGTTCATTCTTCCAAAAAAGAGTCAAAACATGACTGAATGTGTTCCAGTACCAAGCTCAGAACATGTCGCCGAGATCGTTGGTCGTCAAGGTACGTAAAATGCGCTTTCTTTGTTCTCATTTCTCCTTTCCACACTCTACTGGTAATTTTGAGACTTAGTTTTGTTGAGTTTCCTGTCTGCGAGAGACCGAAATCATGCACTCGTGCGCCTTGCAATCGGGCACCACCACCATTGCGTAACAGCGAGGGCTCGACTGTTCGTATTTTTCTTTTTTATTCATGAGCTTCTCTTGCGCTCAACCGGGTTCAACGTTGGAAGGGAATAAAATCGGTTCGTGTGCATTCATGCATTCTCATTTCCCATTCATTTACACCCTGCTTAAATACGAAACTGTTTCACTAATCACCGGTCAAAGCATAACATTATTGTAATCGCTGTAAGCGTTATATCTGTAATTATAATAATCTTCTCAAACGCATTTGAATCAGCCTGTCGAGCCTGTACACTATGCTAGGTGCACTACGGCTAAGGCCAGAGGTCATCCAGGGCCCAGGTAAATCATTTCGTGTACACTTCGTGCCATACTGTCGAAAGTCGTTCTGGACATTGGCTACTCCAAGCCTAAATCGAGCCATGAGACATGGGAGTCTCGATCGTTCAGCGTGCCATTCTGCTGTGCCGTCGCCCTATGTCTTTCTTTGTCTCGTCTTTCGTCTCACGCTTCCCCTTCAGCCTTTTCGTGCATGTCTGTCTTTGTCTGGAGTCTGGAGCATGGAATTGCAGCCAGCCATTCTGAGCAACAATTGTTCGTTTCAGCCCGTGTTTACTGTTCAATAACGTGATAATGTGCTCGTGTTACCAGTTACCAATACCCATATCCAGCGTTTCATTTCTTCCATTCCTTTCAGTCTTGCTCCTACAAAGCGAAAGCCATAATTTGAAGCATAAAAATAATTGTAGTGCTGAAAATGGAAATCATTATTTTTGCACATTATGTAAAAGTTCCAACTTCTGCAACAGATCAACACTGTCCCTCATCCCTCCGGCTCGGATGTTTCTGTTTCGACATATGCACGGTATGATGTATGATAGACTACCGACCAAACAGGCCAGGCCCTGAAAGCGTGGTCCCGGCGGTTATGTGTGTCGGTGAAAGACGGAATTTTTATTTTGTGCTCTTGCAGTAAAGTGAAGGGGTCCCAGTAATTTTTTACAAATATTGCGCTTGTGCCTTGTGCTCTTTGCTCTGTGTTTTGAATTTGGAATGCTTGTCTGTCTGGTTTTTCTCCATGCATTCATCCGCTGGCAAACAGCTCTAAACTACCAAGCGTGCAAGATTAGGCAACAGCATAAAACTTACATAAGTCAAGGCGAAATGTGATCGAAGAACGAGTAATGAGAGTCAGAGCCATTCATTGTCCATTTTCCATTAAAAGGATCTCGCATCTTGCGAGTGGGTACTTCAACTTCAGGGCAGACAGGCATGCCATGCCACGCTGCTAACTGCTCAGAAAAATGTAGGACTCACGTTGCATTCGAATTGAGTTTCGTAGCAGCTTTGTACAAGGCCATTGCCAGGCTCATTGTCATACCATAACCATATTTGTTCATTGGAAAATTTTACCCGTGAGCAACGAGTCTGCTGGATGAACTGAACGAGGACAAAGGAAACGATAATAAAAGGTAATAAATAGTGTACCACAAAACAAGACTTTCCTTCGATAATTGTTGTCGGAATGCCACGCAATGTTTGGAGGATAAGAGGTCATTTAAAGGACCTCGAGTCCCAGTTCACAAGGTCTCAGGCCGGACCCGGGCCCTTCTTCTTTCAGGCCTGCTTGACAGCCCTCGTGCAATTTCATAATCACAATAATCAACTGTTCACTGCACTCTTTGTCCAGTCCGTTAGCCTTTGTCAGTGAGCCGATCTTATTTGCAGTACCAAAGGCAAAGGGTGATGTGATATCATGCGATCAAGCGCAGTGGCAACAACGGCAAGGGAGCATTGGTTGGTCTTTGTACCATTAAAAGCAAATCAATAAAATATGAACTGCAACGGAAGTTGCGAGGGAGAACTGAGAAGGCAAGAGGTAAAAAGAGAGGACTCGACTGGACACCAAGATTTAATGAAATTCAAATCAGGAGTTCTTTGTGCAGGCAGTCCAGCGTATTGCGACACTGTAAACCAATGGACCGTGGTCTTTGAAGCTCGAGCAAGGCAACGTATAGAAGTAGCCAAGTTTCAAGTTGCATTGCCAGTCCTCTAGCACAGAAATCTCAATTCCAGGCAGCACAGGGCACAGCAGACTTTACATTTTTGATTTCGTGTTCGTTGTAGATGTGAATTGTCTTCGAATATTTTATGAATAATGTGAATTGACGGAATCCCCATCCAGACTAGTGTAGTACTGTTCTAATTTGACACTGTCTCTCTGTTGCTTCCTCTAATTGTCTCCTTTTCTGCCCTATCATTATTCTAATGTTTGAGTCTGGTCTGCTCTGGTATACCTTACCAGAATCTGATCTGAAGAACTGGTCCGTAATTTTATTGTCATTTTTACATCCTTCATGACCATGCCTATGCCGCTGAGTCCTTTGTACATTTGGCTTGGCAGTGGAATTTTTTAATGTCTGAGGGATTACTGACTGATGTCGGCGGGACGACGACAGTTCCCTCTCAAGCGTGAGCGTGTCCAGACCAGCCCGCCCGGTAATCACGGGTGGACGCTTCCCTTTTCCCAGAATTGTCTTACTACCTTGTGTTGCTTTGGCTGATTTTGACTTTGCCGGATGGCAATACCATTGGCAGATAATGCAAATCATAGGCATGGAGTGGAAACTAATTATTCTCAGACTTCACTTTTATCATACACACGTATGCGCTGTCGACTGTTCTATCCATTCTCCAAAAACTACCTAAAGAGGTGAGTCGATGTATCCGTACAGTAGCTGAGAACAGAGAGCGAGTAATGGTTTACGGAAAGACGTAAATTAAATGAAGTGAAGTCGTCCGAGTAAATTACATTGTGACTCTCCCATCCGCTTGGTCATTTCAAACATGGCTCTGTACGACCTTTGGCGACTACCTACACACAATATTAGGATTAGTCATCTTGATTTGCTGGTACAATATTGACATTAAACAATTCCTGGTCTGCGCTACTGCGTTGCGCGGAGCGCTTGTGCCTTTGCTGAAAGGACTGAAAGGTTACTTGGCTTAGTACCTCTCGAGCGAATTACTCATTCATCGCTAGTGCACGTGCAACCTGAGATAAAGATAACCAGAACTAAAATGATATCGCTCTTCGCTTCTGATTTAATAAATGTAATACACGTAATAAATATAATGTACGTAAATGCAGATACAAAACACACGCAATACAAAGGCGCATGAGCGTAATCAAATGATAGAATTTGCAATGTCATTCCACTAAAGACAAACGTCACTGCACATGCATCACTTCGTAATTATTTTTGCAACCGCAATGATGATTTCATTGCATCCACGAATGCAACAACAACGTACATCTTCACTCATACTTATAGAATGGAAACGTTCTACTCAATTTGGCTTCTTTCTAAGTGATAAAAGTAACAACAAACAACATCGAACTTGAACTGATGCGAATGCGATTAATGCTTAATACTGCAGTCATACGACTTTCTTCCACCGATCACGTCATCCGTTTGTTTTTCAATCTGTAATGACTTTGAAACGAATTAATTCTCTTTTGCTGCACTTCACAACGAAAATCTTATACGCAATTGTGAAAGGATTCTGAAGTCTTGAAGAATTGAATAGCAATTACGATGTTGTTATGAGTGCGAATTCTGCGGAACTGTAGTGCAAGCACGTAATTCGTGCTGTGTGGTAGCAGTGGTACGTTTATCTGATCTGTTTTGCCACGCCAAATTAGCGAGTTGTTAAATCATTCACTCAAAAGGCAGTTCTATCTAGTATGAGAAAGAGCAATGAATTTATCATTTCATGTCCAGCAACTATGACGGGTTGAGCTTGGACTTCCTTTTAGTCATTCACACCATGTAAATTAGTTACTATTATGCCACGTACGGTCTTGTGGTAGCTGAACTGAACTGTTTTGTACACTAATTCGAAAATTAACATTATCCAATTCCTCTGCCTGCGACGCTGCGCACTGTGACTCACAGTCGTAGTCATGCTTAATGGAAATGTTTAGTCAGACTTATAGAACGTGATGTATTGCTGTTGCATTTGCGAGAATTTTCTTGGCTGCGTGCTGGCGTGTTTTTGAATTTCGATCCCGGTCTGGTTACGAAACTGAAAGCCAATGTGCTGATGTTCATCAAATATTGCGTTGTACGATATCCGAGGGTAAACAGTCCGTAATTAAAATCATTTCTATCGACTCCTTCGCTTTCAGTCACAGGCAAAACGAAAATGACAGTGTAAACGAAACGCAAGTGTAATTTTAGCATGCTAACAAGAAGTAACCACAAAGGCAGAGTTCCTTGACACATTAATACCTGAGTTTTTAGCACTCAAGTAACAAAGTAGCTGGTCACGGCCGTGCTTCTCATTTACATGTACTAAAGCAAGATTGAACTCACGTAACTCTGAAATCTTAGCTCGCTCGTCACACACATCTCGCATGGCTTTAATTTACTCCCAGCATTTTCTGCTCTGGCTTAATCAGTGAGCACGACAATGTTTTATGTTTCTGTTTCGAAGAGTTCATTTTGTGAGCATCAGCCATAATTTAAGGGAAAAGCAAATGATGAACTTGAGAATTGTTTTTGTATCAAACTTCCTCCTGAAGCGCTTTGATAATGCAGATCGTCATTACTAGACTGAACTCAGCATTCATGCCAAGTGTACGGCATACAATACGATAGAGCATAATGGACTCGTTCAGGGCAATAACTTGAGGATGTAGAGATTAATATTTTGTAAATCTGTTTAACCTGAAACCAACACCTCGCAAGTGCTTGAAGCCAAGCGAGTACACCTGGACATTGCTCTAATCAGCAAAAGCACTTTTGAAAGTATTGGACCATCTGCTTTATGCTTCTTTATGTGGTGATAGAAGACGAAAGAATAACCGTTGAGCTGTTGGGCTGTCATGATTGGTTTTTTGCAAATTGAGGAATTCAAAATCCGAGTGATCTTCTCATCCAAAGTATGCTAAGAATAGAATTCATTCTTGGTTTCATCAGGAAACAATGCGAAAGTACGTTCCGCGCTATGCTTCAATTGTTGTCGCATTTTTACTTTTCATGCGTTAAACTTGTCGTACATTGCACCTGAAGTAGGACAAGCATTCATCTTCACTGTAGACTGTACTCTTGATTCTTGATACATTATGCAACGCAGCATAACATTACATTACATCGGAATCTTCTTTGTTGCCTGTTGAAAAAACGATGAGATGAGATAAACCCTTCCTCTGGCTCTTCGCGAGGCAATGCGAAGTTGTTTTTGAGAAGGCTCAGAAGAATTTGGGATTTTGTTCTATGCCACCGTACATGGCGTGACACCGTGACTACAACTACGGAACATCACCGTCTATTCCTACCAGAGTAAATTGAAATGGACGTGAAGAATGAGTGTTTCTGAATCTATGCTCCATGCATTTTTCATGAGTTCGTGATAGAAGAGGCAGGAATTTACGACTCGTTTCATCTAACTTTTATCGTCTTCGCATACTTATTTTAAGACAAAAGAAATTTCTTCAAAGGAACTTAATTTTTCTAAATCCAACGAAAGTGTAGGTTGCACCGAGAAGATTCAAGGCATCGAGGTACTGCCTCCAGAAGCAATGCTGTTGGACACAGACGACAATTTATTAGCTCAGCATGGAATATTTTACTCAGAACAATAGGCTGCAAATTGCAATCTTCAATTGAGAAAATTGCTACTTGTGCGGTGCATTATTTGCACTTTGTAGTTAAAGTTAAACGTAGGATTTGCCAAATGACCAGGGTAGTTATTGCGTCCTGGTGCCCTTGCCTTTTCCGACTGCGAATTTTATGCAGGTCTGCCATTTTGCAAGTGTTGTACAAAACTTCTTTTGATTCTCTTAGATTTTTTTGATTCCTCATTCACTTTCATTATCGCCACACCTTTGCATTACCAACTGAGTTTTCACGGGTACAAAGCAAGGAAAGGTGCGTGTAATGATGGCAATTATTATCATTAAAGTTTAACTACTTGATCGATGCTTCTGCATTCTGTGTCTTCGCATGCCTTGTGCCTCATTTCGAACTATGGCATTTTTATTTTTCGTTCGAGCAGAAGGCCGAACAAAAGCACTAGACTGGAGTTGTAACATTAAAGAATCATGGGAGCGTTGCAAAAGTCAAGGATGTTCGTTCTAAGGTACAATCACCTACACGCCGGCACCACCACGCAAAAGGCAATAAGTATCATATTAAATATATCTCTGCTCTCATCCTTTGTCCATGAAAAGTCTTGAATCATTATTTGCTCTCAAATTTTTTGTTGCAAGTACCATTCACGTATGGTTTACGTTCAGCACCAGTTTAGCAGTTGGAGTTGCGTTTGCTGGCCTGTGACTGACTATGTGACTGTGGATGTGGTTTCTGATTCTGATGATATTGGCCCCCTGCTCGGTGCAAAAAGTTTGCATACGACTGACACTGGCACGACTAAAGAGAGTGAAATGAAACGCTCTGCTCTGAGCACTTTACAGCAGATAGCAAGTGTACGTGAGCCATTAATTGAGCCGGTGGGTGATGAGATTCTGTAGTGATGCTGGTCTTTTCTTTCTACTTGTCTTGGGTCACTTACCTACTGACTTTGAATCACATTCATTTGACTTTTGTGAATTATTTTTTACATCTTTTCATGCGTTGGCATTCTGGCATATAGTTATGGTACGTGGTAACAATGGCTAAACCTCTTCTCGCCTGCTGGACTCCGTATGCCGTGGCCAAGACGAAAGACTGGTTTCTGGCTTATAATTTGCATAGCACTGCTTTTCACTTTCAGCTCAACAACGCGTAGTACGAACAACAATTACTTGAATGCATACTTGTAATTTGAATGTGATGCACGACATGGCTTTGACTTCGAAGAGGATGTTGGTGTTACTTTGGACTTTTATGGTTTATGATCACCATTGTTGTGTTCATTTATTTGAACATGGACATGAGCCGTGGAGTTGCGGTGATTCTCAAGTTTGTGAACTTGGTTTCGTCATTGCTTCGTGGCTTGAGATTACGTTTTGGTTTCTCCGCACATTGCTCTTTGTTACATTGTTTTTGCCTGGGCATTTGGGCTAGGATTCACATTCCCAGCGTCTTTCTTCGTCATGCTCTTATCAAGTGCTCGTGTGGTATGTGGTTAAGGCTCTATTTCGAAAGGAAAGGCGAAAGGCGCTCACTGTCTTCGCTGCTTGAATGAACTTAAGGCGAAGCGTTCTTCGTTCTCGTGTTGTTAAATTATTTCAGGGTCATTACGATTTATTTTCATTTCATTAAACATTGTTGAGCTCAAGACAGAAACGTCTCAACCTTAGGAGCATTGTTTCTCATGGTGGTCTCGCGTCAGTACTATTCCATGATGCAGCGGGCCCTTGAAGAAAAAGGTTTAAGGCATCGCCTGCACCATGCTGTTAAAAATGTCACCTTGAACACATGCCTTACGCTTGGACTTGTTTCGGTTCCAGTTTCATGTTTTGTCTTTATCTTGAACCATAAACAAGGTCAACAAAATACCTTTTGGTTATTATTAACTGACCGACAAGGCAATGCAACCCTTCAGAATAATTGAGCCTCACTGCCTCGCGATTATGTTCTGACTCTTTTAAATAGTCCTAACCTAATTATATCACGGCAATTGCCTGGACATGTTCATTTTCAAGGCGTCAGTGTGCATAAGTGCATAATGCATAAGGTGACGTTGTGCCTGGTTCATACTTAACTTGGTTGGGTCGTGAATACAAGAGTGCATAATTCTAAAATATAAAATTATCTGCAGTTCAAAGTTTTTACCCGGTGAGACGGATTTTATGAGCGTACTCTTCCTGTCAAGGCAAGCAGCATGCAATCACATTCGTCTGGTTCAGGCTGGTTGTGAGTTCAGTCATAAATTCTGCAAAATGTGATAAGTTAAAAAACATGCGATGACGATGACGCATCCTGTGTCCTCCTTGCACATGGAGGCAAAACGCTTGATTGACGATTGAGTTGAATAAACGTTGAATTTCTGTTGATAAGAGGTTGACTTGACATAAATATGTAAGCAGTTGGTTAAAAATAAATGTTGGAATGAATTGAAACGATCTACGAACCCAATAAGTTAGTCGGTATTCAGTTGAACCAGCCTCAGTAGATCTCTTGTTACATATTGCATATGCCTTTTTTGTACATTTTTGGAGTACTTGACTCACTTGACTGACGAACTCATGAGACGCGATGAATGTTTGTAATGGACTTGGTGCGCATGTGTCAATGGCTTTCGAACGGTCGCTGTCTCAGTACATGAATGCGGATGTTTTCGATTGGAGCTGATTGACGATCAGAGCCAGGCTGAGAAGGCTAAAACAAAACTACAAACGCTTTTTGCTTCAAACTTGGACTTGAGTGTCGAGTCGCATATGACCGTACATAAACAGTCTGAATCTTGCTGGAGAGAATTGGCCGAGTGAGAAATTGAAAGTGATTCATTCTTACTGAAGTGTTATTAGCTGAAACGTTATATGAGAGCGTTCTACTCGTGCATTGGGTAATATTTGTCATAATATTTAACTTTAATGATTATACTTTGACCTCTTATAAGTTTATATTCATTACACATGGGCTCTAGCGCGCGGAACTAGCAGAGCACAAAGCTGTTGATTAGATTGAACTCATTACGTCGCAATTTGTAGATATTCCACCACACACATCATGACAGTCTCACAGTCAGTCGCTTTTTGCTCGAGTTAAATGAGGCGACAATGTTTGGAAGATGAACACGTGGATAAGTGTCAGGCTGGGTCTGCCTACAGAGTTCTTGAACGGCTTGTACGCACGTACGAATTTCAAGCAAATATTTCAGACTCTTCAGACAGAACTTTTGAAGGGTTGAAGTTCAATCTTTGACTTCAAGAACACTTTAGTTGACGTTTTTTCTCGACTACGCTCGCTTGCATTTTTTTACTTTGTGTCAATTTTGATTCTTAAGTCTTTCCTTGTGTGCAATTTGGAATCATCGCGATGCATTAATATTTTTCGGCAAACACAAAATGTTAGAAGTACCGGCATGGCATGCTTTTAATAATCTACTTTCACGTGTTTTGCAACTTAATTGTGTCGCTTGTGTACGACGATACCCAAAGTTCAAAGATGCATTTTGCAGTTTCTTGTTAACCACAGTAATTAAAGGAATCACCGAATAAGGCCGAATTGATCACAAATTCGGACATGTACCACAGTCTTCCTTATACATTAACACATGGTGGTTCCCAATTGCTGCCTATATTTGACTTGGTTTACAGCTTGCACGCGCACATCTGTTCTAAGAACTCGGGTATTTGGTTATTTCCTTTTTCCTTTCCACTAATATTTGGTTACCAGAAAATGCTAGAGAAAAATTATTAGGATAAACCATAAATAATATGTACCATGAGCGAGCAGTTGCGCAGCAGGTCAACTCGAGGAAAACGTGGCATGTGTATATGTTCCCGTTTTCAATACATTCACTTGGCCAAAGGAAATGACGAAGATGATAAACACAGTCAAGTATAAATTTACCAAGACCATGCTCAGTCTAAAATCATGTTGAGGTCAAAACGTGTCATTCCGTCTGCCATTATTAATTTTAATATTTTTGCCCTTTTTCGATGACTGCGTATTGTAATTTGTGCTTGGCAAGAACGCGAGACAAATGACAATTATTGTTAACTACTTAATAAGAACGACGACTGTCCTCGTGATTTCTCACTTTGCATAATGCCTGTGTCTGTCTTCCCAACCGTGCAGTGCATGATTTTTAGCTCAATGTCTAACTTCAAAATATTTTTCAGACCTTTCACCTTGTACGCATCCCACACTTTATCACCAGCTGCAATGCAGCAATGCTAATTTGTACTTGGCACTCGTTTATTGCGAGAAGAAGGTTTGCAGCAGTTATTAGCGAACTAATCTTTGTCAAGTTTAATTTCTACGTGCTGCCGCTGCGTTTACATTTATACTATTTGACTGTTGACTATCAATAATCGATTTGTGGGCTCTGCGTTGCATCATGTAATGCAATTTGCGTGATGCGTGCTGAACGACACTTATGCTAAAGTGCAAGGTTGAACCTCTCAGTTATCTCTAAATCGTGGCGTAGTTCATAGATAATTAATGAATCATGCCTTTCTTGGGACCCCTGTCGATCATATTTTGCGACTGATTTCCGATTTCTACTCAATTGCCAACGTAAGTACACGACTTGAACTTGGGATTATTGAAACGTTTCCTATTCATTTGTGCGCCAGATCGCATGTAGGTCGTAGGTACCTTGACTTGACACGATACGCCTTTCGCACTCGGGAGTTTGATATGTGCCATCATTGTTTTAAATCAATATCAATGAGATCTCCAACGAAATTAAACTATTAGCGTTCTGTACAAACTAATGGCAATGGCAAACATAAACGACTTTCATTTCCCATCGCGACCCAGCTGAAGTTCATTTGGGTGGGTTAGTTTTCGTTTCATGCCTCAATGAAATTAGGGAAATGAGAGTTTAAAAAACATAATTGTAGCAAAGGTTTGCAACTTTGTATGCGTGGGTGTCGAAGTTGTAAACTTTTCGAGACTGAATACACCTAGTTGCTGTTTTGCCTGTTCAGAAGATAAGACAAATCTTTTCCACCTTGAAGTTCTGCAAGATTGAGATCTGTAACACCGACGCAACGCTGAAAAAGTTTAGGCATTTCAGAATAACAAAAGTCACAAGCCGGCGAATGAGTATTGCGAAGAACTTGAGACCGTGGTTGAATGGCATTGCTCGTACTCGTTCAAATTTCAAATATTTGCATGTTGTCTGAATAAACTTAATAACGTGAGAATCGTGTAATTGTTTTCCCGTGAACGGCGGATGTTCGCTGGCAGCGAGTGGGATGTTATGTAAGCTTGAAGCGATGAATGCTCATTTTGTCTACTCATTTAGCAAGTTTGGAGTTTGTACCTGCTTTTCATGCGTGATTTTATGCGAAGTAAATGCGAAAAGGAGCTAATGACAAGAGCAGCTTGCAAATAGTCTGGAGCTGTTGGTTTATGCAAAATTCATTTATGCTTAAAATCTGCTTGTAGTGAGTAGAATAAGAATTCAACATCGAACATAAAAGACGCACTGGCAAATTGCAGATGTAAATGACTCAACTTTTAAGACTTGCTGAAATCAGGAAATCTGCAAATTCATGGACAATGACACAAGGCAGCTGCGTGTTTTAAGAGATTCGTATGTTCGCAATTCAAAATTGAATAACATCCTTGCTATTGTTGCGAAATTACTGAGTATGACGTTAACTCTTGCATGCTGCACTTGCTGAGGTGGCAAATCCTGAATGCACTTGCTGCCTACTGCAGTGGCACCAATCACATGGCTCTTTGAGCGTGTCGTAAATCTCAGTCGTAGTTCTTTGGCATTCTGCGAGACATCTCATAAAATTGCCAATTAGTCGTGCCTGTGAACAATGGTCGATGAAAATGAAAAGTGCTTCCTTATATAATAATGTGATCACGACAAAACTCCCAGCTTATGTCCGTCAGTGTCACTTGTTCAAGGTTTACCAGCAAACTCACGCTTTTTGCACTTTTTGACCCCACGTTTAAGTCAAGTGCCATATTGTGCTTTTTCTTTGTCAATCCTAGAATGTCTGAATACTTATGTGAACAACAATGGAAT
This sequence comes from Mesaphorura yosii, assembly GCA_009869945.1. Lineage (NCBI taxonomy): Eukaryota > Metazoa > Arthropoda > Collembola > Poduromorpha > Tullbergiidae > Mesaphorura > Mesaphorura yosii. Next base: position 60,118 of record WIXG01000052.1, on the reverse strand, counting down.
CCTAAATTAATATAACTTTGTCGCATTTTTGTCTATCCATGAACTAATTTCAGTATGCAAAATCTAAGACTTTTGATTTGACTATCCCTCCCTTCGTTTCTCGTGCTTGGCTTTGACACTTAAAGCGACTTTGGTATGGAACGAGATGATCCCAGCCCGGTCGTGTCGTGTAATTAGCTGTCTTGTACTCACGCAAAATTAATTGGACCCAGACAGCCAACTAGACTATAGACTGCTTTGACTTTGATTCGATCCGACTTCGAACTTTAATTCCGTTTGGCGACGTGTTATGAAATCGTGCGGGACTGACTCATACACGGGCAGAAATGTATAGACTCATTCACTCATTGCTAAATATAAACAATGCCCGTTTTTATCTTCTCCCATTCTCTGATTTTGCCATTTCTATTTTCTAATTAATTGCATCCGCTCTTCGGTTTTTCTCGGTTAGGTTCGAATAAAAAGCGTCCATACTTTTAAACACACACTTGACTTGAGTCTGAGCCGTCTAGCACAACTCTACCATGGACCACGATTCAAAAATAGTTTTAATTATCATTCAGGGAAGAGAATGAACGTACAACTTCCGTTCCAATTTTTCTGGCAGTGTAGGTTTTAGGTAGGAAACTTTGCGATTCGAGTACCGCAGCACGAAACCATTACGTGATAGCCTGAGCAAACGTCATATTTGAGAAACCCGTCCGAGAGCACATAAAACAACCAGCTCTCGAAGCTGCGACCCGTGGAGTCATGCAAATAAAGTCTGAAAGTAATATTAAAACGAAAAACGAATTCACTCGAAAATAATCCTTTCACTCTCTGAACACGTGCGTGTGTAAGTTGCTTTGCTTTAGCACTTTGGTGTTTCGTATGTGCGAATTCCCAGATAGCACAATCGCCATGCATTATCTTCTTTAAATAAAGAGGTTGTTTTTGCTTGTCTAATACGCGTTTTATGCCTTGGTCTTTGAACTCATTCCATTCTCGGCATAAAGAGACCTTTGTACTTTAGCTGCAGCTTAGCTCGTACGCTGTTGCTCTTTCTTACACGTAGTGCATGGATTTTTTGCCCGGATTTTACAAGATTAGAGAATATATTATTATCCTCTCTTCCTCCTGTGATCGTGCCTGATTTCAGTTTGCCTCGAAATTGTGAGTGGGAAATGCACAATTGGCATACGACTTGGTGGTGATGGTTTAGGACGAGAATGAGAATGGAAATTGAAGATATTCATATTCCAATTATAACTTTTATAACCCTTGCATTACCAGGCATATGGCATGGTGTATATACGCGGCTGATCCACATCATTTCCTACTTGTGTGATCTATGAAATTATAAAGTAAATCCTGATGAAATCAGGTTGTGTCGACTGGTATCTCTTCCTGTGCAAATTTAATGGCCAGAAACAAAAGATGCAAACGTTTTTTGAAAGATGGAATGTCGAAATAATTGGTTATTCCTGTTAATACTTGTTCATAATTCATACTCGTGTCTACATTGGCAATTATATCAATGACATGTTAAAATCGCATTCCGAGTGCAAAAGGTTTCTCAAGACACTTCGTAGTTTCTGTAATGAATCCTAAAATTAAATGAGCTGATAATTAATCGAGTTGTCTGGTTTTCGCAGGCTGCAAAATTAAGGCTCTTCGCGCCAAGACCAACACTTATATCAAGACACCAGTTCGTGGAGAAGAACCAGTATTTGTTGTCACCGGACGTAAGGAAGATGTTGGACTGGCTAAACGTGAGATTCTTTCTGCTGCTGATCATTTCTCACAAATTCGTGCATCTCGCAAGACGGGCAGCAATGGAACTACACCAACAAATGGCACCACTGTCTCTTGCGCTCCGACTCCAGTTCCTGGGCAAGTTACAATTCAAGTTCGAGTTCCGTACCGCGTTGTTGGTCTGGTCGTTGGTCCAAAAGGTGCCACCATCAAGCGTATTCAACAGCAGACTCACACTTACATCGTGACTCCATCACGTGACAAGGACCCAGTATTTGAAGTCACCGGACTTCCCGACAATGTTCAGCTGGCACGTCGGGAGATTGAAACTCATATTGCAATTCGCACTGGATCTCTCCCACAAGAGAATGGAATAACACTCAACGACGAACTTACATCATCTCAAAATGAACTTCTGGCAAGCCTATACAAGAACGGGCTGCAAGGCTTGGAAGGACTTGGACTTGGGTTAGGCCTCGGTCTCGGACTAGGTGCTATCAACTCGTTGAGCAGCAGTCTCTCATCAGTATCCGGACTCGGCAATCAGTGGGCGTCATCAGCCGCCAATTCAACCAGCATCCACGGGAGTGCTGGCTCATCGTCGCTCTGGGGAAGCTTCGACCGCGACGAGGGGATTGGCGAGTCACCGACATCAGAAACTGCACCGCTGGCTCTCGAACCCGGACTTCTCGACTCGCTTCTGGATTCAACTTTTAAATCAAACTCACCACCATCGGCTATTGGAGTCGGTTCCACTTCTGACATGTAAGACTTCTCTTTCTACAGTCTGACGGAGATTCATCTTTATCTACATTCAACAGTATTTTAAGCTTCATAATCTTCCAACAACTGCATACAGGCATTTTAAAAACCTAAAAAAATGTAAAACTACTAAATCTTTTCCATTTTAATATCCTCTTTTGCTCTTTCTTTCCGTACTTCGTGATGTATTTTTAAACCACTTTATCAAATTTCTTGTCAAAGGTGATACTTTTCTGAAATTCGCATTTACCAAATACAGACATTGCAAAATCATTTTATTGTTGTTCCTTACATTCATTTCATTTAACGCGATAACGGTTGATATTTCAAATTCTTTCATCAGCGTTTCCTCATAACGTAGAACGTCATGGATAACGGAGAACGTCGAATAGCTTGCAGTTTGCATTTGTGGTAAAGGTAAAGTGTCTAGTACATAATTGGCATCATTTCCTTCCAAATTCCGGTTGAGTCTCCTCTTCTGCTACCCGTGCGAGGCAGAATTATGACTGTATTTGCATACGCCAGCCATTTTAACGTCTACGTTTAACTTGAGCAGCGAATTAAAGGTAACGTCGCGGGAACTCAAAATGAAAATCTATGCATTTTTCTACGAACTTGCAAATTTTATACGCAAGATCCCATTAATATTTATCGAGGGATTTTCTCTTCTGACTGCTTTCGGTTACGAATAACGTATTCCTTTCTCCTGAGCTCACGCCAATTACACGCTTCTCTTGAAACTTGATTATAAATTACAAACTCTCCAATGCAATAAATCGAAACAACATTCATGAAGACCAACAGAAGATAACGTTATTTTTACACATAACGAGGAATCGCCCAATTCAGGCAAGAAACGAATGCAAAACGCGTCCCTTTGGATCTTTAATCTAATAGCATTCTTAGCACCCAATGCAATTCATCGTTGTACTGAAGCTAGGAGACTTAAATGCTCAGTTTTTTATTGATACAGAATCCATAATTGATTTTTATGATTATATACGTTTTTTATTAGAGAAGAGTCATAATAACCTAATATTTATATTCTCATATTCATCTCGTAGTCGAGGAGAGCAAAAACTCATTCTGAAATTATTCACGCAAAGCTAACGAAGATTTACTACAAAGTATTCCTGAAATTAGAGATCAAGTTTATTTCTCGCTTGCAAATTTTATTCTTACGATATAATTGCAATTCTTTTTATTTTTCACACTATTTTTCCATTACAAACGAGAATTGCTGACTTGAGATGAATCTATTGCTCCAAAAACTTGTCGTCACTATTCACAAATGTCAAGCAGACGTCTCATCAAGACAGGTGGAAATTAATAAGCGTAATCCTAACAATATCGAGAGCTCTTCCAAATCTCATTCTCCAAGATCATTCATCATGTGACATGAAACTGTTGATTCTGTTGTCGTGTTCTTATTGGCTTATTAACTGATGCAATTTACACGCTAGCAGACCTTTTGTACCCTTTAACATTTTTCCACTATTGTTATTTCTTTACTATGGAGTAATAATAATTAACGCAGGCTTTGTAGCGTGTTTTAGCGGCAATCGCGATTTTAATAGTCAAGGAGTACATTTGCATACCTTCGTAACTTAATGCTTAAATTTTTTTCACGCATTTGTACTCGTATATCTAAAACTAATTAATGTACTACGAAGTGGAGTCTAAACAATCTAAACTTACGAGTTAGTGTTTCAATAGGCCTACAATACAATACTTCGAAGTGCTGAGAATTGTTGAGGCTGGGCTTGAAGCACTGAGATCTATAACCAAAAATATCTAGAAACCATGCAACATGGTTGCATTATGCATTGGGAATCGGATAGGAGATGCGAGTAGTTACGACTGTATTTAAAGCTAGTTTAATGTTTAAGCTACTGACTTGACTTTCTTCAGCGCGGTGCAGTCACCCTAAATGAAAATTGATTAGGCGAGGTGAAACCCTTGATAGTATTTAGTGCGTGCCGTGCCTGTGTGGTCGCGTTGCGCTACACTCGCCCGTGCACTGCAGCTGGCCAAGACAATTAGGTCTTCAAAATGCACAAATTAATTGCCAAATCAGCCGGTAATTGATCAGAATAGCGTCGGCAAATATTTCGGTCCATGTTTGCTTCTGTGGCATTATTTTAATTTATTCACTGCGAACTGTATTGCATCCCTGTCATTTTGTGTGATATTCCATACTTTACAATCGTCGTCAAATTATTTGAATGAGACTAAACCCTATTAGACTGGTTTTGTATTATTAGCGTTAACATTGCGTTAGTTTAGTTTATCGTCATTTTAGGTGCATCGGCACACAAAGAAACGATCTGATCATCTTCACCTTGCTTTTGGGTTCTGGACTGACTAATAATACTGGTATACATTAACGTACCTCTCGCGTTGTTCGTATCCTTGTGTCGTGTCGTAGCGGACTGAAAAATGAAATCGTTTCATTTTGCATCGCATTTGCATTTACTTGATAATCATTTTACAAACTTGCATGCGTAGATGAACAAACTGGTCCTTTCAGGACGCACGCCAGACTCATCTCTCATCATCGTGGAAAATATATGCAATTTTTATACTAAATTTAGAACCCGTCTCAGCTTATTCAAATCATTTAATCTCGTTGCCCATGTCGAGGCCAACTCACAAAAACATAAAAATTAAAAATCCAAAGGTCACTGAATTATAGTTTAGAAGCGTGAGGTATTTTGATATGATTTTCATTTTTACGGTTAAAGATGTACAAAGAGACGTGGATCATAAGAACTATAAACTTTATTTATTTTGTAACCTTTTATATTTGTACATTACGCGATAACTTTTGCAATCCTATTCGACTAGACTCGTGTGTCGTGTGCGTTGACTTGAAGCAAGTAGAGTGCATGTGTGATAGATGCGATGATCCGAGGAGTTCTAATAAAGTTAGATGCATATCCCTAGAAGTAGGACCTTGCATGATTTAAATGTGATAGACAGAGGAGTAGGGAAGAGAAAGGTTATCAGGAGTTGGTCATCAACTACCACCTGTAAAAATTGCAATACAATGCAACCAAACTGTGTGAGGCTGTGAAGAAAACCTTGCTTACATTTTAGTCCCAATTTGCAGTATTCGTATTCGTAGGTTACGGGAAGCGTTCACTTTCTCTCCCGTCTTCTTTGTCGAACGAATTTCTAGCGAAAGCAAAAGCAGACGACAGTTTTGAATGCAATTGGCACGCCATGAACATTGAACTAAAAATGAAATCTTTGCTCAATATGAAAGAATCAAAAATTGATAAAGTTTCAAAATTTTGCAGATGTTGAATTTTTTACTTCTACTTGCATAAATAACGAATTTTGGGAGTTACTTTTTCTAGGATTGAGCAGACATTGAAGATGACGAGAAATGCGCACCACTAGCCAACATCACTTTACTTCTAAGAATGCAAGCTAAAACGAATTCAACCTTCAAGGGTTCGCTTTCGGTGTCGTACTTGTAAATACTAAACATGCATTTATTAGGGTTAAAGGCGTCTGCATGCTGTGCGTAATTGACGCAAGTTGATTTCGCACAGCACAAGTGCAGAGTTGTTCAACATTTACCGGTTTCACTGTAAAATAAAAATTAACATTAAGCACTAAAGTTACGTCTCTTGGAGTTGGGTTGCGTTCAGCGTAACGTATGGTATGTGCACGGTTCTTTGAAGTGAACTCTAAATTCTGTCTCTCGTCGAGTATTCTATTGATAGGGGATTCGGAAACGAATATACGTACTAATCAATAATGTTAAAGAAATGAGTAAAAACGAAGAAGTGAAGAAGGCAGGAATTAAGAAGCTTTGAGTGCATGTGTAATTGCATGCTGATGCTAGCTGAATTGCGAATAGTGAAATCACAATGGTGGATAGAGCAGACCAGAGCGAAGAGTGTGACGAGTTCTGAATTAGCAAGGAGAAAGCAGGCGCATTTTGCTGTTGGAACGTACTAGAAGGTAGACGAGTAGGAATCTTACCCTTTTCGAAATGTTCAGGTGATGTTTGAAAACTTTAATTAACTTTAACGATTTATGAGTGGTAGTGCAAAGAAAGTTTATAAGTACAATTGCTATTTAGGCGGGAAGGAGTGGCGGACGCAGAGAAAATTAAAGAAAAGTCTAAGAAAACTATTAACAGATGAATTTATTTACTACAAAGTAAAGTATATTATTCCTATCATTATTGCGATCACTGTATTGTTGTAATTTGCAAACCGAGAACCGAGTGTACAATTCATTTTCAATGGCTGCACGGAAACCCAACTGCTGTGAAAACACTTTGATAGAAAGCAAAGAATTTATTTATGAGTCTAGCTACAATTTACAACAATGCGATGATTAACTGCAAACAATCACTCAAACTGTGCACGCAGCGAGCATCAAGAATGTGTAGAGACTATTTCGGAATGATTTTGGCAGGCTTTCATTAACCACGATGGTAGCAAGGTAATAACGTGAGGGTTCGTAGGTTGGTTGTTGGTTTAATGGCGTCTGTCATTGTGCTTGTGCTATTTAGGCTACGGAGTTTGGTGTACGTGTGTAATATCTATAATCTGGTTTGGTATCTACATACATCTTGTTCTCGATTCATGCGCATTCGCGTTTATTAAATATTTGCCGGTACCTTTCGCCCACACAATTTATTCTAATCTTTCAATTTCAAAGCCACCTAAGAAATTTCCTTTTACATTTTCCAGCGTCAACACATTATGACATTATTAGCAAAGTACGAAACCAGAAACCTCGGAATTGAAAGAAAAAAGTATTATTAATTACGATTCACGGATTTATATATTTATTAACACATTTTATTTATATTTATATTAGTTACTCCTACGAAAATGTTATCCTATTACTATTATTTAGTAGACGAGCCACAAGTTTCTATTTTTTAAACCCACGTGAAAATATTTGAAGTTTTATTTTAAATAGAGAAATTATATGATTATATTTCTTTATGTGACGAAATGGAAATTCTTTTTGTGCTAAACATAGATTATATTTGTTCATTTTATTCTTATAACAAGAAACATGGTATTTTAAATTGTATTACTACTTTAGTTACCTTAAAACCCCTAAATTCTGTGCGTGCGAACCAATTTCCTGTCGATTACAATTGGGACACACTTTTGTTCATCCGAGACTCCGCAAAATGCTAAAGCAAGAAGAGGAACAAGATTTAGTATGCTTTCGTATGTGTACATAAGCTTAGAGCAAGTTGCAAGTTGTACATGGTAAATAATTCAGTGAGCAAAGGTTTGAATTGATGTGTAAACCCAATTTAAAGACTACTACTACTATTACCATTTATCCATTATTATTACTACATTATTATGATCTTTTAATAAAATTCATATTTCATGTTTATTGAGAAAATGCGCTCTCGTGTCAAGTTATTTCCATCTTCACCTTTGACGCATTGACGGGTGTCTCATTTCCAAGCATCACGAGTGAACCTTTCTGGAGAACTTGTGTATTTATTTACTACATTCTGCGTCTCCACGTGCCGAGGTCGAGTGAGCGAGGAGAAAACGGCAAAATCCAATTAAATTTGCAGCCGTCTTTGTCGAGATTTGTTGACAGCACACGAAACTGCTAAGACTTCTTTCTGCTTTCTAAGTACTTTGTTCAAGTGACTGAACGCCGACTTCGAGCCAACTACAGCTGACATTCGCACCACATGAATTATCACTCTTCTTTTTAACTGAGCGTTCGTGTCACGCCATCATTTCTGTGTTTCATGAGATAATATCGCTCGAGATTTGTGTGTTCGGGAGTGGAGTCCCGATTTAGGCTCAAATGCGCAGTGACAACGGCAGGACGGAGTGAACACTCAAAATTTCAGATTTAATTTACCAGCAAGCCAGTTGCTGACAAGAATTCAACGCGTCCCGTGAAAGGAGGATGGAACTTGAAAGAAAGGTGAGCATTTAACGACGAAGAAACTGTTCTGGAACATAATGGAAGCGTATTCAATTTTCATCCCGCAGTGTGCATGCGTTATTCTCTCGATCCACTTGAATTCATATTTCATAACATTGGCTGCATATTAGATTAGACGGACGTCTGGTCTCATGAGGCAATTCAGCCAACATGCTTATCGTATGTGTACAACAATAACAATAATGAGTTGTTTCCTCTTCCTGATGAATACATTGAATCAGCCTATCACCATCTGCAGCATCCCGACATTTGCCTCGACATCAGCATTCACAATTGATAGATGAAAATAATCTGCTGACTCCATTAGCATGACACAGAGAACGCACGCAGGCAGCAGCCAGAGATCAACAACCTTATTTTTACATGTTATTTTTGTAACTTGTAAAGTCGCAAAAATGTGCACGTTATCGTGAGTGAAGAAGTGCATTCTTTTCCGTACAAACTCGAGCATTTGCCCCGTACATTGTGAACTGCGTCGTGCTGCATTTTTGGAAGATTCGTCTTTTTTACGGCGAGGCGAGGAAGGGCATCAGCCCAAACGCAAACTAATGACTCAAACTGTCAACAGCATGAATTTGGTAAGGTAATGTAATGCCGCATGATGTGATGGTATAACAGCATAATTGCAGTGTGTCCTGTGTGTGGTTGTTGCTGCTTCTGCCTGAAATATTTCGCGCTTAAGTGCATTGTCTCCGCAGAGCTCGAGTGTTTGAGACGAGCCGTGGCGTGGTCGCTTCAAGAACGTGTTTGAATGATCGATGTGTGTTAGTGCAGTCTTAAATGAGGAAAAGGAAGGGAAGGGTTAAACATGTTCGATGAGATAAATTTCATGTTATTAATGCAGTGCGGGATATTTTTAGACACTAGACACGACTGATGCGATGCACTCGCTTTGATAAATTGCTAACACAGAAGCAGAGGAAGGGCATGGATTCGTCCAATCATGTGATGGCTTTTCTGAGAGTTCAGCATCAGCAATGATAATCAAATTCGGCAACTTAATGTCAACTTTCACATTTGATCATCGTGTTGTTGAGTCGGCCAAAGCCAAATATCGCTGACTGAACTGGGCTCTGATAATTTTAGGTTTCAGCCACATTTTCCAGGTCCCCGAAGCATCGTCAGGCTTCAGATTGTTTCGCTTACATAATATTTCTGATTGTCATCTTCCAAACAATTATCTGATGTTATGCGTATCCTTCTCCGTGCCTGTGTATGGCTGCTGAGAACTTGTCAGATTTTCAAAATGCTGCGAAAATATTGTAAACACACTAATGGAAAAGTTTGCGTTTTATAGTTATGCTACAAGAATACAATAGTGGCTCCAACGTTCCAAGTATCACTTTCGTCTTGAAAGTTCCTGGAATCCAAGATGATTAATTCATCGAAATGTCTTTGTTAAATGCTCTCCATTGATTAATGGGGTGGCCGTCAGGTGTACGCGAAATGAACAGAAGGATTCGTCGAATTTCACCAGGTATCAAATTTTCACTTTTCTCGAATCGAATGGATCGACCCAGTCGCTGTGGATATTCTTCGTACTGACGCTGCTGAGGCTTCGATTGAGATATTTTTAGCCCGGTTTTATGAGATTTTCCCCTGTGCACACAATCTCTCGTCCCTGCTGTATTTCTCGGAAGAAAGAACGAAAATATGAATTTTCTAAATTGATTTTTGTCTCGTCTCCTCCGATGCGCCCTGCGTCTCATCCTTCCTCATTTGCCTATGCAGCAACTTGATCGCATCCAAGCAGACGTAGAGATTTGTAATATGGATTTATTGAGCGAGCTCACTCAGAACAGCCAACGCTGCTTTTCTCAAGCAATGCAAACGCAAGTGTTTCTGGAGAAAGTAAATATACATTCTCACTCTCAAACCTCCAGCATCTTGGTAACTCGGCTGTCTGCATGTGATAATGATCATTGCTTTCCCGTGCAGTAGACTTTATAGCACCACTCGCTGTTTCCTGCAGACAGGCATCAGCAGCATAAACAGCAATGCGCGCCCCACTAATGTGCTGCTTCTAGCACTTTATGACTTGGCGTATTACACGGCCTAAAAATAGTGTTTCAAATTATTTTATTATTGAATTTTTGGACTTATTTTTTCTTTATGTACTCGACTCGTCTTGCTGTTTGGATCTCGGCTCTCGACTTTCTTCTTTTCACTGTCTGATAATCTCAAGCTCTCATCGCTTCGAGCAGCCCCTCGTTTGAAATGTTTGCGGATTGCGAGATCGAAACGCAATTGAGCAGGGAAATTTCCATGCATTGGTCTTATTAATACAAGGCATCGGATTCTGAACTTTTACTCAAGTTGAACCGCTTTCTTTTAATTATTAATTCAGTATATAAAGACTCGTTCTTCTCCAATAATGTACCAAATGTGGACTTCCTCTTTCTTGGAAGATCCTAGCCGCACTAATTATAATTGCAAAAGGCAAAGGTTCAAATGCCAGCACTGCTCTTCTAGACTTTAGTTAACCTCCACGACGTGTCGTGTCAGCTCATCCGAAAGGCTGTCAGACAAGAGTAAAATCCTTTTGTACTTTAGCTCAGGCGTCTGAAATGTCAATCTAAATCTTATTATTCTAACGCATTACAAAAGTAGCCATGCCTTTGTCCGTTGTGTTTGTGTCCACTCTTTCTGAGAATTCTTGTTTTTAGTCTTATTGGATTTTCACGCGGAGAAACAGACACGGAAGTTGGACATGGACACACTGTACATTGCTTGTGATTACACCCCGTGGTCGTAACGCATTACCTACGAACGATGCACTCCACACGCGCCGACGGATCAATGAAAACAGTTTAGTCAAGCTGAAGGAAAAATCACATCAAGCCAAATTGAAGTTGCACCTTTTGACTCCGGCAACCTCCAGCTCCTATATGCAATGATTCTGGGAGAAAGCACAGCCATGCGCCATGTACGCTTGACTTACGAAGCTTCAGTCGAATTCACTTGTGCACGTCACAGTCACTCTTGGGCGATAGACGTGGAAAAGTGCAGTAGCAAAGCGAGAATTGCAACCACTTTGTCTTTGAATTTTATTGCCAATGCTTTCCAGTGACTGCGTCAATGTGAATAGAGAGTAATGAAGGCCATCGCTATCATTAAAGCGGAATACGTCATGTCGTAAAAGGAATCCAATAAAATGCGGCTCAGATAAGAAAGTGAACGAGCGAGACAACCAACCGTCAATCTATGCCATTGACACGTCAGTCGCAATGCTTGTATGAGCGAGGCCGGTTTGATTGACCTTTTCATGTTCGTTTGATTTGCATTTCCAGTGGAATCTATCGAGCATGTCTGAAGACGTGCGGAGAAAGACAGTCGCTTTGACTATCACGGTTACTCGGCTGACGCTTTTGGACGACACGTGTAATGAATTCTCTTGAGCCTTTCATTTAGTCATGTGCAATTTCCCTTCTCGGAGCCGACTCCGATTCCCACACCGAGCCGCAGTCACGAGTATTCCAAAGCCGTGCACCGTACCATGCATAATTGCACAGGTATGTACGCGAGATGCGACAATTAGGCCGAGCTCTGGAATCCCTTTCAGGCTAACAAATCCAATTCATGCCGCAATCATTCCATGTATAAATATTGTATCACCTTTCTCTCTATTTCAGCAACAGTGCAGCGGCAACAGCAACTCCTGTCTTGCACTGCGGAGAAAGCCTGCTTATCTACAGGGGCAGCATAGTGAATTTCGTATTCTATTATAGCAAGTGCAAGCGTCGTGTAACTTTGATGTTGAAATGTTTTAGGCGGAGTCGCAGAATTGTTCCGCATACAAAACCTCGAAGCGGTAATGCATGGCAGGCAACGGCAGCCGAAGAATATAAAGTGCTCTGCTATCTACTTTGCGAGATTCTTGTGCCAGCATTTATCCGGAAGGTAGTAAAGTACGACAAAGGCAGAGGCAGAGTAATAGTAATCTAGATAGATATCGTGCATGGCTGGAGACCAGAGCAGAGAAAGACTCGACGCCCTGCCTGCTCTCTGGATCCGACTACTCGCATAAAACCCGGGTAAAGTCGGGTCCATATATTACCTCTTCACGTCTCTCGCATCTCACGCTCACTTTTGCTTCTGGGAACTTTCTGTCGCTGCTCTCTGCGGTGCAATGCATCCACGCTCCACGGCATCAGGCGGATGGAAAGTAAGAAGAGTTCAAGTTGGACTTTTTCAACTCGTTTTCGGGAGAAGAGTGAACAAATTTGGACGGAGAGAGGACCCAGCCGAACCCTCTCCACGTGCCACAATTTTTTCTACACACACTGCTGTGCGTTGTGTCGATGTACATGTTCGCTGCATTTCTCGCGTTTCTACAGGCTCAATCATTTCGCTTAGTCGGTGTTGTTGCTGCTGAATTGACTGCTGTTATTACGCCGAGCCAATATTTCCAGAAATAAGAAAATGCGAATGACTGACGACGTGTGGTACAATGGAGCAGGGTACTGCCTGCCATGGCCCGGAATTAGACGCCAAGTGCATTATGTTCACGGTTCGAGATGTCAAGGAAAATAATAAAGAATCGAATAGCTCAGCAATTTTGAGAGAGATGAAATGATCAATGAAAGTGAAAGTCAAAAATATTTCAGCTAGGCAAGGCAGAGGGATTAGAACGAAATTCCACCTTAACGAGGTGGCAAAGCTCAGCTCCGTTTTTCAGCCTCACTCTTGTGGAAAACCTTATTTAAATAATTTGAAGACGACGGCCCAATCAAGTCACGCGTCGACTTCGTTGTGAAATTGCCTGAAAGTTCTCGCCGCCGAGTCTCTTTCGCGTTCTTGTTCTCTTCTCATTCAATATGAACGGCTGCATAAAATATTTTATGAAGAAGAGCACAAACACAACGAGTAAAAGGAAAGCAGAACCTCATCTTGGTTGTCTTCAGCCCAGTCATCTCATAATTCCATGCAGTGCAATTTTAAAGATAGACCCATTCATCATCGGTGCCTCTTCATGCATCTCTCTTTAAAAATTCAAAAGAAAGTTTCTGCCGAACGCAGATAACGCTGGGACGCCGAAACCCTCAACACAAGTAACACGCTTCAATTATAGCGTGTATTCATCGAATGATGAAATGGCTCTTCATTCCATTTTACGTGTGCTCGACTTATGTAATAAGCTTAAGTACAGATTCGGTAACTGGAAGCGGACGCTGCACTAGCACCATTACTCGCAGCAAACCACAACGAGTGCTAGTCGGAGCGAACGCCGGTTTTAGTCCGACTAGAGTTTGACCTGCATGACCTCTAGCTTCAAATATACCAGTGCAACGCGATTCTGGAATCGCCTATGCTCCAGAGATTGAAAAAGAAGCACAAAGCAGCTTTCTTTCTTGGAATGGCTAAGAACTTCAAACATAAAAGTAATCGCCTTACAGTACGACAGGCTGAAACTTCTTCAGCGCTTCAAGCTAAGTAGAAGTACAAAGAGAAGAGAAAGCAAATTTAAACCTCCTAGACGTTCAGTGAATTCTGTAACCCGTGGCTCCTGCTTGATGTTTCTGCCTCCTGCCAATGTGTGCTGGAATGTTGCAATTTGTTCTCGGCGTTCCGAATTCTAGAAAAAGTTCCTTGTACATTTTCCTGTGCAACCAAGTTGCAAACCGGTCGTCGCATGCGCCGGGCCGCGTGCATTTCTGTGGGTTAATAAAAGCTGCCGGTTTGACAGCGATGTGGAAATGGGTAACGTTTATTTCTGGAACATCGGCATTGCAGTAGAAGTTTCCTCATATCATTATGTATCGCCGCTGTACATTGCCTCACGATGTGAGCTTGTATCATTATGTCGTGTGCATATTTTATTTCATGGTTGGGTCGCCGTGTAACGTGACCATGCCCGACTGCCTATGAATTAGAATTGAATGGCCATGAGTTCAAGGCCCATTCCCATTGAAGGTTTCAGGATTTCTGGCTAGACTGGTAATTAAGGTAATAAGCAACGCAATTGGCACAACAGTTAGACGTTTGCATATTTAAATACGGCAATGTTTTACATTTCTAATTCTTGTAAATTGTGATTTGCATGACAAGCAATCGAGAATTAGCGCACTCTGCTAATTGGCTCGTGTCTGTAACTTGTCAATATTTTAAAATGCAATTGCTATGTTCCTGTTTCGTTTTATGAGAGCGAAGTCCTCAGACAAAGACTCGGAACAAGAGAAAGAGACCAAAGCCTGAGCCCCAGTCGAAACAAGCAGGAGGTATGATTGTTGATTGCAAGTCTCAATTACTATTCACATTCATTTTTAGTTGTTTCTGTTCGCACATGGAAAGCTGTGCTGCCTTGAACTCTTTTCCTCGACAAAAAAGCGAGCATTCCATCACCCAGCCTCATCTCATCATCATCGCACAATTCACAAAGCCCTGGCCGAGTAAAATGCAATGGAAAGACTGTGTTTCTCACTCTTGGAGGCATAATTTGTTGTTACATTATTGTTATCCTCGAGTCAAGTAAGCAGCCGGCTAGGAGCGAGTGCTTGCATTCATTCTCTGCACGGTTGCTCTGCTTTGAGCTTTTTAATGCTCTTTTTGATGATTGAAAGAATGCCTTAAGGTTATTTATCTTTTTCATACAATTCAAATTATTGTTACATGACGATCACATGGACTCGAGCGCTTGCACTGCATTACAGCAGGCTGACAGACTGATCTTGGTCTTGGGCCCGATCTCTCGACTGAACAACACGTAACGTAATATTTTATGAGTGGGTGGTTTGCAGTGGAATTCAGATTCTGAAATCGAAGCTTTTCATCATGCATAATCATCGTCATCGCGCACAGCCACAGCGTGCTTTTCCCATACCGCAGCAGCACTGTTGAACCGTGACTTGATCGTTCAACCTCAAGCAACAGATTTGTAACATTGTTTTCCTCTTCTGCTGATCGATGCACCTGAATAATTTCGTCCTGACGCGAGAGGCGCTCTGAATATCTTAATTGTCGATCTACAAACCCTCGACTGGCTCTTGTTTTTGGCCGATTCAAGTGAAACCTGCAAATCATATTGTGTGTGAAAATATCCTCCGTCGGTCATCTCAAAGTCCATTGTCCTCCACTAAAGTTACCATTTTTAATGGCGACAACGAGAAACCTTGAGATTTTTTGCTCTCTGGCATCGCATATATCATGCAAGTTTCCTACGAATGATTAGCATACCTTGGCCAAGCCAGCAATAACAAAGTTCTCAATTTAAACCACTTCATTTTATTCGTATGCGTAGCGCTTGTATTTCTTGATACTCAAATGCGCATTAAACTCACTCTGTAATATATTCTGGCCATAATTGTGTTACAGAATGAAATACGCTGGGGACATTAAACCTAAACGCCTAGGCTGCAGTATGTCTCATGCTGGCATGTCTGGCATCAAGATTAGCCAGAATACAGAGTTCCGAGTTGCACCGAGTTCATTTTTTGGCTTGATCTGCTTTATCGTTACGTATCGTATCGTATCTTTCTTGTGCCCAAAGAAGAGGGTCGAGCTGTGGATCATTTAAAAACAAACGCATTCATCGGGTATCGTGTTTCGTATTTCGATAGAATGCAAGTATACCACATCGAGCAAATTCTCAAATTATCATAATTTCTTCGAAATATTCTTTACATTATGCAACAGCAAAAAGCCAACGCATAATAACAATGAGTCGCATTTCTTTGCAAGTGGTTGTAACTTTGAATTCTGCTCTTAAATCGGTTCTGTCACCTATTACCTGTCCAAATCGCACTTCCAGAATTGCAGCTGCCAGAAATGTAATTAAATCTTCAAATTTTGCACATTGATGTTTGACCGACAACACATACGGTTCCTGGTAATCGAAATAGAAATTACCAAGGCCAACACTAAACATACTTTAGAGCACTTTTTCTTGTGATCCCATGTTGGCCGTGAGATATTTGGGATCTAGATGTTTCAAACACTGATAAACTAATTTAGCTGATATGCCATCACATAAAAAACACTATACGCTTTTTTAAATAGCGAGTTTCGTCGCATTAAACAGAAAATCTGCCCGAAATTCTGCGAATTCTTATGCTGATTGCGACTCCGGGTAGTCTGTTTAATTATTTTGTGAATCAGATGTGTATTTCAACAAATACAAATCCTTAAATAAGTCAAATTCGTCATTTTCTTATCGCATTTTATATTGCACTTTTGCAAAACTTGTCGCACTAAATCGCATTTTGTGGGCCAATAAAAACCACTTTTTGGAAAAAAATATTACACATTCTTGTGTTGGCCTTGGAAACTGCTAATCTTGAGGTGCCCTTTGAAGACTACGTCGAAGTAAAGTCTTTTTTTTTACCTATTTCCAACCCAGAAATCATGTGACAATGATTTTGTCGCACTATTAAGAATGTGGAAAAAACATATTCACCACCTTCACTTGCCTTCGCCTCGCCCTACTTCGCTAATGTAAACATTACAGCAATATTTATTGCCTTTTTGTTATTGAAGATTCGTGGCGACTTTTGTCGTGTAATGAAGAATTCAGACTTAAATCTAGACCACATTAGCCTAGGACAATAGACTTAATTCACTTGTATCATTTTGAGACAGAAGCCAAATAAAATAAGAACGAACTGTGTTAAGTGGTAGACGGCAAGACAAACAATCCGAAAGCCGTAAACAGTTCAAAGTTTACGAAAACATTCAACATTCTTCGTCTTCATTCCACGTGGAAATATTTTATGCATCCAGAGCCAATGCCAAAATTGACAGAGCTAACAAGAGTCACACGAGCGTGCACTCGAAATCAAGAGTTTGTGAGATTGCGGTGCTTCATGCTGAGAGTCGTAAACTTCGTTAGCAATTGTGCACGCGATTGAAAAACTTCTTGTTCTGCCTGAACTTTGTCCTTTCCACTCTCCCGAGTTTATGGTTGGATTTTCTTCGAAATCCAAGCCTTTTGTGTTGAGAAATTTGATTGCATGTGGCATGTGCTAATCTAATAAGATCATATGAACTTTTCCGGAGATTGCAATAAACGTGCGCCCGAGGTTTGAGTTCCAGCTCCGTTCTTTCGAGAAAACTAAAACTACAATTTCCGGTGTGCTGATTTCGTAATTTCTGGCCTTTGTGTTTTCAATCTTCTATCTATTTTATGCTGGTTCGCAATTAGATAATGCACTGGTAGAAACGAAGACGTGAATCGGGCCACATTCCTTGATCTGTGCGTTAAAGACGTTCACAAAGCTTGCTTGTAACATTGGACCTATCATCAGCTTGTTAGTCAACGTCTAATTTTCATGTGAGAGATTTGAATCTAAATCGCCAAAGCGATCCATTAGCCTTGGCGAAGATTGAGGGTAGGAGAGTATCTTTAGCTGCAGAAAACAATGGCTTTTATACATTTCGTGGCATTGGAGGCAATGATTCCAGATTCCTCCTACGAAATTACTGGATTAATGCCAGAGAATCGCATACTTAGCTTAAGAACAGGAGAAATCCGCTCATGAAAATGTTTACTAGAACTGCAGCCCGAGAGCCCACTAGAGCTATTATTAATCCTTATTTAATTCAAGTAGAAGGGATGTCTCGCCGCTGCATAGTCTTGCGAGCCAAACAAAGCTCGACCCAGATATGCCTTGTGGCAGCCCGCGATGGTGGTGAAAAGTGATTGAAATTGATTGTCATATGGCATTGCGGAAATACTGAGAAATCAACCAGGAAGGATTTTGTTCCCTGCTTAAGCCCACTTAGGCGTAAACAACGAAAGTTACCTCAAAATTGATTCTCTTAGGGCAGAAATCTAAAATTACCTTTTTCATCGTGCGCTGTTTGCGCGAAAGTGAAATATTAGGAAATAAGTACAACCAACTACGCAGTACGCGATGAGTGGCAGTGTGGAAAAGACAAAACAAGACACGTTTGTTTGAGTTTACATGGGGAAAAAGTTGGGTTCGTTCGAGTTGCATGACCTCTGTAAACAAGGCAAGACAAGGTGTGGTATGATATAAAGCCAAAGGTAAAGCCGATAGTAATATAAGAATGCAAACATTACTCTCCAGCACAAGTTTAAATAAAAATTATGCAACGACGGAGAAAGTAGGAAGTGAAAGACACCTAGAACCGGTAGTGACTGGACTCAGTCAGACTCACCCGTGTTATTATTACTCGTATTACTAGGAAGTAGAAAGTAAAAAGTATTTTAATATATAATTATCAAAGTCATGACGATACTTGACAGTTCACTGGTTTTAATGATTGGAAACGGCACGAGCACTCTAAAAGGAGGCCAACAACTTTCAGGACAATCCCAAAAGAACATCGACAATTTTTTTTTAAAAAAGTTAAAAAACATTTATTTTGGCTGAATGCGGCGAAGCACAGCAACAAAGCAGCCGCAGTGTACAGGTCAATGATGATGACCAGACATATTGGTTTCGGAACTTGCCGGTTGCTTTCATTTCATACACTTTCACTCACGCATAATTCATGTTGTAGAAGGAACGCGGGCTGCAATGGCGGCTGCGACTGTCAGTGAGTACTCGGAGCAGAGGCGAATGCCCGGGCCTTGCCTGGCGCTCGTGTGCGCCTGTCGTCTGTACTTTCCCTCCACGTCTGCATGGCCGGATTCTGCGAGTGACTTGCTACACAACAGACACCAGCAACGCATCCGCACTACGAGTCTAGTCTACTTTTTGCCGCAGTTGTAAATTTGTGAGGTCGTCGCCTCCTTACTCGCACTCGGTTGATTAGCTGCAAGGAAATGGGATCCAGAAGCCGAGTACACTTAAGGTCGTCCTCTAGGCCGTTGCGTTGCAGAATCCAGTTCAGAACCGAGCTCAGCGCTCGCTCGTGGGAAGGAGAAATGCCGCACCGCCCGCAGCAACAACAAAGGGTGAAGACAGTGAGTAGTAAACGCCCGGGTTCTCATTCTTACACTTGCAAAGTGCGTACAAGCTTTCTTTGGTTATAATTTGATGCCTGTTACTTTCTCCATATCTTTTGCTATGCGATGGGGACTGAGATAATGGGCATGGTAATGATGATGAGCGAGCAGCGGTCGTTCAAGCTGTGCGAGAGGATGTCGGTCGTCGTTTCGGGGCATTATCGTTAATAAAAATAATCACAGTTGCTGCAGGCACAGGGCGGTGCAGCTATTGGCCTAATCGTAATTCGTAATCCTGCTTTTGGTGCAAGTAACGGTTGTAATCGTTGTAATGGTAAAAGTACACTGCAGACGCTTTCTGTAATATAGCTAGCTAGGCCCTACTCTGGTGAAAGCAGCTTGAACGAGTGTGAGACTCGGCGTTACGAATACTGCAGTAAAGCTTTCTACTTGACTTGAAGATCGGCGTTGTTGGATCTATTTTGGCGCTGGTGCAAAACGTTACGAGTTTGGATACATGCTTTTGTTAGTGTTATTGTTGCAATTTCGGTTTTCGGAAGTCCAATAATATTATGCCTCGTTCGCTGTACGGCAAGAGTTGAAAGCTCCCGGAGCGAAAGAAAAACCGGGCATGGGTGTGTACCGAGAAGCGATTCCGGGTAGTCTGTTCCTCGCTCTACCATGCTGAAATGTATACATACATCAGAGGAGGACATTGAACCCTCTCCTCGTGCCGCAGAGTTTCGGTCAATATCATGGAACTCTCTGCCACCTTCTCCTCCACTCGCTGCGCTCTGCACCGCTGGAACTAACGAGCCGCGTACGGCACAGGAACTACAGCCCATAAGAAAACTACGCTCGTTCGCTCGCTCAAATCGAATCAACCCGTGTCTTGCCGTGTCTATTTATGTGTACGACTGCGATACGGCAAAGCAAACGGGCGTTCTGTGTGCTGTTTACTTTAAAAATAATAAATAACAGTTCCGTGTGTGCTGAACGAAATAGAAAGGGAAAGGAAACACAATTCACCCTTTCGTTCATTTCGTTGCTTTTTTGCCTGCGCGTTTCGTTGTAGAGTAAAATAGAATTTGAATTAAGGCGTACGCGCTTGGAAATGGAAGACGGTTCGCCAATTCATCCACCGCCTGCAAACTCGCCTCCTGGAAGAATTTAATTGGTGTTTGCTTAATTACAACAGAATTCCAGGATTTCTGTCTTGATCCATAATGCATACTGGCATTGCATAAGTCGAAGAGACAAATGCAGAGGAAAGCTGAAAGCTCGTTGGTGTCTGTGTCTTGTGGCTCGACATGACTGCGTGTGGTGGAAATTGATTTCTTCTCTCTCATCGCCGCACTCTGCCACTGCCATAATTATGATCGCATGAGGTATTCGGTTATAATGGAATTCCCTTCGGGAACCCGTGAAAACCACCACTTCATTACATTCAGCGCCCCTGTCCCGCTTACTGCTCTCTTGCTTTCTCTCGCTCGCTTACGCCTTCGTCTGCTGTTAAATCGGGAGATTCTATTTTTACATTATTCATTGTACAGAACAGGCAATGCCAGTGCATTGTGCTGTGGTGAGGAGTTTACAATAAAAGACAGGTCGATCGTGTCCCCGGCACAGCAAGATCGAATCTTTTAATCGATTTCCTCCATCTGAGATGACTGAACGAGACTATGCGTGTGATGTGAAGGCAAGGTGCAAGTGCAAGTTAATGATTGGTGTTGAATTCGAAAGGACCGCTCTTCGTGTTAGATAAATGCTAGTTTGTCAGACTGTGTTGGTTGGTTTATATCTGACGGAAGTTTAAAATGACATTTTAGTCCGTATCACACATCTTCCTTCCGCCTATTAATTAATTTGTGACCAAAAATTGATTCTGGTTTCTAATTGCAGATGTCGGGTTTGAGGCTCGGCTGGTAGGAAGCACTGCTCCTAGCTGTGTTGTTAGTCAGATTCGATTCCGTTGAGTACGTTGTCATAAAGGGCATTAAGGCAAGTAATTTCTTACAGTTGACTGAAGTTCGTCCATTGGGCAAGTATAGCAGCACGAACTTAAATGATGATACTGGATTTAATCAAACTTCACAAGGGACCAAATTATATTCATCTTCACATGAAGAATTCACAACTAATTATTACAAATAGTAAAACAGGAGCAACAAGGAGGTACGTTTGGGGCCTAAACCAAAATGCCAGATGCAGGATGAGCGAGTCCGAGCTTCAAATATCGCATATGTTCCGCGTTAGTCCGATTGAATCCGATTTCTTCAATTTTCTGGAGGATGGTCTTCTCAACCAACGGTTCGAGAGTCGGATTCGGAGACCAAACTGTCCAGTCAAAAATAAATCCGTTGATGCAACGCGTGTAAAGGCCAGCTGTCTTGTTATCCGTCCAAAGTAGTGTATCCAAGGATGTCACTGTGTAAAATATTGAATTATCTCTGCGACCCCTGCAAAATTCACAAAATGAATTGGAAATTCTAAAACGTACCGATTGCACTGGCGTTCACATTTCCTCCAAGCGTAATGCAGATGAATGAGTACGCGTTCATTGGGAACTTCGCCGGGTCCTGCGTAACGGGGGCACAAATCTGCCTGAACTCCTTTCCAAAGCCTTCATTTTGTGCAATTCCATCTTTAAAATCTGAATGGTAGTCCATTTCGTCGATTTCAGCTTCGTTTTTGGCCGGTCTTCCGAGGAATATTTCCGCGTAAAGTCGATAAGCATGTTTTGCAGCCAGCGGCATGTATTTAAAGTTCTCAGGCTGAGGGAACTGTTGAACAAAGAAACATAAGCTATTGAAATCAATTATTGAAACCTGCCTTTCAGGATATTTATAAGTACTCACCCAATTTAAGTCAACATCCTTCGGATCAGCAATCGGAGGAAGGTCCGGGCAAGATTGTTCAATGACGTCTTTCGAGGGAAGCTGACCTGAAACTAGACCAATGGTGACCAGAACCAAAGTCAACGACGCGACCACGGACAAATTCGAAACCATTTTTAACGTGAGTGGTGCTTCAGGCTTACAACTGACATTACTTGCAACATGGCATAATTATCATCTTGGCATTTGCCTACGCGAGTCTGTTTTGTAATCCTGTAATTACAATCTCTTTGTCACTGACTATTTTTTACAGTCTTTCACGAAGAGTCGCTTCTTAATCCGCCACAACGAGACACAGGCGACTGGGTTTGCGTGTTCTTAGCAATCCCATGACCTTGGACGCAATGCACACTTTTTGCTGTCTAAAATTTTAATTAACAGCACAGCTGACAAATACTCTATTAAGCCCAGTCTGGCTTGAGATATGAAGCAAATAGACAAACAGAGCAGGATCCGAGTCTGTTTGAATTTCTGATGCTATGCTGGCGCTTCCATCTAGAGCCAGCAGGACAATATTCCAAACTTCATGAGAAACCTAGAGCCATTGGAAGGATCTTTCCGCTTTTACTGCGCCGAACAAAGGATCCGCGGAATTACATGAAGGTATGCTTTTATTTCGTCTCTCATTTTGGAATTTACTGCTTAATGTCGATTCTAGTCTTGTGGATAGGACACGCCAATTTGTTTGCGAATGGATTCACGCATTTCTGCCAAAAGAAGAGTCTCGTCTAAACTCATTTGTGGACTTTCTGTCAAGCCTGGAATTAATCGAAACAATGCAGTATTTTCAACCACTAGAAGCAATGGTAATTATGGCAAGCTCAAGTGTCGTGGGGTTCATACCTGCCTGAATGCATCGACGAACTTCTTGGCACTGATAAGAGAGACCAGTGCTATTCCAAAAGTTAACTCTCTTGTCGGAATGAGGTACAGGAAACTGCAGGACGCCGGTTGGCGTCTCAAGTTCGTGAGCAGCCCAAAATGGAAACTTCAGCTATGGATGAAGATCCAAATACATTAGTCATACATGCGAAATTTAATGTCTCCGACTCCTACCTTCAGAGTTCCCTTTGTTCCAACCGCCAGTGCTTCGCTGGGTAAATTAACGACACTGTGGGTGATCAGAGTAGCCGTTTTCCCATTTGGATAAATCACAGTTGCACTGGAACTGTCGTCAGCCCCACTTACGTTCAGTTGTCCACCAGCAATGATTTTCAAGGGCTTGATTCCACCAAACACAAAGGATGCAAATTGTACTGTGTAAGTGCCCATGTCCAGCGCAGTGCCGCCGCCATTTTTCTTATCCCTTGAAAATTACCATACGGGTAGGATAAAATGGAGTAATTAAAATCGTAATGGCCTGTACAGTCTGGCGCATACCTTCTCCAGTTGTCCTCTTCACATTGAATGCCCATTGTTGCAATCACTTGAATGACTTCACCGATGGTTCCTTTCTCAATCTCTTCCTTCAGTCTCAAGTAGGCTGGGAAAAATCTGCTCCAAACAGCCTAATAATTTCAGGCAACCATTTGTTAACTTTGCTAACGATATGAGCTTCAATATTCAACGATATTTCAGCTCACCTCCATGAAGAAAAGTTTCTTGCTTCTAGCATAGTCCACGAGCTCCTTTGTTTCCTTCACATTCATGCAAAGAGGCTTCTCACAAAGCACATGCTTCCCGTGGTCAAGGGCTAATTTGCTAACACGCAAGTGTTCAATGTGCATAATTCCAATGTACACAACCTCTGGAAAATATTGAAGACCAAATGGAATCATATCAACTTTCGATGATTCACCATTGCGACCAAGTGAAACTTACCAACTTCTAAATCCTTCAGCAAATCTTCGTATGATTTTGCAGCTTTTGGAATGCCGTGTTCTTTTGCAAACGCTTTCGCATTGTCATGATTTCTTGCTGCAACCGAGACAATTTTATGTTCTTCCGTTGGAAGGGTAGATATTCCAACTGCCCAGTCATTGCTGATTTGACCCGCTCCGATTATTCCCCAACGAGTTGGACCTTTCGTACTCATCTCAAGTGGCAATACAGGTTGTGTGAACTTTGTATGAGAATTGGCTGGAAATGTACGAGCCGTACAATTTTCAGAGTGAGAATGAGTCTCGAATGAACATGCATGCTTTATTACACAGCTTAAATATGATCTGGAAGTAATGTCTTATCTGTTCAATACAAAGGATGTTAGTCGCTTTGTTTGTTGAGTGGTTCCCAAATTAATCTCAGTATAGTTAGCCGACCTTCAGTTGCGGGCTGCAAATTGGATGATATCATGCTTTATTGATTACTTCATCATAAAGTTCTTTATCGCCATTCATCGGTTCCAATTGATAGACATGACATCAGCAATGTTGAATGGGACAAGCATGCGACTTGTTATTCAAAGCCCGTGCTCAATTTGGTTCTAAATGTGCCGACACGTTAGTCACGTAATTTTCAGTCACCTTTTTTATCGAGCAAGTGAGTTCATAAAACAGCATCCCATTGGATTTTAAGCTCCATGTTTGGAAATAATGTCTACTCCAAAATGCAGTCCAAAACGAAACGAAATGCATTTCAGTTTCCTCTTCATGAACCTACGAGCTTACCAAACCTTCGCATAGTTAAATGCGTCAATTCTTGTGAATGTGAGTGCAAAGCTGCACTTCGTGGTGCATTTTGACTTTAATTTCGTTTAGCAGCATGTTATTGTTACGAACTCTTACATGTGTGAGTGGGACGAACGTGCAAAGCGACTGACTGCACTTTGAATGACATTCCAGCACCATGATGAATATAACATGAGATGAGATGCATTTCCTATTATGGTGGTCAAGTACCTTAAAGCTTTATTGAAACAACAATGCAACAATGCACTTCCTGCAATTCTAATCATACTACGCTCAAATCATACACGCTTCTCATGAATCACGTGTATGAAGGATATTTATGGCTTGGCCTTGCCTCGTAGCATAAAACATTTGGAATGTGGGTGTCTTGGAATGCAGGTCCAGAGTCCAAGGAATGTGTGCACACTGGCACACAATTATTGGAAAGGAACGTGCTGTTTACGCGATGCTCTGTTTACTCGCATCTTGAAATTGAAGCAGCACGACAAGGTAAGTGACGATGACACCCAAAATCTGTGAGCAAACAATTCAGCAACATTTTTGTAATTCAGCTTATCGAAGATGCAATTCATTTCCGACACGTACTGAAGTTAACGTCGATCTGGACACGTTGAAAAATCCCAGAGCCGAGAGGTGAATAGGATTTTGTGTTATGATCTGCGACAACTTTGACAGGTACTTCTCATTAGAAAGATCATCAGCAGTGTGAGTTCGGTTCTCAATTGCGGTGTACAATGCCCAATACTTCAACATGATCTTGAGGCGGATTTCCTCAATCTGGAAAATATAAAAAATAATATTATAAGGAAGCCCCTGAAATGTCATTCTAAGAGTGTCATACCACATTGTTTAGGCATTGTGCAGCGGTCCCAATACAAAGGAGATTTGCGATACAGCCAATTGAGAATACAATTTGCAATCGATCGATCAGGAGAACGATAGGAGACATAGAAGATCCTGCAGACACGCTTGAAAATGCCGTCACACTGTTGAAGATAAGGAAACTGACCGACGCAGTTAATGTGAGAAAAACAGCAAACGTGGCAGCGCCTGTGACTATTTCAGCCATTTTCCAAATATACCGCCAGTCTGTATAAATCTTAATCATCTTCTTCAGGGCTGCCTGTGATGGAAGTGGAGCCTTCCTGTTCGATTTGGGTGCAGCTGCCTTCCTGTGATTTAGAGCCCTCTCACAAGGAAAGCTGGATGTTTGTGTGCCAGAGTGTGCATTGTCATTCGAGTCAATCGTTGGAATGGTAAACACATTGAAATAAGTGGGTTCTAGTGGTCCTGCAATTAAGTGCGGTCTGACGTAAGAAGATGAAAAACATGACATCTGCTTACGATTACCTGTCAATTCAGATAGGAGGAACGGCACTTCTGAATTCTCATTCGAATCGAACAGCTTGACAATTTCTTTGAGATTACATGCAACTAGTGTGATGAAGAACACAAGCACTACCCCTATGCATTCGATTGGGAAGGCTTCGGACATTATGAACTGAAGGTGGTAAAGCACCGCCTCGGCGTACTCTAAAAACCCAATGTCGGTTTTTTGCGCCTTCATGAAGAGGATATTGTCAACCAAAATTTCAAATTGACGAAGAAGAAATCCGATGACCAGCAAAGTCAGTGCAACAACTTCATTGTGAGTGAATTTTCCAGGCGTACTGGAGCCGAGGATTTGTTTCAGCTGGGCAGAAATCGCGATAATGTCTGGCAATAGAATCCAGACAAGAACGCGTATGACAATATTCATTACACTGTTCAGTGCGTGGTACAACAAGTTCGAAATTTTTGTTGTAATTGTGGCCGACTCGGCTTCAGCGAACGGTGGATTCTCTGAGTCACTGTCATCACCTGGACGAAACGTGATGGAACTCGTCACACTGGGGATTATAGTTGTACGACTCCCAGTTGTGAGGGTCTGGACGGTGGGAGCCATGCCGGGATTCCCGGGTGGATGAAATCTGTCCAATAATAATTCAAATTGAACAATAATATGATAAACGGTCAAAGCAAACCCGAGAATACTAAACAGTGCCGACACATTCCAGTAAAGTGTCAGCTTGGATTTCTGGACTGGTTGAATTGGCTCAGCAGCTAGTAAAGGCGTAGCGCCCAGCCCCATGCCATTCCTTTCCTCTGTAAAATTGATATTAAGCGATTGTCCGTGTACAGACGTCGGTGACTGATCTCTCCTCTGAGGTGGAGTGCCTGGAAGTATCGTTGTAAAGCGAACTAAAAACTTGACAATTTTTATTTTCAGCATTTTACAGCGTCTGTCTGTGCTAATATGTACTACCAAATGATGGAGTTTTGCAAATTACGTTGGCTTAACTATGTTTCTCATTTTACGGCTTATTTTAGAGTGGGTGTTCGTTTGTGTTCTTGCATTCAAATTCGGTTTATACAGTTCGTGTTCAGTATCCAGTGTTTACTTTGTAAAATGAATTGAATTGCAGCGAGTCGGAGCTCAGACAAACGGATTGGATAGCTAAACAGGTTCAAAGGTTTTATTTGAGTGTCAATAAACAAATTAGCCCAAATAGGTTCAACAATGAGAACATCATTACATTAACATTACAATTAGTATTGAAGGTGCTCTTTCGATGTCAAGGCATACTGTACAATAGACTCGGGCGTGAGCGGCGTCTCTGCAATCAAGGAAGTATCGTAAATTATGCTAGCAAATATTTGATGGCGATATAAGTATTTCTTGGCCCTTACTTATTTGATAATGGTCATAATTTCCAGCGTCCTGCCTTGCAGAGTCAATTGCTTGTTTCAAAGCAAACACAACTCCGATGCTCATGCAAAGTGGAGGTTCTCCAGTGGCTGCAATTTGAAACGATTACAGTAGTCGTTCTCCACGCTTTAAAACCAGGCGCAAAATTTGCTTTACCTTTCGATCCTAACACGCCCACAGAATTCGGTGCATTACGCAAGAGTGTAACCCTGAAATCTTCTGGAATGTCTTTGGCGAACGGCACTTTGTACTCCTGCATACAAAAGGTGCCTGTTAGCATCAGCATACTATCATCAAACCATCTTAATTCATTGTACCCATGTATTGTTGGTGAGGAGTTGTCCCGTTTGCTTGTCGTACTCAACCCTTTCCAGAGTCCACAATCCAAGTCCCATCACAAACGCCCCTTCCACTTGCCCGACGTCGACGATGGGGCTAATGCTTTTGCCAGCATCTTCGATCAGATCCACTCTTGCAACCTATAAATTATTTCAACGAACTCATTTGATATAGCGTTGTTCGCCATTTCTTACTTTGAATTCTCCGGTAAGTATGTCAACTTCCACTTCTGTTGCCGTTAAGCCCCAAGTGGAGTACGTATGGATGTCATCATCGGGTTTGGGTCTGTAAACGGCAAATTATCACAGTATCTGATTATTATTAACTGGGAGTCGTGTCTGCTTCCAACTCTTACTGATAAGTGGCTCGTAAATCAATCCCTTCAGCATGGCATGCCGCAATCAACTCTTCCCATGATACTTTATCTTCGAGTCTAGCTTTGACCGGTGCCATTCGTTCTTTCAAAATTTTGCAAACTTGAACAGCGGCCTAAATTGTAGAGAGTATGAATTCTATATATTAGCCAACTGGAAGTTTTTGCCTCTAGAGACACTCACAAAGCAAACGAGTTCACTTCCTATGGCTCCACAAGTGCACATTCCATTCGCAGCTATTATTCCAATCGTTGGCTTAACCTGGATTTTATCCAGTGGAATCTGCAGCGAATGAGCAACTGCTTGAGCTGCCTTCAAAAAGAGAGCAAATGTAAGGATCAGTAGCGTCTAGCATAGAAGAGACCGATTTGCAATGCAAAAGTACACACTTTTGTGTTGATTCCCTGACCCATTTCAATCCCACCATGGGAAATGGCCACTGATCCGTCGAAGTGATGAATTGTGATGAAAACTGGGAACTTGACTGAGAATATTTTCTGATGGTACTTCATGGGAACAACGCTCAGGCCGCGCTTCATCCATCTGTTGACCTGTCAAACGAGGCACAAATTTCATTAAGCATGTCAAAATCAATTTCGTCGTATTACCTTGTTGAAATTGAGCACTGCTATTTTCCTTTCATCGTAATCAGCACTAACTCGCAGTTCTGCCAGCAACTTCGGAATCATATTCTCGCCTTTGAAAATCTGATGCCCGTTCACATTTGTGGATGGGAATCCAATTAAAATATCGCCATCCTTGACTAAATTGTTCAACCTAACTTGCAGAGGATCTTGTTTAAGATAGTGCGCAATGTGCTCCATGATCGTCTCAATCATCGCAAGTCCTTGAGTAGTTCCTGCAGGAAGCAAGGCAAGAAAGTGACGCATATGGACAACTTCTACTTCACACCTTCAGACAAACCTGGAGCTCGGCAGTAAGTGTTTGACGGAGTGTTCGTCTGCACATTGCCTCCAATTACCTCCCAGCCCGTTGAACCGTACGCGTTTTGTACAAACATGATAGCATTCATGATTTCAGATTCGCTTGGGTTGCAGCCGTTGTCCGACACAATTTTAACCTTCAAGTTTTCAATCTTGCCATTATCGTCAAAGCCAACCTTAAACGCAAGATGCAGTATGATGATTATTGTAATTGGCGCGTACTCAGGCTTTACTACAAGTCGACACTCACTTCATAGCTTCCCCAATATGGAGGACGCTTTGCGTACATGTTTAAATTTGTTTCCAAATCCAGTACAATTCGGACCGGCCGATTAGTCACATGCGCCGCAATCGACCCGGCGCACGCTACAAGAGTTGCGCGGGTGATCTTTGAACCAAATCCACCACCAAGACGACGTACTTGGACATTAATTCTGAAAAGAAGCCACGAACCAACAATGTAATCTTATTGAATGAAGCGATGGTGTAATTTTCTCACCTGCTCGTGTTCACATTGAGCACAGCAGCCACGTTCGATTGGACGTGGTCTACCCACTGCGTGGAAGAATAAATGTCCATACATCCTTCTTTGGGAATGCAAATTGCAGACTGCGTTTCCAACTGGAAATGGAGTTGACCACCAAACTCAATTTCTCCAGATATATTGTGCTCTGAGTTCGTCACAAGAGGAGGATTCCCTTTGGACGCGGGGACAAACAGAGAGTCGTAGTGTCCTTCCTCCTCCGCAATGGAGAGAGCCTCTTTAACTGTAAGAACTGGCTTCTGTATATCAGCGTAGGACACACGGACCTTTTTCACGCCCGCGAATGCAGCATCTCTCGATTCCGCCAATATCACCCCGAGAGGCTGGCCAGCACACTTGATCTTCTGCTTCGTAAACACCTGCAACCAGTTACAGATTCCAACACAGTGTATACTACAATATATCTAATCGTATACGGCCGTAGCATCTCAAAACCCAACCTCTTCAACGGAGTTCGGCTTAAATCCAAAGTGCAAGTAGTTGTTGGTCCCGGGAATATCTTTCTCGGAAATGAAGGCAGCAACTCCTGGCAGTTTCTATTGGATAAATTAAGGATTTAACGGTCGCTGGGTCTTCAGAAGAAGAATGAAAGCTGTCTCACCAATGCTTCCGAAGCATCAATGTCTGTCAAAGTCGCATTTGCGACGGTTGAAATAACAAAAGCTCCAAACAATTCCCCGTTCTGTGGCTGAATATCGTTGACATACTCCGCTTCGCCTGAAAAATACATCGTCATTTTAAAATGTTTACCGACGAGATTGATGAGTTCAGTTACGATAATACCTGAGCATTGAATGGTGGCCTCAAGCTTTGGAATTGGCTCTGTCACGGGCCAGTCTTCTTTCCTGTAGTCATACACTTGCTTTCCAGATGTCAATTTACGCTCCAGATTCAGAGCTCCGGAAGCATGCCGGGGCCCAGCGCAAGGTCCTATTATTCCAATAATGTTCTAAAGTTGAATGGAGAATATTATTTAGCTTTGCGCAGATAAATTGGGCGTTGATTGCATTATTTCATGCTACTGGCCTTGTACAGAAGATTCCTGGCTAATGTCTTCCGATATTCAGGCGATGCATCTGGTGGTCTGTAATCAGGGCTAAGCTCACCATCCAGAATTTCCAATGCACCGTGCAAGGTTCGTATGTCGGCGAGCGACTTGCCCACCAGAAACGATTCTGTTTTCTCGGCATGAACCTTTGAAAGAACCTCATTTAAAGCACACATCGTCGATAAAGAATGGAGTATGAGCTTACGAATACGGAATTAATGCCTCCAAAACAAACCCTCGGCTTTTCTGTGACATTAAAATTGCGGACTGTATCCACTTTAAAGACCATGACGGCGTTTACATAAGCATGAGCGTTTTGATGACGTTTGGAAATCTATTCAAAACGTTCAAAAGTTAACTGGCACTAATTTGAGCCGTGCATGCATTGAGAACCTTGAAACTTCGAAAGACGTATCCATCAGTCTTTGGTAGTTTGGGAATGTGAATCGAAAGCACGATACTTCCATCCATGTTCAGTTTCAGAAACTCCATGACCGAATACATTCGTCTGGTGTTTTGCGTTGAAACTAAAATGAGAACTCGATAAATGATGCCTGCCAGGGCGTGTAATATACTTCGAATAATTTGAGCTCAATCTTACTTATTTCCAGTTTTGCGCCAACGCCTTCGAGCGTCAAGAATATGTCTGAAGGAAACTCCCTGTGCTTGTGCTTGATCATGAGGTTTCCAGCAATCGTGGCAGCCTAAACAAATCAAGCCAAAAAGGTCATAATTTCTAAACAGTTGACTAGTTACGTTGTCACGCCTTAGTCTCACATTTCTAACTGCAACATTGGCGACTCGTCCCCAATGCTTCGCAAGGTCTTCAGTGTACTCGTAGCCACCAAGCTTCGAGGCACCTCTCAAAAGGTCGATAGCTTGCGTCAAAGTAATGCCTCCACCAAGCACAACACTTTCCTGCGTCACGGCGTGCGAACGCAATTCGGCAATTCCATTAAGATCAATGTACGCTGTGACTTCAGGTTCATTCTTAAAAATTCCTGGCAAAGAATTTGCTGTTATCCGTAAATACATAAAAAGTTACATTTTTCTAACACCTGTAGAAGTGTTGCCTGCGACGAGCCGATATTGGACACCTGCCTCATTAAATTGACGAAAGAGACGCAGAACGTCCTCAATATTTGCTGGTTTTATCCAACTTTTCCCCGAAGTAAGTTCAGTTCTTTTGCAAAGGCTCGTATGAATGTCTTCAATGTCTGAATTCTCATCTTTTAAACAACGTCCAGCCTTGCAACAATTTTCTTTGAGAGGGCATCTTTTGTTGGTGGATTCCTGAATTCACATATTTGAGATGATTAACTACCCTTCGTTATGAATTACGCTTTAGCACAGTACAAACCTCGAACTCTGCGCATCGTTGCTTGATGGAGTCTGGCGCGTCAGTTGCGAACGATTTGAACGCGTCCAAAATCGGTCTGAATCCTGTACAACGACAGACGTTTCCATCCAGACTATCTTCAATTTCTTTGGCCGTGAGTTGTCCTTTGGCCGTAAGAAGTCTAAACGATAAATCAAAGAAGTGAAGGAGAATTTGAATTGCCAGTGCTTGACGTCTTAGTTTTTAGTACTTGCCCGTGCATACTCATCACCATTCCTGGTGTGCAAAAACCACATTGTGTGCCACTGAATCCCACCAAACGATTCTGCACAATATCATAGCCTTCTTTCTGGTTGCCGAGTCCTTCAATTGTGCAGATGTCGAAGCCATCGCACGCAAGAACTGGAAGCAAGCACTACCGTTCGCAAATGAACAAAGCTTCGCTCAAAAGTGACTCCAGCTATGATAATTACCGAATTCACTGCTCTTGTGAGCCGTTTTCCAGTGAATGGATCCTTGGACTTAACAACGCAAACACAAGCTCCACAACCTCCTTCTCTGCACACGTATTTTGTTCCGGTCAGACCAGCTTCATTCCGAATGAAGTCCAGCAGCACCGCTGTGGGGCCAGTATTGCTATCGCCGGCAATGACTGCATAATATTAAAATTCGATGACTGAATACAACAATTCTCTGTCAAAGCTCCACTCACCCTTGAACTCTTTCCTATTTATCCAAAATCTAACCGGGTTATCACCGTTCATTGCTTGTGTTGCTGACATGAATATTCCAGCAGAAAGTAAACGGAACACCTGGTGTAATCACGCTCCTTCTTCAACTGGAAGCAAACACGACGTTAATTTGCTGAAATGAGCCGCAGCGCGGTACAGATTTGTTCATGACATAATGAACATTTGAGGTTAACTGTTGTGCACGTGTGAACCAGACAGGACATATAATTACGTAACAACTCCTCGCCGTTTACATTCATGCCCTTGTCTCGACCCGTCGTTGTAGCTTGAGTTTGCACTTGCAGTTTTAGACGAACGGAGTAGTTGCCATTAATCATGATTTCTGTGAGATGCGACGTTGAGACCGGTTGAGGGAAGCTTTTTTGTCGACGCTTATGTCACTACTTATCAGATCATTCCCATCACCAATTCTACTTTATTTAATAGCACCATAAAAGTACGGAATTTTTCATCTAAATATTAAGCCACAGTATATAGTTGATAAGAATGTGTTGCACATAATACTTTTCATCTGAGAGCACACACAATGATAATGGAAAGGTTCATGATGATTAAACGTTAGAAGTCCGAAGAAATGCCCAACGATGTATGATGATGTTAAAAATTTTGTTTGGCAACATTAAAATATTCTCAAGGTTCGAACTCGAATTCGATCTAATAGATTAAACTGCAAATGATGATTGAACTGGTTACAGTTGAAACTGGTGGGGCGAAGTTAACGACAATTCAAGTATACGCTCCGGAGTCACCGGTGTATCTACAAAAGAATGACAAAGGTCAAATATGTCTAGGTGACAAATGTTTAGCGAATTTAACGGATTAGTCAGGCACATGTGCACTTACTTAATTGATAATGATCAGTGTTTCCTGCATCAGCCCGAGCTGAATCGATTGCCTGCTTCAAAGCAAATACAACGCCTACGCTCATGCAAAGTGGAGGCTCTCCAGTTGCTAAAAGGAAATTAATTCATTTTATTTTGTCTTTAGCTATTGTGAAAATTGCTACTATTACCTTTCGAATCGAGTGTGCCAAGTGGATTTCCTGCATTAGTTAGCATATTTACCCTGAAATCTTCTGGAATATCCTTTGCGAAGGGAACTTTGTACTCCTACAAAAATGAATATTAAGACGTGAAGAAACTGGCAAATGCAGTTCGACATACCCATGTATTGTTTGTCAACAGCTGTCCTGTCTCCTCATCGTACGCCAATTTCTCCAATGTCCAGAGTCCAAGACCCATCACCAAAGCACCTTCAATCTGACCAATATCGACCTCAGGACTTATGCTTTGACCGGCGTCTTCAAGTAGGTCTACGCGAACAATCTTCACAAAGGGAAAAGTTACAAATTGGCTTGCCTTGCCTCATGAAGCTTAACTAACCTTGAACTCTCCAGTAAGCATATCCACCTCAACCTCAGTTAAATTTAGCCCCCAGATGTCATACGGCTTGATGCCATCCTCGGAACCAGGCATATACATGGATCTCAAGTCCACACCTTCGGCGTGGCAGGCGGCAACCAGTTTTTCCCAAGAGACATCATCCCCCAATTTGGCTTTGACGGGAGCCATTCGTTCTCTTAATTTCCTGCTCGCCTCCATTGCAGCCTTAAAGAATTTTGAAATGGCAATGAATTTACGAATTTCAAAGGAATCAAAGGCGGGAGTTGTCTCGAATTATTGCTTGCTTTACCCGACAAGTGAGTTCGCTGCCAATCGCTCCACCAGTCGCCATTCCATTTGCCGAAACAACATTGTTAGTCGGCTTGATTTTAATTTTATCCAGTGGAACGCCAAGTGAATATGCCACTGCTTGAGCCACCTTCGTGTTCATTCCCTGCCCCATTTCAATCCCACCATGAGAAACCGCAACGGATCCATCTTTGTGGTAGGCGGCAATGAAGCATGGGTACTTCACGGAGAAAAAGTGCTGATTGTATTTCATCGGGACAATGCTTAATCCCCGTTTCATCCAGCGGTGGGTCTAAACCGGAAAAAACGGCATCACACGGTGCAAATTATAATTATGAATCATGGCAAGTTCGACAAGGTACCTTGTTATATTCGGCAACGCTGGTTTTTCGTTTCTCGTAGTCTGCATTTTTTTTCAGTTCCGCAACCAATTTTGGAATTATATTTTCGCCTTCAAATACTCCGTTTGGAATTATTGGGATACAACCGAGAACTACCCCACCATCTTTGATCAAATTGCTCAGACGAACTTCAAGAGGATCTTGTTTCAAGTAGTGAGCAATATGTTCCATGATGGACTCAATCATGGCAATGCCCTGCGTCGTACCTTTGGCGCAATAGGCAAAAAATGATTGAAAATAGAGGTGGAGAACAAATATTTTTTTCGTTCTCTGAGTTGTCTAGTTGTCTCATTTACTTACCGGGCGCTCTGCAATACGTATTTGACACCGTGTTCGTGCCCACAGTTCCACCAATGACTTCCCAACCTGTTGAGTCGTAACAGTTTTGGAAGAATGGAACAGCATTTATAATTTCCATTTCGGATTTGTTGGCACCAGCATCGACGACCATTGTGACTTTCAGGTTCTCGATTTTCCCATTGTCGTCAAACCCAACCTGTAATTGATGAAATGGCAACAATTTTGTAGTGGGACGGCTCGGAATAGAATTTCCTCGCCTGCACGAATATCACTAACCGTGTAATTACACCAGTATGGCGGTCGCTTGCCAAACATATTCATGTTAGTCTCCAAATCTAAAACGATTCTCACAGGTCTATTTGTAACGTGAGCGCCCAGTGCTGCAGCAGCAGCAACCAAAGTGGAGCGAGTTATCTTTGACCCATAGGCGCCTCCAAGACGGCGGACTTGAACATTAATACTGAAATCATTAAACGGAAAATGAGATAAAGATGAGAAAATCGAAGCTGAGTCGCTGAATGACTAACTTGTGGTTCGGGACCCCAAGTATCGCAGCCACGCAAACTTGTACGTGATCAATAAATTGTGTTGCGGAGTAAATGTCCAAGCTGCCTTCCTTTGGAATACACAGAGTAGTTTGCGGCTCCATCTGGAAGTGATACTGCCCTCCAAACTCAATCTCCCCAGCGATTGTATGTTTAGAATTCTCGACAACCGCCCGGTCCCCTTTCGTTGGAGGGAAGAAAATTTTCTCATATTCGCCTTCATCCTTTGCAGCTTTAAAAGCTTCTTTGATGGTCAGCACGGGCTTACGAACTCCAGCATAAGTGACTTTTACTTTTTTCACGCCTGCGAAGGCTGCGTCTCTTGATTCAGCCAACACTAAACCCAAAGGCTGACCAGCCGACTTAATCTTTTCTTTGACGAAAACCTGTAACATATTATTGAAGTGTGAATTGAATCAAGTACACTGTCGTGTTCACATAATCATAAGTCTTGACCAACCTCGTCACATGCTGTGCCAAAATAACCCATGTAATTGTTGACGCCTGGAATGTCCTTCTCAGAAATGAATGCAACCACACCAGGATGTTTCTGGAAGATTATGAAACACAAAATCTATGAAGTTTCCGATAAAGTTTTTATAAATTATTATATGTACCAACGCTTCTGAAGCATCGACACTCTTCAAGTCACCATTTGCAATTGTTGAAACGACAAAGGCGCCAAACAATTCGCCACGCTCGGGACGGATGTCATTGACATATTCAGCCTCTCCTGTACAAGCATACAATGTTTAGCAAATCCTCAACTTGCGTATTGCATTTCAACCATTCGATTTCAGACAGCTTCGATTTTTCTTACCGGAACATTGGACCGGTCCTTCCAGCTTCGGAATTGGCTGTGACACCGGAAACACGGATTCCTTGCAGTCGTACACTTGCTTTCCTGATGTAATGCTGTGCTCCAAGTCCAGGCCACCCGACCTGTGCTTGGCGGAAAGGGTCTTGCCAATAATTCCAAGCACAGTCTAGAAACAGGACACACCATAAATGCCACAGCCTTTCAATAAGAAGTATAATTAAACTCACCTTATACACAAGATTCTTTGCTAATGATTTTCGATACTCCCGAGACGCATCTGGTGGTCGGTGGTCAGGAACAAGTTCTTTGTCCAAAGTCTCCAGCGCTCCTTGTAATGTTTTTGTGTCACGAAGAGACTTACCGACTAAATATACTTCTGTTTGTTTAGCGTGGACCTGTTCAGCCAAAAAGGAATGGCTGGTTACTTAGCTGAGCATTTAAAGATTTGTGTATTACTTACAAACGACGGATTAATTCCGCCGAAGCAAATTCTTGGTCTTTCCGAAATTGACAAGTTGGAGTCCACTTTGATCACCATCGCACCATTCACATAAGCATGTGCATTTTGGTACCGTTTTGTAATCTGTTGGTCATTGGTTGATGAAATTGTTGCTGACATATATAAGATTATGGTGTCAAATTGGCTCTAATGCAGTTACCTTGTATGTTCGGAATACGAATCCGGCGCTTTTTGGAAGAGGTGGCAAATGAATGGATGCGATGATGGAGCCATTCATATCCAGCGCTAAAAACTCCGCCACAGAATGCAGCTTCTTCGTTCCTCGGACAGATACTGCCAATAATATTAGTAATATAACATCAGTCAGAACTGACTTTGAAGTGTCCAAATATGAATACCAATATTCAGTTTGGCTCCGATAGCTTCCAGAGTTAGAAAAACGTCCGATGGAAAGTCGTTGTGAGCATGTTTAATCATCAGATTTCCAGCAATTGTCGCAGCCTGAAACACCGAATGAAATGCGAGGAAATCACTAACCAAATGGAATTGAGGACAAGAACACAAAGTTGTCCATACATTTCTGACAGGAACATTTGCAACACGTAGCCAGTGTTTTGCTAAATCAGCAGCATATGCAAACTCCTCAAGGTTGGATGCCTCCTTCAGCAGATTTATGGCCAGGGACAATGTGAGTCCGGCACCGAGCACGACACTTGTGCCGGAAATTTTGTGCTCCTTTAATTCAGCAATGCCGTTCAAATCAATATATGCCGAATGTTCGCCGACATTTTTGTAAATCCCTGTTGACGAAGTTGACTTCTTTGACGCAATGCATTTGAAAGTATTCCACATTGAGTGTTTGTACCTGTTGAAGTGTTTCCAGCCACCAAGCGATAAGTACTACCTTTATCAATCAAACTTCGTACAACAGCCAGAGCATCATCCAAACTAATTGGCTTAGTCCATTGTTGACCCGACGGCAATTTAACAGTCACGGGAGAGTTTCTGATGATGTCCTCGATGTCAACGGCTTTCTCAGCACTTGTCTTAAGACACTTCCCAGCGTCACCACACGCGTGCTTCATTGGGCAGGCTTTTCCAGTTATTTCCTAAAGAGGATATCGAACCATGGCTTAATTGCCTCCAGCAGAATGCAGAATGTGTCAAATCTCAACTTACCTCAAACTCCGCACATTTCTGCTTGATGTTATCGGTGGCGTCCACGGCTAGAGACTTGAAGGCATCCAGAATTGGTCGGAAGCCGGTGCAACGACAAACATTCCCGTCCAAGTTGTCCTCAATTTCTTGCATTGTTAAGTTCATTTTGTTTTTCATGAGTCTACATTAAAGAAGCCCATTCATATGAAAGCAACTCTTTGACAGAAGGAATTCATTTGATATATTTCACTCACCCATACATGCTCATGACCATGCCAGGAGTGCAGTAGCCGCATTGGGTGCCAGAGAAGCCAACCAAACGATTTTGAATTATGTCGTAGCCATCTTTACGGTTACCCAGTCTCTCAACGGTCGACACGTCATAACCGTCGCAACTCAAAACCGGTGTTAAGCACTGGAATACAAAATTATTGCTGCTCCTTTTATGAACTTGAGACATGGGCTTGGTAAAGTTTACCGAATTGACGGCGCGCGTAAGTTTCTTGCCAGTGACAGGGTCCCTTGACTTGACCACGCATACGCATGCGCCACAGCCACCTTCCCTGCACATGTACTTTGTGCCCGTAAGTCCAGCATCGTTTCGGATGTAGTCCAGCAAGACGGAATGTGGGTGAGAATTGTCCCCGTCGCCAGCGTGGACTGAAATTGGCAACATCATATGACAAATGAATCATGGCAATCGCATTCACACATTTCACGCCACGTTCGCAGTTTTTATTCTAGTAAATATACTCCGAAATCATGTGATTGCTATATTCATGAATAACCGCAGTGGAGTTCCAAGAACTCTACACGAGTAATCGAATAAGTTAAACCGACAGGGTCCAAATTCCAAAGTCTACAAAAAACTGCATAGCTCAAGGTCTACCGTCCGCGGTAGGCGTGCAAATAATTGTGTATTTCGTCAATTCAGAAACTGGTCTTATCAAAGTAGCACAACTATCATAAA
Organism: Mesaphorura yosii; assembly: GCA_009869945.1. Taxonomy (NCBI): domain Eukaryota; kingdom Metazoa; phylum Arthropoda; class Collembola; order Poduromorpha; family Tullbergiidae; genus Mesaphorura; species Mesaphorura yosii. The sequence continues at coordinate 20,854 of WIXG01000052.1, read as the reverse complement.
CAGACACTTGATGAGAATAGCGACAATGCCTAGAAAACAATCTTAACCTGAAAATTTTTCGCTTAACCTGAGCTCAACAGTTATCTTGACGGAAGCAGACAAATCTCAACTCACCAGTGTATTTTTTCCCGTTGATGTGAAAACTCACGGAGTTGTCCATCCTGCAACACAGAAAATTACGAAAGGCTATCAAAATAGCATTGAACCGTTTTCATAAGAATATTCGGTCCCCATATTGTTCGCATTATCAAATCTTCATTCTCGTTATAGCTAACTTTTTCAGTTGAGCTGTGAGAAATGCAATATGACTACTCGAACTCTGACTTTATGCAATCTCAAAGAGCATCAAACCTCATGTCATACATCGTCCAGTCCTACCTCAAGCGACTAGTAATTAAGCCAGGTTGAACCAGCCAAATGTTTTTCGATAAAAGGACTGGTTTGAGATCAAAAATTTAACTCACTTGTGTGAGTCTTACCTGACAATCAATTGAACTCTGTTGAACACAAGTAAATGTGAGACCAACGCGGAGTTTTGACACAGGCGCTAGTCGAAGTTGGCAATCGAGCAGGAACAACAATCTACTGTTGCCAGTTCACTGGTGAGAATGATGACTAAACCACCGGCTTCAGCCACCAGGAACTTCTGAACTCAAAAACTCAAGTGCGACTACCACAAGTGATGTAGCGATGTGTTTACAGCACTTATCGCTTTGCTGGTCGCACGTGCAGCAGACAAGCACGCCAAGCAGCTGATTGTGCACAAGTGCAACTCGCTCAATATAATTATGCTACAGTGTTAATTCATGACTTAAGCGCTAGCACAATGGAGTTGGCAGAAATGATAGATAACCTTGAAAGGTAACTGCAAACGTATTTTCCGCAACGCTTTATTAACAAGTACTCCATGCCAAAGCATTTACACAATTATTACACAACCAGATGACCAGTCGTTTTTTGTATGACCACATAGTTTGAGATCGAAGTGCTATTCATTTACGTAAGGGTACTTGATAGAATCCTTCACATAGCTAAAAACGCCATTCTTTTCAATCACACTCGGAAATTAAGTCGGAGACCCCTCAGACCCGCTTAATTCATTAACTCAAGCCATCCAACGTCATGCCTTGTTATGGGCTGCGACATAAGCAGTATGTCTGCGGCAATGGCAAGCCTGTCCAATTTCCAAGAAAGGGACGACGATGTCTTTCCAACGGCATGAGTAGATGAGAATTGTAATCATGATTGATATGGAAGTGGGAGAGTTTTTTACAGGGATATTGTTGAAATTGTCCCGAACTCTCAACACAATCGACCGTCGCCTCGTATTCTTGACTGTGGGCAGTGAGTATCATTCTGCTAGCATTGTTGCAACTAATCGCGATAGCTGCTTGAAGATAGCGTAAGAGTCAACATTTAGAGCAGAACTGCTTCAAGACATGGCCAATAATGGCAGCAAACGTATAACCCAGTGAAGACCATACAAATGCACAAAAACTACGAGAGCCGGCTGTAGAAGCTCGTAGTAGTGTCTGGGCTGTAAAATGTTCAGTTCCCCAAAACTGTGGTACACATTTCCTTCCACTGCTGCTCAAGCTTCGTGAGCGAGAACGCAGAATCACTGGCGATACTTTTCTCAACTTGAACTCAGCACTGTGCTTGCGAGTGAGTAAAACTCGAGCCAAGCAAAGCAACCAAGTTTGACAGTTCGTTTTCGGCAACTCAAGTGAAAGGATCAACTTCCTTCAAGCGAGGTGCATCAGTGCATGAGCCCATTAGGACGTCATTTTCCTTTTAACTCTTTAACATCGTGAACACAGACAATTATACTAACATTAAACCGAGGCTATTTTGCCGTACGCCGTGCTAACGAGCGGTCGCTTAAGTGCAAAGTCATTAAATCCAGCCTGAGCCTTATTCTGCTAGAAGTAGAACGAGAAGGAGAAGCAGACGTATGCATCTCAACAGACTGAGCATTACCATACCAGGCTAAGTTAATTGTCCGCAATTAAAGTAACCTGAGTGCAGTGCGTCCGCTTATCAGCCTGCTTAACTGTCCTAAGATTTCTTCATTGTTTGTGATAATAATTAACGGCAACACAAAGTAGGCGACAAGCTCAGAGTACGAGAAAGAAAGTCATTTGCTCTAGAAAGTGCGATTGGTTGCGACCTGAGCTTGAGATTCCGAGTTGCACGGTTCTGGGTCTCGGGTTCTATTTGTAGTTTCAAGCAATATGGAGTCAAACGTTGAGCAAGCACCGGGGGCGGACGGGAAAACATCTGGAAACATTATAAATGCAAAGGACGAGCTACAGCAGCCGAAAGTAGGCGACGGCGACGGCGACGAGGCATTGGATGCCGGGCAGTTGTCACCACTCACCGGTTCATATCTGCTCATAGTCATTGCTGAACCATATTCCGAACAAGACAAGGAGCGAATAATACAAAGACTGACCAAAGGTACGCTTTACATTGAGGAATTCGAATTATGAGGAATTCGGAAAATGGCCGTCTGATGTCTGATGACTGACGTTTTGTCTCGACGAGATGATTCCATTGTCCACTTTGTAACAAAGTCATGCATTTCAACCATTAAGAGAATGATAAAACATAAAATCGTACATGCTTCATGGCCAAAGAATTGCAAGCAAATGCTCATTACACTAATTACTTTTTCCGTGAACTGCAACAGCGCATCAGCACATGACAAGTTATCATTAAGCTGCATCGTGCTTTGAGCATTGGATTGGTCAAGGCACATTTGCGTAATTATCCTTTTGTACTGTCAGACTTCTAGTACCGTATTTTCCTTATGCTGTTGGACACAGCTACCGTATAATCTCCAAATGACGAATTTAGATTTTTTTATATGGTATATACTCGTACACTTTGTATTACAAAAGAGCTAAGCATGTATTGGACTGAACCGGCTAACCATTGAGGAAAGACACAAAAAGCGCTTGTGGTTTTTCACATTCATGATATTTGTCCCAAAAGTTCCAGTTTGTATTTGTTGAGGCTGAACTTCAGATTTAGATCTCATGTTCCCCTTAAATGTCAAATTTAAAATAAGAATAATATTTCAGACAAATTCTCCGGAACCATTTGAAGTCGCCGGGTCGTGTAATGAATTCCTTTCACTTCTGACAATGATATGCGGCAATCTGCCCACAAGCTTTCCAAATGCCATAGTTCAGATCAAACGAGAATTTATTTCTCTGGCAAATGCAATCGAAAATGTGAAGAGCAGAGAGCACTTGCTAAATAAGATGCACTTTTCAAGGGCGTAGTCCTGCCATAAAAATGCTGCTCGGTCTGCCCAACTTTCATGCTTCCGCAATGAGCAGGGGCCAAGACAGTGCAGAGAGCAGTGCGAATTCCTTCCTTGTGACTTTTGTTACTTAACTTACTTTCCAGCCAGTGCTCATTTTGCTTGTAATTGGAAACGTGTCAAGAAATCATTCTTCAAATTCGCATTTGTGTTATGAGTTAGCTTGTCATCAATCCTTTGGTTGTTCTTTTGTCCCTTTCCTTCCGGAACTATTTTCCCGTGGATTATTGATTCGAGCGTTTGAAATACGTTGGTTGTGATATCGATACTGGTACCACAAAATCCCTGGTATTGCATGCAGAAGCCACATTATGCATGCTCATGTGACTCGCCTTTTGGTAGTTACTCTGACGGATTGTTCCTTTGGCCGGGGACTCGTGCTTGCGTCGTCAGACAACGATTCTCGTCAGCGGTGCACGTGAATGCATAACACATTTCATTCAAGTTGGAAAGCATGAAACGGTTTGTCATGAAATTATTTTTCCTTCGAAAGGCTCGACTAACTCGATGTCGGCGTTTCAAGTTTACGTGCTTGGAGAAAGTCAGCAGTTCGTCTTTCCGGTCTGCAACCTGCAGCGCGATGGGTGTTGGTTCAGACGGCCGCAAGCGCTGCCAAAGGCAACCATGTCTCATTAGTTTGTTCATGCAAATAACTGCATTATTTTTATTAGGATTAGAGAGAATGCATGGTCTAATTCTGGTGCCAGTAATAACGGAGAGTGAATGTAAGCCAAGAGGATAATAGCAACGCAAACAACTGGTGAAAGTAAACCGGACGACGACCAAAAATAGGTTGTCTGGCACTTTTCCCTGCCATGCCGTACTGCTGCATTACAGCAGTGTATATCGATCCGTCGTCTTTAATTCTTTGTTACGCTACACGACGTGAAGAAAGAACGAATGTCGGGATTTTCAGTTGACTGTAGAAACTTTCTATCGCTACACAGCAAGGAAGGAAAAGTGTGTGGGTTTTCGTAGGTTGCTGCATGTTGTCTTTCAGAATTGAGTTGGAAATGGAAAAGAACAGAAAAGGAAGTAAAAGAGAGCAAGCATTTCAAGAAAACAAAATTTTTCGTCTGATGTGGATGGCAGCATGCCGGGAGCCGGCATTCGCCCAGAAGATCTTGTCCCATGTGAAATCTTTATACATATTTACAAAAATTACTCATGGACTGGAATTATTTAAACCAAGCATATCTGAGCGGCTTGCAGTTATTTTCTTCGTTTCTCGACGTCTAAATGTTTGCATGAATTCCCGGCGAATGTATCTATTTAGGTCGCACGCGGTTGGTCTAAATCATACAAATAAAGCTTTTATTTGTTCGTTTATGCCTCAAGCCTACATTCTTGGCAGGAAGGACTTTCTCTTTATAAGTATTGATTAGCTCAAAGTCTATAACTGCAATTACCATATCGAGCACGAACACGAGTACATGCAGCCCATGTTATTGATTTATTCCCACACAAGGTTATTGGTAACTACACTGCCTTAGGTTCGTTGTTGTTTGTGTTGAGACTTCACGAGCTCCACCTTAAATAATCACATGGCATAAAATGCAACTGATTCATGGCATGGATAGACTTGACAAATGAGGTAATTTAGTCAAATTCGCAATTCGTATTGACTCAGCAGCGCCTGTCGAGAAGACGAGAAAACCTAAAGCATGCACATCTCTAAAAGAGACTCACGTCTAAAAGTACCGGAGTTCCAGCAGGACGATGAGTCAATGTCAAACTGCAGACAATGATTCATGGTGGGAAGTGTGGTGACTATCATCAAAGAAATTAATGTCTAGAACTGAAAATTTACGCTGTCACTGTGAAAGTAAGCAGCTCTAAAAATAGATACTCTCACAAATGGAAGATATAGTTCCTTCATTGCACAAAAATAGCTTTCTAGCTTAACCAACCCTGCCATCGAGTCGAATTCATCCCTCAGTTACAGACTCACTGCACGTTTACTGTTGCTTTCCGATACCCTGAAGTTAATCAATTCTTTGGGTGTGGAAGACAAGTTCTGGATGATAAAAGCAGAACGTTCCATATTGTAACAGTAATTTTCCAGATAAGTATTGCTTCGAAGTGTCCGCCGCATTCGGACGCTGAGGTATCCTTTTGGTTTACACGCACACATTCGTCCAACATAAATATAAACAAATGATCCGAGTGTAAAGTCATTTTTCAGATCAAACGTTGAGTTTTAAGCCTCTCTGTGAAATACATCATGCTTTCGACTCGGATAAGAGATGTAGTCGTTGCCCTTCCCTGACATAAAAATTACAATGACGGGCAGATACAAGAGGCTTGTAAGAATCATTATTAGACTCAGAGTTCATGGCTGCAAGCATTGCACCACGTCTTCGAGAAAGTACCGCACATGTTTTTCCCGTTCCACCCAGTTCGTATTTGGTACATACTTCTGGAGATCTCCTGGAAGAACGAGAAATGCACACGTCGGGTGAAACACGGCTTGCCGGCTTAGGACAACAGGCTTCGGCAGAGACAAGAAATACTGATTTACTTACCGCTTCCTGTGAGTTCCTGCCTTCACAGAGTTTGTTAGGCTTCAATTTTTGTGTCCTCGCATCTCGCTGGCTTTCTACTCGTTTTTTTTACATTTAGAAATGCCACCGAAACCAAAAAGCAAATACAGAGGAATCAAGCAAACCAGCAAAGCCATGTACAAAGAGTCCACAGTTTGTTAATACGTGAAAAAAGAAAGGGCTGGTCGACGTATCAGGAAATAATATAAATCCACAAATCCAGACTTTTGGTGTTGTGTCAGACGTCATTGCAAAAACCTCTACACCTCGAGAATGTCGATAAACATGTGCTGCAACTTGCCATCAAGAAATTGTGCTCCGCCACTGTGCTCTTGCCATTACTGCTTCGTTACGGTGATATAAATTTCTAAGACTTGAAATTCAGATCTCGTCGCCGGCTCAGTGCCTCAGCTCTCAGCTAGCGTGCGGCACACCGGCTACAATAACAATTTAAGTCTTCTTTATGCTCCACTATGAAAATAAACAACCTGAAACATTTTATAACTTGCAGTTGTAAAAGGAAGAAGCTCATGCAGTACGAATTCGAAATGGGAAAATCTTGTACGCACGATGTAGTAGTAAATTGCAACGGTAGTCGCGGCGAGGCACCGGCAGGGATGAGTCATTTGCACTACCCGTACGCATTAAGAGGCGGACGGCTTCCGGTCATAAATGGTGCATCATACAAAAATAATGATGATATTTCGCGTACTTCTGCTGCTGCGCTGCTACGCGTTTGAATGTTGTAATTATAAATTTAAAATGTGTTCTCTGATTGAATTCCTTTGTATTCCGTGTGTAATTTGCAGTGGGATTAGGCAATGCTGCAATGCATTCAACGGTGCATTTAGGAATGTAATTAAAACCAGAACAATGAATTCTCTCAGATTCGAAGCGTTGCAACTATATTGGTACTGTTAGCATTTTACACACCCGCAGTGCCTTGACAGGATATATATTAATTATATTATTAAATTTGCAACAGCACGATAAAAGCCGTACTCTTATCATCATCACCACTTTCATCGGTAAATATTTCCGGAAAATGGCCATCTGGAGTTTGTTAGTAACCACGAACGCTGATTAACCACACACAAGTATTGTAACGTTTGACTAGAATCATTGACTGTAAACAAATTCAAGGTTTTGCATTAATCAATTACGTAATGCGCGTCAGTCTGGTTAGGGTCTCGTACCGGAGCTTTGCTAATGTTGAGAACATGTGTGGTGACTCATTACGCTTAATTAGAAAATTGAAGCTTCTTCGAGTCTCCAGAAAACTATCCTGCAAGCAGATTCGGGTACATCTCGAAAAGCAAGAGCCTCGCCCGTATTACTTCTCGAGTGCCTGCATTTTTATAAATTTTACGACAGTCGTTGCGGAAATAAATTTAAGTGCCTGACTAATCTCTTATCTTGGTGACATGAAGCGGCTGCTACTTTCCTGCTGATTCATAAACTTTGGGCTAGCATTTCGCAAGAGTGCAGGCTGCAGAGAGGGAACTCCTCACATGTTCGAATACTTTTTCCTTAAACTAGTAACAAGGGGTTTTGTAAACAATTTTATTTATAACCTTAATGCAATTTTCCCCCAACGTTGACAACTTGGGAAACTTGCATTCTTACTATACTTCGCTGCCGCTTCGACTTGCTTCTGTTAGGCAGTATCTTGACTTTGACCCCTCGTCACGCCATTCCGCTGTACTTGTGCAGTAGATTTACGCAAGCAAATATCGATGAGCACATGACTTGACCAGAGTGAACTCAGACGACATTTGATGGACTTCCACTTCTATTGTCTTAGGTTACTCATCACAGAAATATATTGGATGAGGAGGATAATCAAATTTTGGTATTTGGTTTCTGGTCTGATCGAAAACACCATGTCCAAAGGAAACCTAATCTGTGAACTGTGTTTTCAAAGTCAGGAAAAGGATCTTCCAGGTTCCATTTATTTCTGCAAATATCCGAATACCCGATATCGAAGTTCTTTACGGTCGAAGCTTTCTTCAAAGAGAGTGTAATAGTTTTGGTAAACACGACTAGAAGCTGCGAAAACAAATCAATTCCACTCCAGTTCCTATCCGCTGCTGTTTTCACTCTGTGAGGTAAAGAGCAGAGTATCTTTGTGAGTATTTCATGGCAAAGAGTTCACTGTTGATGTATTGAGGGCACTGATCCATCGGATTCCTCTTAATTTTGGAAGTGGAGCAGTAATTCACGTCACGCGGCTGGTTTGTGCACCATCCAGGGATAAAGGTACGAGTTTTGTATAGATTCCATTATGCAGCTGATTAACTGCTCGAAGATCTCAGGGATTTTGGATCCTTGCTACTTGAAAATCATTTGGGAGTGATGTACTATGTGGAGAAAAGTGTTTAGTTGAACAATGCATTGACGTATGGGGCCGACTGCCCGACTGTTTGTTACGTGCCATCGTTGCTGGTCTTTTTACAATATTTTGCTGTCAAGATTATCCTTTGCGAGCAATATTGTGTCTCAGCTTCAGTCATTTTCATCTTCACTAGCTGCAACACAAAGCCAAAGAGACGACGCGACAACTCAAAGGCATGATAATGATAAATTGAGAAAAAGAATCAGGCCATGTGTCAGGAAAAGAGACTTCCAAAGAACGAAAGTGCTAGACGGTAGAGAAATTGTAATTTCAGTCACTTAAATAGAAATCAATCAAAATACGACACGACATCTGAAATGGAAAACAAAGGTACAAAAAACGAATTAATTTTTCAAGGATTCGATGCTGCGCTAGACTGTTGGTAGACGCAATGGGTCGAGCAGCCGGCAGCAGCAGTGCTTCGGAGTGTCGCCTGCTAGCTTCATTAAAAAGCAATATAATTTGTGCTATGCACTGAATAATTAATTGCTTTTTGACTTACTAGTCAAAGAATTAAAAAATTCAATTCATTGCTCACAGGGACAGCTATATTGCAAGTTCAGTTTTCAATTTGTCATCCCTATAATGCATGCTATTAAAAATTTAACGCTCTTGCTTGCTTCTTGGCAAGATCTGCGATTACTAACGTAAATTACCCTGATAAAAGATGACCACCCATTGTGTAGTTGCATGACAAATTCTCATATTTCGTTTGACTCATAGGGCCAGACAAAACACAGAACGGCTAAGGACTGTATCCACGACGAGCTTCAAGTAGCTTCAAATTGCCTGTGATGCTCTTGTTAATTTACGTAAGAAGAATCTTATGCCGCACACAAAGTGACTTCGGAGAAATAAAAAAAGTTAAGTTGTTTTGGAAAATACGAGAGCAATTGTACCAAGAAGATAAACATATTTTCAAAATTTGCATTTAATTTGATACGTGTAGGCAAACTAGGAGTAACTTTCCTTTATATTCATGCTTATTCTTTCCAGTGTGGTCTTGAATTTTGTAGAGCAATGCAACGGCAATAAGAATCCAATTTATGAGAGAGTTTACCGGTTCTGAGTAGCGTGGCGGAGCGCATGAGACTCGAAATAACTCCCAGGAGTTCATGCGGGTCAATAAATTAGGGAAGATTAAAAACTAAACTTTGGAATATTAAGGAGAATATTACAGTAGCAGATGGAATCTCGGAGCATACGGCGTGCACCATGTGTTCTGGCCGTGATGTGGTATGGGAATTGCATTCTGGTAAAAAATTTTATGTGAAGTGGCTTGTTGGTAACCACACCACACAATACTGCAGCTTCGTGTTGCAAAATAGTGTCCTGCCTGCCAAGATGAAAATCTGAAACAGCATGCACAAACAAAAGATAACGTAAACTTCCAGAACGCTTAAAGAATTGCATAATTTTTTCTGCTAAGTTAATTTTCACTAATGAGTTCCATTGTTCAGTGCATGAGCGCAGAATGCAAAGGGACACGAGTTCCACTCCAATTTATTACCTCATGTTCTATATTGAGGCGATTTCTTCGCTCGTGTCAGGTCTTTGCGGAATGCAAATTAATATTTTGTTAAGCGGATGTGGCGTCAGATTAAAGGCACGCTAATAAAAGAGTTTACCAAATCGCTAAATTGATTTTCCACTGACGTAATGCCGCCGCATTGTAAGCAATTTAATTAGCAATGTTGAAACTCACACCCAGTTTTTGGCAACTTTTGTGGGCGAGTAGAATTGATTTAATGAGTAAAGGAAGGAAATTTCAATTTGACAGGCACACGGACTCTGGTCTATTCATTTCTACTAATTAAAATGATTTGACTCACCACGATTGCGTTGTCTACTTTCACTCATGCGTGTGCATGAACTAATTCATGGCTTATCTTTTATGGCTAATGGCTGGGTTCAAGTTCAAACGCGGTACGTATGACTAGGATCGCATGACACGAAAGAGAAATTCTTCTCAGTGCTGACAAAGTAGCTGACATGACCGCCGACGACGTGACAAGTCGGTCGAGCTCCGGAAAACGCCGGCGAGAGCAGTCCACACATGACTTAAATACACTGGAGCTCTGGTGCAGTGCCTATTAAGATGACTATCAGCTTGCTGGGAACCTTTTACTTCCCTCAATTAAACAAAGTGCAAAGCTGCTTGCACAAAACTTTTTGTACTTCAGCCTTGGTTTTGGAGACTTCGGCTTTAACACCCCGTTGATGTCATCATGAACATTGCGCAGCGTCGGAGGAGAAAAGTTTTGTCATCGTCTGTGAATTATGAGCCTGTCATTCGCAGACAGTTTGTGGCTGTTTATGGGTGACAAAATAAAATAAAAATTCATAATTTTGCGCTTCTTTTGTTTAACTGTAACTCAGGCCGAGCGCTTATTCTATTTTCACTGAGTGAAACTTGGCAGGTTTATAATTTCAAGTAAAGACACCGAATTCCAGATTTCCAAAATAGGCCACGCAATTGTGTAAAAGTAAATTCTTGGAACAATCAGAGCTTTGTTGTTGGTTGGATAAATGTCAATCGTTCCCTCATTTTTGCATCAACTCCAGGTTCGAACAGTTTCGATAAAGACCATAAACCGTGTCGGGTTATACGAGTTGTAAACCAAACCAATTGCTCAAGTCTTTCGAGTGGCCATGGCCTTTGTTATTTCCGATGTGTTTTATTCATTTCCATTTGAGTCGGACTCGTGCTTGCGCGTACACTCGTGTCTCGTGTGTCCATTCAGGCAGGCCCTTCTCTGCAACTTCACTTTGTATTCTTTCTCATCCCAATTTGACATGTCGCATTGCAGATGCATCGAATTTTTACTTCATTTTTATATGCCCCATAGCCTTTGTGTTTATGCGCTGTACGTGCATGAGCAAGGACATGGGCACGAGCCATGGTTCACATTTGTTGCATTAGTATTCATCATCAACTTGAACCTCGGAGCCCGAAGTTGTGCGGACATGGAATTCAGAATTATAGAATTATAGACCACGACTCCTATGATCGCTGTAGTCGAGCCGAACGAACAACTGACCTACAAATTCCTTGCACAGCTTTTTCACTTATCAATGCCGAAATAGGTGCAATTATTCGGCTACGGTATACGTCAGACGCCTTGGGAAGCTGGGAATTCGGGTTTCGTGAGGATGGCCTCTTTACAAAAATCATGCTCATTTGGAGCGCTTGCAATTTTTGCGCGCTATGATGAGAAATAGCTTTGGGAATTTTTATCTCTTGGTTAACATCTACAACATTCACAACTGTGCTTGTTTTTGCAATTACTTAACAATTACTCTTACAGCTTGGCAGATAATTACTACTCAAGAACATGAGAATTTGCAACAAAGCAGATTAGAATTGGAATAGAACCTGAAACCATTTCGTAATACTATAATAATGCTGCAGTAATCTTGATGAATCATTCCTCAAAGCAAAGCCTGGACGATAGGCATTCAGTCGAGACGCGAGACCGCGACTCGTAAAAACTGGTTGCTGGCTTTCGATTTGTTCGACTTGAGCGAACGATTAAATTCAAATGGAGAAAAAATTTAGAATGAGTTTGTGTTGCTCTCTTGCGCTGATAATTTGCCTTAATAATAGGTAACGATCTGTTTTATGAGGGCTTTACAGCATGCGTACCTGAGCTTCAGTTGCAGGCAGGGGCATTGATTTAATAATGTGAATTTGGCATGACTCAACTCGCCGGTGTAGCGTCAACCTCAACCGGCTCGCAGAAGATACACATTTCAATGACGCAAGGCGTAACATCGAAGCGTAGAAGTTGGATGCGTTTAGTCGCACGTCTAACTCTCACTGTATGAGAGTGAGAAATTCCTCAACTTTACAATGCATCACCTCAACCGGCATGAAACGGTGGAAGGAGTGTCTGCAAATTTCAAATCAATTTTAGATAAAAATTGTTTCATAAGAACTACTTCGGTGTTGTTTTCTGAATGTATAATTATTTCGCATGTGAACAGGTTTTCGGCGATGGCGGTCAAATCGTGCCTGGCGGTTCAGAACTATTCGGAACGAGAAACTATTGAACCTTTGCTCATTGTTGCTAATTTTCTATTCCAATTTGAGTTATGCCCGTTGTACTAGAATACATCGAAAGGCAAACTGAGATACGCATTCTGTGCCTGAGTTTGCATTGCTTGATTTTACGACGGGTCTTACTCAACGATCCAGTAAAGCAGTAATGGCCAAATTCAATTTCGCACCGGATACGCCAATAAAGTTTGTTATTTCGTTCTTAAATGTTCGTAAACTTTCGTGTACGTTATTTGCGAGAGTAGCATGTATAAATGGTCAATTCGTGTAACTTTTATGATTGTAGATTGACTGAGCAGAAGCAATAATGTTTGTCATTTTTCATAAATCTAAAAATAAATATTAGCCAAGCGTGGTGAGTCTGAGCCTGACTGAAGGCAGGGCGCGGCCGGACTCGGCGACTGACTTCACTGTCGTTTTCAGTCATTCAGTTGCGCGTTGCACTGCAACTGCAAATTTCGCACGTAGATTGAATATAATAAAGGGAGGTGAATGGAATCTTCATGCTCTGTTGAATTTTACCATGAATTCGAATTCCTCAGCCGTGCCTCAGTTCGCTCTCTGACATTGTACGTAAAGTAATTTTAGTGTTTTCTCATCGTTGTAATCATTATGCACATTATTCTCAACTACAATGTAAGATGATTGTACTCGGCTCGTAGCGAAATGGAAAGGAATGCAAAATTTAAAGTCTAGCCGTGGCGAAAATGATTCACGACAATCATGATTCAGATTCACATAGCGAACAAAAAACTATAAGGTGTGTGTAACGATGTTACATTTTTTGCGCTGTACGATTTTAATGCTTTTATGTGGTGTGAATTTGCAACTTTTTCCTTTATTCATTTTTGCTTGGCTGAGGCTGTGCAAGACATTGGTATATGAAAGAGAAACGATTTTTAAACATCCTGAGGGTAATAATTAGTTTTAAAGGCGAAATTTGCATTGCAAAAATTATTTTAAATGAGAATGTTAGTTTGTAAAGAAAACTGCGGCTGAACTTGAAATCGGTGGCTCAATCCCACTTGGGATCAGCTGGACGTTTCTTTCTCCATTCTTTAATGCCGGGGAGTTCAAGCACTGAGTCACGAAGAGTCTTCAATTCTGGGTACGGCGACAGAATATCCGTCTGCATGACATCCTCAAATATTTCCAGAAAATTTGCGTAGAAGAAATCTCCCCACGTGAGCTGATCACCTACCAGCCACTTTCCACCATGCTTCTTCACATACGCGTTGATTTTTCCCAAGAAGCTGGGGAAGTGCGTCTGCAGCAGTTCATCTTTAATCTTGGCCCTTTCCTCCTTATCCTTCTCCAGGAAGCATTTGCGCCAGTCTGCCATTAAACACCCAGTAATCAAACGATCTTAAATGCAATTCGACTGGGATAGTTTAGCCTTACCTGCCCGAATGAAGTCCCACAAGCAATCGACGTACTGGTCACACCTTGCAGCCTGCAGATCATCCTTCGCAACTAGCCCGTGCTGTTTTCCCAGGTATCTCAAGATAGCACAGGATTGTGTCAACACTTCGCCGTCAAATTCGAGCACGGGAAGTTGTCCCCATTCATAATCTGAAATATAAAATTAAGACCGATTACATAATTCTCACTCCTGCGAGCAAATTCATAAATATTTGTAGACGTTTACTTTTTTTGGCACTCGCGTTCCAGTCGTCCAACTCAAGCCGATTATCTTCGTAAGGAACACCGGCGTACGCGAGCAGATAGCGTATAGTCTCACCGAGACCTCGAAAGTTGAAATACGTTAACTTGTATTTCGGCATTTTTAGCTCTTCATGCAAATAATTCAACTAATTTCACTTCGGTGTTTGACCAGCAATTGAAAGTCCAATTTTCTGTCCAATCGACTTATATTGGCTTTCGAAAGAGCTTAAATAGCACAGCGTTTACGATGTTACGTAATGAGATTCACGTTCAAACATGCAGATGGGTTATAACTGAATTTGAGGATGAACTGTTGTGGTTTTTCGCTTTGTTTTGCTTATGGTTGCATAATCATATTATGTACAAAAAATTTTGCGATAAAATTCAATGTCACACGACTCTTTTGTAGACAATCACGTCTGAACATGTTTCGAGTTAATGTAGACATGGCCATGGTCGTCGCATTGATCATGTTGTGTCACATATTTTGATCTTCTCACTTCTCATAGCCAGAATTCTACGGGCATAGGTGCTTGCTTGGAGACTTCTGTTAATTTTGTGCATAACGTATGCATTTATCGGACTCTCGCGGCTATTTGCTACAGGTTAGTCAAAAGTAATATGCGATTCGGCAAGTCTGTTTTTGGCATTTCAATTGTTTCCAATTTAAAGTCATGCCTATTGAGATGTGTCTTGCTACTCTTTAAATCCGATATTGGGATCTTGATTAGAATATGAGTCAGATTCTTATGAGATGACGTATGATTTAGCTGGATGTAAAGTGAATTCTCTCTTGAGAATGGAATCCGAGCCCAAGGCCTGAATTATACAAGCAACGCCACTCCAATCCAACGATTTGTTTGAAGTGTTCGCTGAAGTCGATAAAATACGTCGAGGCTATAATTCAGGCAATAAATCTCAAACCACAAATTGACAGTAATTTGCGCGCGTTCTACTGCAATAGGCCAGCAAACAAAAGTCTCTCACAAACTACCATGCTGACTATTAGTATGTTTGTTTTACAAATTGCCAATTTCAAAGCCTACTCGAAACCGAGTCGAGTGAAGCCCTGCTGTTTTTTGCTTCTGAAGTCGGATAAGATGTGTACAGGACTTGCGGACAAAAGCTTCTTGATTAGATATCACTTTCATCTAGTCTTTAATTAAAGTCGGGTTACTGCCAACTAAAGTAGGAAACTACTTTAATCCACTTTAAAGCGTACTTTCTGCATTGCAGCGTAGTTGCGCAAGAATGAACAATAAATTGTTGGCCATGACCATGCCTAAAGATTGAATTACATGTCTTGGCAATGCAAAATCACTTGCGTAATGATCGATTTTACTGTGCCTGAAGATAGGCCAATGCTCCATCCCATACAAGACACAAGCATCGAGAGATCGGACTACCAACACAAGCAAAGTAAATGGCACATGTACGCGGCGGCATTTCTTCTTAACTTTTCAAATATCCTGTCGCATGCAGTTTCTCTTCCATTCCATTTAATCTTTGAGTCAACCTCCGCTAGGTTCGTTTCGGTCTCGGTAGAAAGAAGGTGCTGACCAGAATCCACCTACACACTCTCAATACGTATTTTCTCATTGGAAAGAAGTTTTGTAGTGTACGTGATGATACTCCCAAGATGCTCCTTAACTCAATAATGTGCAAAATGGGAAAGGGACTCCTCATAATTTAGGCAAAACTTAATACCTTAGCGGGACACCGGTTCAGAGGCCGTGGGACAAGGAACAGAGCATACAATTCAGTGTTGAAAACGATAAAATGTAATTGGTAGTTGGCGTTAAAGAGACTACTGAATTACTGGATCGTCCAGTTACCATCATTTTACTACCCAAACGGTTACGTCAAGAGTAACTTCGTCATATCGCCGACGTCATTAATACTACACAATTTATCGATTTGTACCTGCTGTTTGAGCAAAAGAGTTTGCAATGCTTTCGACGTGTATTTTATACTGTTAGACTCTGAGAAAATTGTTTAATTAAATACGCCAACACTTGAAAGGAACTTTCCAAGAACTAAGTAATTCGGAAAATGTCAAACAGCTGCACACCTATAACCTAATGTTATATTTCTTGTTTGTAGGACTTTTATCCTGGGACAGAGATTTATCCCACGTGGATCTCAACTGTGAACTCCTTAACTTGGCCAACTCATCCCCCGAAGGAGACGAGGCTAAAAATGGTAAGTGAGAAATTAAACCTCGCTGCAGTAATCAAAGACCTTCTCGTTCTCTTTCCTTTGCTTTCTTTCCATTCTAAGTCTCAAGATCAAAGTTGACGTTGCTGGTGCTGGCTGTGCTGGTCCGCGATGCGAAACTTTCCTTCTTGCGTCGCGCCATTTGTATGCATGCAATGTCCCAAGAAAATCCTTTCATTTGTTTTGGCAAGCTGAGATCTTTACTTCGAAATGAAGCACGCGCGTTGTGATGCTGCTTTCTTTGCCAATTGATCCAATTTATGAAAACATGCAACTTGCATTAAACATGAAGGTACGAGGTGCTTGGAGGACTGGTTGTACTCCAAATAAAAAACTGGGTGTGCCTTGAACACGGTAGAAAATATTTGCCACAGCAAATTCATGTTCACACGGTTTTCTCATAAATAGTGAGATCTCAGACGCAAAATCTAAAGCCCTGGTTTCGGAGTCACAAAACTGTGCATCCTAATAAATGATTTCCCAGGAAAGACATTGTATCGGGAGCCTGTGCATCCAGTGAACATATGTCACCTGTCAGTTTGCACTGTAAAGCATAATGAGAATCGCACGCTGTATACACGGAATTGATCATTGAATTCACGGAGAGCGAGCGTCAGCTCAGCTAACACAAAATGGACCGAATAACAAATCATGCAATTTTAGTCCTGCCAGACTGGCCTTAGCAGAAATGAAATGCGGAGTCCATTGTTTTGCAAATTATGAATTCTGGAAAATGGAAGCAAATATTTCCATGTCTAAGTTGGGACAGCATGCACAATATTTACTGGGAATGTTTGAACAAAGTGCGCACCTAATAACGTGGGCACAAATCAAATTCTACGAATGCTTGATGTCAACTAATGAGCGAAACCTGACCGACCGACCGGCTATTATTTATTTAGGATGCCAGTGATAGTGACGCGTGGAGAACAGCTTGTAATGTATACAGTTACTCTCTGTGTGGTAATGGAGGTAGATAACCGAGTTATTATTTTAGAACTCGGGACACGGCCTTGGAAAACCAAATCCAGGTTGTCTAGCATATGGGGGAACTGCGGCATCGATTTTCCACTTGCAGCGTTCGTCCGTAATGGAAGGTGACAGATTAAATACAATTATGCACGAGTCTGTACAAAGTCGGTGCCCATACAGACGTAATAACTAGAGTTGCCTCACCCTTAGACGTCAATTTTGCCCTCTCGAGAAAGGCTGCTTCCATTATCATTAAGCGCTCATTTTCTCGATCGAATTATATCACACACGATTGTCATTGCATGCATGCCAGTGGTGCACGCGCAAGTGGAAAGTGCTGAACAAGCTGTGAGCTAACTGCAAGAAACTGCAAATCCGGGCACCGGGCAACCTTCGATTGCATTCTTTCGTAGGAACGAGCAGGCTACGAGCACGAGTTTGAGTATGTGCTAAATAATAATTTATGATTATCGCCACGGCCAGCTTTCACGGCGTTATTATTAAATCTCGTGCCCTCATGCAAAATTCAGCATAGTGCGAGAATAGAGCCCGGCATGCACTGGTATGAAATATGCCCGATATTTTATGACAAACATGATGTGAAAGTGAACAATGCAGTCAACGTGGCGTCCAGTTTTTGGATCCCTGCCTATTTGAGCGCCGGTGCACTAGCAAAGTTACAATTGACAAACTTTCCCAATAACTTAGCACAGTAATCCACTGTTAAAGAATTTATTCGCGATTGCATCGAATTACAATGTGTATTTTTACGTTACAACACAGCTCTACTTCACAATGTGGGTTTATTACTCGTGTTCCAGTTTCGCGTGTGGGTCCCTGGAAAGAAATTTCATGCTTACACGGCACATTTTATACCCAGGTTTTCTTGGGTGGCACAGCCGGCGCGTGCATGTTGAGCTGTCTGAACCTTTCCTTCTGCGGTCTCCAAGGGCATGAATAATTAAGCTGTCGTACTCGCGTTTTCACTTCGCTACCTGCATGCAAATATGAATGGCCCTGTTCCTGTTATTGTATTTCTCACCTCCGTTATCGCAAACGTTTCTCGGTATGCAACATTCTTTGAAAAATGTCGTGCACATTCACATGTTTGTGGCTTGTTCTATTTTGCAGGGGAGAAACTGGTGCAGTGGGCGTCGGAGAATCTGGTTGTGGAAGTTCTGATTCATTCACAAGTTAATACTCTGCAACAATGTATGAAAAATCTTCTCGCCAGCTTTACCCGACACAGACACGTTATTCATGCTGGCTACACATTTTCTGGAAATGGTTCGTGGATCTTACAGGTAATTCGTGCAGTATTTGTATAGCTTTCTGCACTGCTTACATTACAATTGAGAAATGCTCTCTCCACCGTGGAATTCGCGAATTCGGGAGCTCTCATGTTGCTTGCACCGATACAACAGTAAAACATGATTTTGTAATTTTGCTTTCGCTCTTCGCTCATGCACTTTTAAAGTCGAGAGGTGAGATTCAACATTAACGACCGCATTAGGGACTAAATTCACAATCTGTATTCATAGCTGTGGGATTTGTGTATACTTTCAATTAAAAATTATGAAATCTAGAATACTGAAAACAATTCATTCCGGTTGCATGAACACGACTGATGTAGCTTTGTAAGATCAAAATCTCAAGCAGTAACCGCAGTATAAATGCATCCAAGTTAGTTCTAGGAAGTCCCTCCATACCCTTCCTTCATGCTTACCATCGGCTAAGCAAACGGGATGGGCCTGCATACTGAACTGTCTGATTGTCTATCCAGATCTTTTATCAAATGAGCTGTCCGTCTCTCTGACATTGCGGGTAACAGTGAAGGTCAACGCAGCTTGAGTGCCAACTCTGGTGTTGCTTTCATCACGAATTTTCAAGAACGTGCATTGCGAAGTACTCACTAGCATCAAAGTGGAATAGATTAATTTTTAATAATCCAACGAGTGGAAACTGATAAATGAAATTATTTCTATATTTGGCTGGAAACCCTTTTGCCCAAGGTCACTGCCTGAAAGTGGTGCAATAGCTAATCCGTTTGAATCGATTTTTGGTCTCTGAGTACGCTTCTGAGCGACTGATGTTTGTTTCACAGGATGGGACCTTTTCCCTTAACGATTTTCTGGAGCTGTGGGACGAGCCTGACGTGTCTCGTCTTTTGGCAGCGTATAAAGGCGATATAAGTCTCACTCTGCACTGTGCCGAGACCGGTTGGACTGAAGAGAGACTTCATAAGGAATCCTTCAGCAAACTTTGCCAGATTTACACCAACCCAAAAGCAAATGATAAACTTTCATCGATCCACAATGCTGGAATTACGTCATTTG
The DNA here is from genome assembly GCA_009869945.1 of Mesaphorura yosii. NCBI lineage: Eukaryota > Metazoa > Arthropoda > Collembola > Poduromorpha > Tullbergiidae > Mesaphorura > Mesaphorura yosii. Next base: position 1,335 of record WIXG01000052.1, on the reverse strand, counting down.
TTGATTACCTTTCCAAGTTTATTCTTCCATCACCACTTGATGAGATTCTACAACCATCCGATATTGTGGGCAACATACGCTTCAGGTATTAAATTCTCTTCATAATGACTTCTACAATTTCGTTGTAGAAGTTCAAGCTAAGTCTATCAGATAGCATGATAACACGCGTGCGTTCTTTACTATCTTTATGTAATGTAAAATATCTTTTCAGTCATCCGACTCTGTACGTATTCCCTGGCGGCCAGGGAGATGCAGCCTTGTTTGGTGTTAATGGATTCAACATGCTAATTGACGGCGGCTTCTCCCGCAAGGCTTGCTTCTGGAATTTCGTGCGTCATCTTGATCGTCTGGACGCGGTTGTTCTGACACGAATTAATCATAACTCGATTGGCGGGCTCGGTGCGATTTTGGATCGGAAGAAGATTTCACAAGTATTTCCACAAATTGGCCACTTCTTTGGAAATGTTGTTGAAGCGGGTTTCATGGGCGGAAAAGGAAACTTGTTCTTTTCTGACGGTGAAATGGAGAAGGGCGAGAAAGAAGCCTCAAAAAAGGACGAACCGCCATTCGAGAACAGCGGAGACCTAATGATCTCATTAACTGTGGCTGGTCAATCACTGCTGCAGAATTTGCATAGCATGAGTCTCAAGCCACAACTCTGCTTCCGCGAACACCATATTGATCCAATTAATTTGTATCACAAAGTCGGGCATGGCAAACTTGATTTATACGTTTTGAATCCGGCGAAGGATTCCAGAGAATTGAAAGAATTCTTGTCGAAATGGAACACCACTGCTTCAAACAAGCTGTACGTAAAGAAATGCGAAACTTCTGGTCGAGGTCAGTTTTCGTTTCCCGCCCTCAACCTGGTTTCAATCTGTGCGTTGGTTGTGTGGCAACCGACGAACCCAAAAGAGCACATTACGCGGCTCTTGTTTCCTGGATCCGCGCCACAACAGAAAATATTTGAAGCACTTGGGAAGCTGAAGCATTTGGAATTCCTCAAGTTTCCAGTCTGTTCGGCAAAATCCATTGCTGAATCACACAGAAGAGTGAAAACTGAGAGGGTTGTCACTGAAGTCAAGTCTCAAACGTCGAGTTCCAGATCCACCGTCGCCAGCACGCAAGTGACTTCGGCCAGTGCGAGCAAACCTGCCGGCACAGCGCCGAAGCCTCCTTCACCAAAAATTTCCTTGCCGAAGGCTACTAAAACTGGTCAAAATCGTGAGAAGCAATTGCTCGGAACTGCAGACATGAACCCCGACACGAGTTCTACGATTGGATTGGCCATTACTGGTGAAGCTATTCATAGTAAGGAAGAGAAGAAAACCGCAG